>JAPFFP010000002.1:9178614-9199329 GCA_026153255.1 Solanum medicagineum
CAAATCATTTTGAAAATTAATAAATTTCAAAAATCAGTCAACGTTTCAAGTCAAAGTTAGTCAAATCACTTAATCGCCGGATAACTGCATTTAGCAGCCATTTCGAGTGCGTAAAACCTTCTCAAAGTGGAAATGTGAACCCGAACCTATTTCTCTGAGTTTTAAAAGATTTTTCTGTTAGTCTTTTAAAATATTTTAATGGTTTCCTAGTTATCCATAAAACTAGGTGGCGACTCTGTGCCTTTTCAAATTCTGAGAATTGATTTTTCTCAAATTAATTAAGTTTAAGTTAATTCTTGATTTTCGAATAATTTTTATTTTCTTTAAAAGTCAGTCATTTTTTTTGCATAACAATGGGGCGACATTATGACCAACCTAGTAAGGGATTAGTACTTCACCACCTAAGTGATGGGGTGGCATCATCACTAACCTGCCAAAGGGTTGTACATTGGAAATCTAGTTTGGTCTCTTCTACACATATGATATCCTATATGAACATGAGTTACTTAAGCATGTTTTACCTTAGCATTGATCATACATGCCATATTATTATATAATGCCTATTGCCTATTGCTATGCATTTTGATTATGATGCTTAATTTCTTGTTTGCATTACATCCTACATACTTAGTACATTCAAACATACTAACGCATACTCTATGCCTACATGGTGTCACCATGTAGGAATCAGTGCCCAAGTTGATCATCCTCCTCTATGTGGCCAGTTTGACACTACTCAAGCTAGTTGGTAAGCCCTCTATTTCGGGGACCTTAGTCTATGTTTCTCCTATTATGCATTTAGACATTCTTCTTTATTGTCTATTTTGACTATCAGGGTGAGTCCGGTTACTTTTTCTTGGCCCCCGCTCCTATCTATATATTAGAGGTGTTTGTTGGACATGTTATGTATCTATGATATGCGCTTGACTCTTGTCTCTTGATTATGATGATATGAAAGTGTTTCCCCCTTATCCCCGGTTTCCCCACTTTTTTCTCTTGATGCTTGACTTATTTCTTCCATGACCAAAGATGTGTAATGATGTTCTAAGAGGCTTGCTTGGGGTCCCTTCGAGTTCCCCTTGCGCCATGCCACGTCTAGGCCCTAGGCTTGGGTCGTGAAAAACTTGGTATCAGAGCACTAGGTTGATAAATTATTGGAGTCCAACTCACCGCATCGATTAGAGTCCTATTCATGGTTGTGAAGTGCGCCATGACTATGAATAGGAGGCTATGAGAGGTTTTCGGAAATGTTTCCCTTCTTCATGTTCTAAGTCATGTTATAGAGTTGTGGTAAGTTTTTCTCTTTACCGTATGGCCCCGACGAAGTTGAAGGAGTTAAAAGAGTAATTGAAAGATTTGTCGGAGTAGGGATTTATTAGACCTAGTAAATTACCTTGGGGTGCTCGGTGTTGTTTGTGAAAAAGAAGGATAAGTCACTTAGAATGTGTATTGACTACCGACAACTCAATAGGGTCACTATAAAAAATAGATATCCTCTTCAAAGAATTGATGACTTGTTTGACCAGTTGCAAGGGGCTAGCTTTTTCTCTAAGATTGATCTTCAATCCAGGTATCATCAAGTGAGGGTGGGGAGTGTGATATTCCCAAGACAGCCTTCTGGACTAGGTATGGGCATTATGAGTTTGTGCTGATGTATTTTGGGTCGACTAATGCACCAGCCATCTTCATGGACCTAATGAATAGGTTCTTCAAACCTTACCTTGATTCGTTTATTGTGGTCTTCATTGATGATATTTTGATCTATTCACATATTAGGGAGGAGCATATGGGTCATTTGAGGATTATGTTGCAAAGATTGAGGGAGGAGAAATTGTATGCCAAATATGACAAGTGTGAGTTTTGATTGAAGGAACTTACATTCTTGGGTCATTTGGTGTCGAGGGACGTTATTAAAGTGGATGTTAAGAAGATCGATATGATTAGAAATTGGCCTAGACCCTTGACCCCATCAGATATTAGGAGCTTCTTGGGCCTTGTGGGTTACTATAGAAGATTTGTGAATGGGTTCTCCTCTATTGCTTCCCCTATGACCAAATTGACTCAAAATAAGGTTAAGTTTGTGTGGACCGATGAATATGAGAGAAGCTTCCAAACATTGAAGGATAGGCTTGTCTTTGCTCCTATATTGTCGCTTCCGGATGGGCTTAAGGGTTTTTTTGTGTATTGTGATGCATCTAGAGTTGGTTTGGGTTGTGTGCTAATGCAAAATGCTAAGGTCATAGCTTATGGTTCTAGACAACTCAAGGTACATGAAAGGAATTACTCTACCCATGATCTTGAATTGGCCGCCGTGGTATTTGTATTAAAGATTTGGCATCATTATTTGTATGGGGTGCATGATAATATCTTCACCGATCATAAGAGCCTCATATATGTCTTCATTCAAAAAGATCTCAGCTTGAGACAAAAAAGGTAACTAGAACTTCTCAAAAATTATGACATGAGTGTGCATTATCATCTGGGTAAGGCAAATATGATGGCGGATGCTTTGAGTCGGGTGTCCATGGGTAGCTTAGCTCATGTTGATGGTTGTGATAGGGAAATGGCTAGGGAGGTGCATAGATTGGCTAGATTGGGAGTTAGGTTGGAAGAAGTGGATAATGGTGTTGTTGTTGATGATGGTTCCAAATCTTCCTCGGTTGATGAGGTGATAGCAAAAACGATCTTGACTCCTCCTTGCTTGAATTGAAGGCCTTAGTGAAAGAGGGCAAAGTAGAGGTTTTCTCCCAAGGGGGAGATGGTTTCCTTAGGTATCAAGGTAGGTTGTATGTGCCTTGTATTGATGGTTTGAGGGAGGAAATCCTTGACGAGGCCCATAATTCTTCTTATTCTGTTCACCACCACCCAAATGCAATCAAACCTTAGCATGTGTTACTTAAGCATGTTTTACCTTAGCATTGATTATATATGCCATATTGTTATATGATGCCTATTGCCTATTACTATACATTATGATTATGATGCTTAATTTTTTGTTTGAATTGCATCCTACATACTTAATACATTCAAACGTACTAACGCATACTCTATGCCTACATGACGTCACCATGTAGGAACCGGTGCCCAAGTTGATCATCCGCCTCTTCCACATGGCTAGTTCGACACTACTGAAGCTAGTTGGTGAGTCCTCCATTTCGAGGACCTTAGTCTATGTTGCTCATATTATGCATTGAGACATTCTTCTTTATTGTCTATTTTGTCTATGAGGGTGAGTCCGGTTACTTTTTCTTGGCCCCTGCTATTATCTATGTATTAGAGGTGTTAGTTGGACATGTTATGTATCTATGATATGCGCTTGATTCTTGTCTCTTGATTATGATGATATGGAAGTGTTTCCCCTTAGCCCTGGTTTCCCCGCTTTTATCTCTTGATGCTTGACTTATTGCTTCCGTGACTAAGAATGTGTAATGATGTTCTAAGAAGCTTGCTTGGGGTCCCTTCGGGTTTCCCTTGCGTCGTGCCATATCTAGGCCCTAGGCTTAGGGCATGACCTATAGGTTTGACCTTGATTTAGGAAAAAAGTGCAGAAGTTGCTGATTTTTTCTACTATACAAGTTCCTTTATGGGTCGTAGATCATTCTACAGGAACTGAAGTGGTTTCATAAGCAATTTCAATGATGGGGCTATTTGCTGAAGTTGATTCTATGAACATGCAGACGAGCCGTAGAATGTTTTACGAGTTGTAGAAGATAGTTCATTCCTTGAGGATCATAGATGGAGACTTTCTGAAGTTTCATCAAACGAAACCTCTTTATGGGTCATAAATCACTTTATCAGACATAAAAGGGTGTTGTATGAAGTTCAAATTTCCAGCAACTGTGTGCGAGACCCCGATTACTGACTGTGGAATGTAATACGGCCTGTAGACTCCTACCAGTTCTCCTATTTCAGTTGGGACTTATATTTTATTTATTACAAATAGGTTTTTTAGGTTATTCTTCAAAAGTTTTGGCCTAGTACTCAGAGAATTCAGTAAATAGAGAGAGAAAATTGTGAGATTATATTGGAGGGTCTTTGAGAACACTTGTGTTTGAATTTCATTTTAAGCTTGTGATTCTTATTGAAGTTGGATTTGTCTGTTCTTAATTCTATTGTGTAAGTGTTCAATTATGTTTTCTCAGTCCATAATTCTTGCATCTACACAAAGTTGTGTAGCCAAATCCATAACTAGGGTTGTGAGAACCATGAAGAACTAACAAAGTAAAATCAGATAATTCATAATTCTTAGAAAGTGTGCATGCATGTATTAATTAACTCTTTTCGTTTTGCATGTTTTCTGATGGTGGCCAATATTAGAACCCTCCTAGTATTACTGACTAGACCAAGGTGGTAATGAATAAGAAAAGAGATTAATTAACAGGATTCAAATGATGTGTTCTCATCTAATCAACCAAACTAGGCCAAGGGGAGGTTGTACTGGGAATAATAGGTAAGGGTTACTAATGCATACTATGAAGATGGGTCAAGTCACATAGTGAAATTCACCACTCATCTTTGTCCAAATGGTTTGGTGAACATAACTTACCGTCCTGCTTATACACACTAGAAAAGAATTAGGTTATCTGGTGATACTTAGTTAGGGGATCATAGGAAACATAAACCCTACTTCTAGTCTTATACGAGACCAATATGGTAATATATGGGTAGAGTATCATAACGAATATAATTTCCACTAATTTAGAGTTTAATAATTTTTTATTTATTTCTTAAAAAGCCACAATTCTATATACCAATTGGGTATCAATATACCGTCAGAGTATCACAAAGAATTGAGTTCATTCTATATGATACCGTTATGGTATATATGCCGCTAGAGTATATTTCATAATATTTATGTTGACATCAACATGCGAAATAAAAAGGGGTAAGTGAGTAGAAAGGTAAATAGTTTGGGTCATGGGTCCGTTAAAGATAAATAGTTTAGATTGAGTCTATTAAGGGTAAATAATTTCAAATTAGATTTATTTTGTGTACCTTTTCTTATATTTATTACTGAGTATAATACACACGTACACTAACCTGCCGAATAAAATGGATCAAAAGAAAGTGGAATATATTTTTGTATAATACTATTGCCTAAGTACTTTAAAGTATTTAAAAAGTAGTGCAGGTGAGCCCGTGCTGAGCACGGAGCCAATTTTACGGTTTATATTAAGTTTATTGTGACTAATGAAATTTTAGTTGTTTTACATTTTTTTCATCGAATTTAGTTTTTTTTTTTTTGAAAAGTCATTAATAGCAAGTTGTTAACCTTTATCTATAGTTATATTTACACAAAATTGGAGAAATCCTTGACGCACTGTTTTACTCAGATGGGTGAAATAATTTAGAGTTGAATAGTTAGAAATTAAATAATTAGTTGATTAAAATTTAAAGTAATCAAAGATTCTCAAATATAAAAGGAGTAGTTTAATGTTTCTAATATAATTTTTATTGAATTTTTTTTCTTTTTAAATTTGTTATGTTGCATACTTTTAATAACACAATATTTGAAAGTTAAAACTTGTATTAATTATTACATAGAACAGTCCTATATCAAAAATGAATTATTAATATAAAGAAATTCTAATTCAAAAAATAAATCTTGAAATGATGTAAATAATAAATTTAAAAAAATAACGAAATGACAATTTTATTTAATGGTCTTCATACTTTTAATATAAAATGGAGATAATATAGAATAAATTGCTTTTTATTTTAATTTTAATAATCTGGAGAGTAATTAATGTAATGAATGGAAAAGAATATTAAATTGAGAATAGTAAATAAGAATAATTTAATTTATTTATTTTTCAGCTAATATTTTTCTAAGAACATGCAAAAAAAATGGCACTCTCCTTTATTTGTTGGGTGATTCTTGAAAGTTGAAAAAGAAATTTCTTGTTTTTGTCTTTTTCTAGGGCATGTCAGTGTTTTTGTCATTTTTAAAGTTTTTTATTGGAAAAGTCAAATTACGGATAATCATAGATAACTTTGAAATATATCCACTTAAATGAGCTATTTTTATAATTAAATCAACTTAATTTGCTTTTTATGCTGAAGGTACAAATCTGCACAGCAAAAAATTAAACCTGAATACCCAAACTACCCTTATAGTTGTTGGTTAAAATTGCAGACAGATTTGGTACCTTTTAAAAATAGCTGATTTTTTGAAAACTTAAGATAAAGTATCATTTTAAAATATGATTGTACAATTAACTCATGCTAACACATATATGGAAACTCAAAATTACCCCTTACTCTAGTTCACCGAGGAGTTCAACTCTCCTTTCTATACAAGTAGTAAAAGTAATAGT
The DNA here is from genome assembly GCA_026153255.1 of Solanum medicagineum. Taxonomy (NCBI): domain Eukaryota; kingdom Viridiplantae; phylum Streptophyta; class Magnoliopsida; order Solanales; family Solanaceae; genus Solanum; species Solanum medicagineum. The sequence goes on from JAPFFP010000002.1 coordinate 9,184,932, forward strand.
GCATGTCTGCATTTAAAAAAATATATGCGATAATCAACAGAGGTACATAATACTCATGGACTGACGTTTATTATTTGAAATAAATACTTTAAATTATTTTTATTCTAAAAAGAAAATAGAACTTATATCTAGCTGCTGATTTAATATTAAGAGGTTTATTATCTTATTCAAAATTTAAAGGGAGTATTTATTTTTTAAACTCAAAATGTTAAAAAGGGATAAAGCGAGTCTCTTTTAATTACAAATTTAATAAAGTATTTTATAAAAGAAAAAAATTTATACAAAAATAAAATCTAATGAGGTACATGATACTCATAGACTGACATTTTGAGAAATTTCTTATGACGAAGCTGTTGCATTCTTTTAAAGCCTCTACCGGAAAATGAAAGCTCTGCTTTGGCAGCGTTGCTCCAAAGAGAAACTGTTGACAGGCACTATAAATACCACGTCTCCTTCACAGCTAGAAATTAGGGTTCATAATGTCAATACCAAAAGATCGCTTTTGCTTCTAAACCTAGACGTATTATGGAAAGCACTCTTAACATTCTCTGAATTTCAAAATCCGCAGAAATCGAGGGCATTACGTATTCACATACAATTTGAAGCACAACTACGAATTTGGATGAATGAATTCGCATCTCCTTTGAGGTTCTCTTCTCAATTGATTGAGTTTATTGTATGATGCGATTGTAAATTGATCTTAACATTCCTTATTTTGCAAGTACTTCACTTGTCCAACAGCAAAGTTTGAAAATTTGGTTGTAGCTTAAACTCAAACTCAAAATCGGAAGTCAGAGGATCGAACTGTGGTGTAAAGATGTTTAAACAATATTCTATTCAAATTAGGGAGTTTATTGTTTGATGCGATTGTAAATTGTGATTGCAGAAGAGTTTGAAGAACGTTATGGAATTCTTTTACGGTAGCAGTAATGATAACCAAGCTTCCGTAGTCCATTCGTTCGACGGCAATGTTTCGCCGATCAATGCTCAGAACTTCATAGGACAAGGCCGTTTCTATTCTGGATCAAAAACTCCGATCCTCGATCCTTATGCTTCTTCAGAAAGTACCGGTAGTTCTTCCAATATAGTCTCTCCGCTAGCCCGATACATTAGTCCCGGCTCGCCGGTTCCGTTTACTACCGATTCTCCAAAGCATCGTTCTTTGGTCAATACTAGCAGCGGAAGCAGAAGCAGTTCTGGCGGACGAGTTTCCCGTTCACCTCTAGGTTCACTAGAGAACATCGAGATTCCGCTGGTGTTCAGAACTCCGGTGAAGGTCGAAGAGGATGTGGTAGTCATGGACGGTATTCTCGTGGAGCCGAAACATGGTCCGAGAGCTAAATTGTCACCGTCGACATCAGCTTCAGGTGGACGGTTGTTATCGTCCACGTCGGGAAATGACAATAGCTTTCATAAGTCGGAGACTTGTCGGTGGTGGGAGAATTTCGGCAGTTGCCGCTTTGGTTCCAAATGCCGGGTCTCTCTCTTCTCTTTCTTCTCTCCTTTCAAAGAAATATGATCCAAATGCTTGTGGAATATTCGTGCAGTCATGTAAGGTTGAGATCACCTTTCTAGTTTTGACAGTGATCTCAACCACAAATTTTCTCATCAGTCAACTTCACTAAAATCCACAACTCGTACCATTTCTTAACATTTATTGCTTCAATTAAACAGTTTGTACACGGGGAAGAAGGTTTACGCCCAACTGCTTTCACCAACAGAAATCAATCTGAGGTATTAACAATTGAACCAAATGTATTTACCCTTTTTTTTTTTCAAACGTTGATAATGCATCCATTAAAATTCATGGTGATCACCTTCACATGGTTATGTTTGTAGGCACTGCTCAGCATATCATACAATTCCGGATCATCTTCTTATGGACCAAGGGGCCGATCTGTTCTTCACCAGGTCCACTCAGCTGCACCTCCAACAGAAGCAACAGAAATGTCCACCCCAACTACTACTACTACTAGTACTCTTAAAGCATTCACTAAAGACAAAGAGCCCTCAAGCAAGGACAGTAGCACCACTTCCACCTCCACCAGTACTCTCTCTGGCACTAACTGGTGTCCCCTGGATGATAATATCGAGGTTAACTTGCCTTTTTCTGGTGAAAAGTGTGCTTCCAGGAAAGATGTTGATACTCATATATGTACTATTCTCTATGGCCCTTCGCAAAGGAAGAGGTTGCCCGTATTTGTCGACTTTATTGAGGAGTAGATATGCCAGCTTGACAAATTTATCAATTCTCAATAGAGGTAATCAAGAACTGTTAGTTACTGTGTTGTGTTCAAAAAGAACTGTAGGTTGCTTTTGTTGTATTGCAGATTTACATCCCGAAAGTACTATCATAACCAAGACAATACTCTCAAATAATACCTAGTACATGAATCGGCAACTGGGCATATATCATACAACTCAGAATTGCTGATAGTATTTTGCTTGGGACATGGAATAAAACTCAAAACATGCCAATAGTTGATCGAAAGTGCAGGGGTCTTGTTTTTCAATTTGCTTTCCTGAATGTTGAGCATTTGTATCAAAGATCAAGTTAATTCACATCACCTGCATATTTCAGATGATAGTCCCTGAATACTTTGAGATTGCTTGTTTAAGGCGATTAAGTTCATGATTTACAGACCAATTACGTGAGACGTTTTGTTTTAAAAAAACAAATGAAGCTGTTTTTTTTTTCCTTCAAAACATCCATCAACTGGGGGAGAAGTGCTAAATTTGCCTCGATCCTTGCCTTGCCAAGATTGTATTTAGGTAGTCTTCTGCAATTGTACAACATATTTTATTTGACATTGTAAAACAAGTGAGAGGGAGAAACTTTCTTGGGGTACAGGAAAGCACTAGGCCCAAATTGGTAATGTGTAATTCTGTTGTGGCATCTTGACCATTAAAGAAGTACTAGGATTCAAATTGTGATATCTTGTATATTGAAATGACTGCAGAAAATTATCGTGCTAGTATTTAAAGCCAGTATAAGGCTCACAACATGCAGCTTTAGATTAGTAACTCTGTTGATAATAAAGAAGTTTCTATGGGTTTAGTAGCTCAAGTGCGTAGGTTTTCAAAGAATTGCTGGTCGTCCTTACAGTGGTTTAGCTGTAAAACAGTCCTGAAGGTTGCTGTTACGGGAAAAAGAGATTCGGACTTCAGATTTACCTTTTATTGGACAAAATATCCAAACTAAACAGACACATTTGCCTATTTGCATTAATGCTGTGATGTTAGCAGTAATTATTATTCATAATGTGATGTTTCCCAGTTTCTTTTCGAAGTTAGCCTTGGTTTTAGTCATGCATTTGAGATTTGCTTCTTGTGAGTAGCAAGTTTGCGGACCCTTTCAAGGAATATTCATTCTCATCTGTTCAAACAGCTCCGCGATAAACCCAAATCTCCACTCTTGGTCACTGTTGGTGTAATATACCACAAATACAATAAATTACAGTTGAAAATATAAAATGACAAAATTATATCAAAATTCATTCAGGCTGAAGGCGCGAATATCTCGCTCTCTTTAAATGAGTTGTAAGCCACTAATGATCATATAAGTTACAAGAAACTAATGATCATATGAGTTACAAGAACTAATGATCATATAAGTTACAAGAACTAATAACAATTTCTATCACAATTTATACCCACTAACACATGCATTTAATATGTTATTTTAATAATAAAATGCATATATACCAACATTTTCACACTCATTTTGATATTACAATAAAATGATTCTTCACCACTTTAGTTAAAGGTAGACTATTATGCATAATGAAGGTGTGCTCTGTATTAAACCTCTATTTAGTACAACAGTAATCTTTACTCAAGAGTTAATAGTGGTCTCAAACTTGAACTATGATTGCTTAACGGAAATAAAGTATTACTGCTTACACACAACAATCAAGGTGTTGACATAAACATTTTTAGCCAGCACACTATTGTCTTGTGCTATCTCGACTTTCATGAATGTTTTTTAGAACAAGCTCATTCTCATAGAAAGTGGTCTACTTTTACAATCACATAGGTGAAATCTGTCAAGGGTGCTCCTATAATTTGACACCTCATTCGTACGAGTTGCAGACTCTCAATAAAGTTCACAGACTCAATCTCCACAAATTATTATAGGATAAATGCACTCACATCATAGAGAATGAATAAAATCACTATTAGTGTATTTCACAACAAGTCATCATATAAGTCGTTTTTCCCATTGAACCTGGTTATAGGATCTTTAGTCCCTAGATTGTGTTTCCTCATATATGACTTAGGATTTATAGGCTTAATCTCATCCCCCTCGATGTGCTTCAGACCCTTATCTTGCTAAGGCCTTAGACTATGAATCTGCACAATTAATATTAATGGTATACCATTGATCAATAAGATCTCACAATATTGTGTTTTATCTTTATGGGTCTGAATTTATTGTTACAATAACAATTTTGTACTCTATCAATAGTATTGGTGCTATAACAATTTTCTACCAATAATATTGGCGCTATCACAATTAATCAAAATGAGAAAAATTAATTTCTCAAAATAAAATGTTTGATATTACAAAATTAATTCACTTGTTCACAAGTTGAAGCTAATTTTTTTTTTTTACTTCCACCTCCATGGTAGAGTTAGTAAATAATGTAATTTGCTTATATCATTCCCACAAATATTACCAAGTTTTTCTCATGTGATTTTGCTTATACATGTCAAGTACTTTTACTATAAACACAATTTCAAATTAAGTTTTCAATCACATACCTCATATTTTTTTTTATCAGGCTAGCAAACTCCTTTTCTTCTTTGTCACATTGTTTTCATACAATTGAATTAAAGGAGTTGCAAGATTTATACAACCAACAAAGTTGTCTTTAACAATTTTCTCAACATTATGTAACTTGACAAGAAAAATCTCATCCCATGATTTATGGCATTTTTCATTCCAAGAATGAAATCTCTCTCTCCCAGATATTTCATATCAACATGGCTACTCAACATTTTTTCTTATCATTTCTTTGATAACATGTTAGAACCAAAACTCACATAATCATTTGCAAAAAAATTAATCTGTGATTTATTTCAAAATAAACATTTGCACCAATAATACTCTGTTTAGAGAAGTTCTCAAAGATGCAAAAATCACAATTTTGCAATGATTTACTTTTCATTTCATGAAGCCCTACTTCTAGAATTTAAGCATCACTTTTTGTTCATGAAAAGAAATATCACTTTATTTATAAACATTATTAGGTAAAAACTTTTTTCTTCTTTACCTTTTCTCCGCTTGAATTGAGCAAGTAGAAATATACTTTACCCTTACATCTCTTCTCTTCCATCTCTTAAAGAGAACAATGTTGAAGTGGAATGATGTTGAAATCTCCTATCTTGATATCCCACTTTTTCAAACTATTAAAAAAAAAAACTTGAATCTCCTTAAAATTGTTGGTGTAATATACCACAAATATAATAAACTACAGTTAAAAATATATAATGATAAAATTGTATCAAAATTCATTCAAGCTTAGGCGCGGATATCTTGCTCTCTTTAAGGAGATTCAAGCCCACTGCGACATAATCTACATCGATCCAGCAGTAATACGCTTGACTTGTCCCCTGTAGGATACAACGGCCCAACAACATTGTATAACTTAAACAACTCCGAATTAATTGAAGAGTGCAAAGCACCACACAAAGAACACCTTCCATTCAACATATAATTACTCCTTCTTTGTACAGTGAATATAGTTAAAGACTTAGAATATTTTCTTAGTCTCAACGTAACTCTCTCTTTCACTGTTGCACACTTCACTACACACTATAATATTTTATCTACACTTCACATTTTTTCTCTCCATATTGCCCCCTTTCAGAAAGGAAGAAACATCACTATTAATAGGTGGGAATTCATCCTTGTCTTGAACAAGATTAATGTGGAGAGTAATGTAGGTAAATGATAGAGGCATTGTTTCTTAGAAGTTACAAGAGTTACAAGACATAATGAGATAGAACATGGATTAGTGGTTATATGAGTTATAAACCGCTAATGGTCATATATGTTATAAGAAACTAATGACCATAAGAGTTACAAGAACTAATGATCATATAAGTTAAAAGAACTAATAATCATTTCTACCGCAATTTATACCCACTAACATATGCACTTAATATTTTATTTTAATAATAAAATGCATATACACCATTAGTCAACAAATTGGCTAAAATGATTTTTCGATGTTCACAACAACTACAACTACCTCAAATTTAAATAATGAAGCAAATGTATACCACAATTTACTTTTTTAGCTAAGATTAAGGATTCATTGCTCTGGTTTGAGCTGAAATGTCTATTTATTCTTTTTTCAATTTTTCGAAAGGAGTAGACTCATGAATAGGAAAAAGTAGATGGAAGAAAAGGGCATGGATGACCGTTTTTATATATATCTTAATCTCAAAATATCACTTACGTTTGTTGTCATAGTATATGATAACTGAGACCTCTTGATATATCAACCAACATGTTCCCCCTGGGTGGAACTAAAAGCAGGCAAAATCTCTTCGGTTACAAAATTTTCTTTGTATAATGGATATTTGGCATTATCCATAATAAACGATAAAAAGGACCAAAAAACCTAAGTGACACAATAACCATGAATATTCCTTTTTTCTACATAGAGTTGATCATTGGTAATTATGTTTGACCATAAAATTTTGAAATTTAACTTCAGTTAATATTTTTAGAATTTGAAAAATACTAAAAAGTTATGTTTACTTTTTCCATTTCAAAACGCTTGGAAAAATTCAAAAATAAGTCCAATTTATATTAATAGTTACCACAACTCTAATTTTTGTTGTCTAATCTGTATTTTGTTAAGACACTCAGGATAATAACCTTGCACAACTTTGTAAAAAACAACAAAGTTTGAAGTATATTTTCAACGCTAGAAGTTAAAACCAGTAAAACAAAATATAATTTACAACAAAACAAAAACAATATTACAAAGAAGAAATTGAGCCCATTGAATGCACAGTATATCCTTAAGGAAATTATCCCTCTTAAGTACTCAAGATTAATGAAATATATCATCTTGAGATTAAAATGATCTTACTTATAAGAAGAAGTTCAGAAAATTAGATCATCATCATATCATATATTACTAAAAGTGGGAAGAGTCTAAGTTAAAAGTTAGATTACTAAAATGCCACTTATCTATTGATTTATTTTCTTAAAATTAGTTTTCCCCTTATCTATTGATTTATTTTCTTAAAATTAGTTTTAAAAATTAATTTTTCATTTAAAATCAACTCTATAACTACGCCTCCTCATTTTCATAACTTATATTCTAATATAACTCTTATTTAAATAATCTTTATTATTTCTATGTCTTTTCAAATTCATAACTATATATACTATGTTATAATCATATTCCTATATTATATTGTCATGGTAAATATTACAAATGAGAAGTTATATGAAACGACCTCGAAAAGTGTCAGAAAACATGCCTCGGAATGTTCGGAATTTTAAATTCCATATATCGCAAAATTCATTCGTTATTTCGATAATCTGACTTCATATTCGTGTTCAAGGGGTCAAAATTAGGGGGAAAAGTGTCTTACCCCGATTTTAGAGCAATCAAATCACAATTTCAAATTTCTAAAATTTCAATTTCCAGAGACGATCCGCAACGCGCAGTTCTCGTGGACATGTGTTAATTTGGCCTCCGCGATAGGTCCGCTCAGGACCTGTGTATTTTGTTGCCAGTGATTTTATCTCGGTACAAGACTTTTGGGTCTTGGGCCTAAGTATTTCCAAATGTGTTTTTACCTATACTTAGCCAAATTTCACCCTCATATCATCCAATATTTCCCAATACTCACTCAAACACTTAGTCATATTTTCACTCCCTAAACTCAAGTCCCAAACCCTCATCCCAAGCTAAGGTTCTTCTTCAAGCTTCAAATCTCCATCTACGATCTTCACCAAGCTCATCTCTAAGCTAAGGTATGTGGGTTTCTTTCATGGATTCCTTTCACCTATGCTATCCAAGCCTCTTTTTACTCAAATTGCATGATTTAAAGTTGATTTATAAATAGGTCTTGATTATTATAAAATTCACTGCATAATATGTTAAAGCTATGTAAATTTGTGACTGTTTTTCTAAGTTTTGAGCTACAAATCTTGGATCAATTGTAAGATTTGATGAGGGGTTTTGACGTATACTGCTTGAGAGTGTTGCAAGGTGTTGATTGATGGTTTTACAATGGATTTTCTTGTATAATTTCATATCTATATTTCATGATTTTATATTAGCATTACACACTCTCCAAGTGTGTGATAAAATATCCGGATATGGTTCCTTGAGGAGTTGAAAGTCTAAAACATGAGATATGATATGAATGATTATATGATGATGAAATGAGCTTATGTATATGATATAATCTATATAAAGTGTTGCATTAGACCATACCCGATCGAGGGGGACAGGAGCCCGGGTAACCATGTTAGGGGTTTATACTCATTAACCATGCGACAGTTTATACTTTGTCATCATATTGATAAGGTGTGATTATCATCAACCATGTGAGGGGTTTATACCACACAACCACCAAGGGGTTTATACCTTTAATAGCTAGTTTGGTCTCTTCTTCACATATGATATCCTATATGAGCATGAGTTACTTGAGCATGTTTTATTTAAGCATTGATAATACATGCCATATTGTTATACCATGCCTATTTCTTAATACTATGTATTTCGATTATGATACCTACCTATTGTTGCATTGCATCTTACATACTTAGTACATTCAAATGTACTAATGCATACTCTTGCCTACATGATATCACCATGTTGGAACCGAAGCCCAAGTTGATCATCCTCCTCCACGTGGCTAGTTCAGTGCTATTCAAGCTAGTTGGTGTGTCCTCCACTTCGGGGACCTTAGTCTACCCTCTCCCTTTCTATGTATTAAGACACTTTTCTTTATGTTCTATTTGACTATGAGGGTGAGCCAGGTTGCTTTGTCTTGACCCCCACTATTATCTATATAATAGAGGTGGTTGTTGGACATGTTTGTATCTATGATATGAGTTAACTCTTGCCTCTTGATTATGATATTGTGCAAGCCTTCTCCCATACCCCCGGTTTCCCCATTCTTTTATCTCTTGGTGCTTGATTTATGTTTCCGCAGTCAAGGATGTGTGATGATGCTCTAAGAGGCTTGCTTGGTGTCCCTTCGGGTTCCCCTTGAGCCGTGTCACGTCTAGGCCTAAGATTTGGGTCGTGACATGGTATCAGAGCACTAGGTTGATAGATCCTCAGAGTCCAACATATCGCGTTAATGAGAGTCCTATTTATAGTTGTTAAGCGCTCTATGACTATGAATAGGAGACTGTGAGATGTTTTTAGGAAATATTTCCCTTCTTCATATTCTAAGTCATGCTATAGAGTTGTGAGAAGTTTTCCCCACTAATGATTGTGCTTTACTATGCTAGATCATGCCAAAAACTAGAGGAAGACGGACCCAAACTCCCGAGGAGCAACCTACCAATGGTGAGCTCTGAGATGCTCTTACTATGTTTGCCCAAGTGGTGGCCAACCACGTCAATCAAGGGGTCCAAACCCCGGAAGCTAGATTAAGTGACTTCACGAGGATGAATCCTCCGATTTTCTATGGGTCAAAGGTGGATGAAGATCCACAAGAGTTCATTGAGGAGGTCTACAAAATTTTGAATATCATGGGTGTTATGCCGAATTAAAAGGTGGAGTTGGCGAACTACCAACTCAAAGGGGTAGCTCAAATATGGTATGATCAATGGAATGGTAAGAAGGGGATTGGTAATGTGGTGCTTTGGAAGGAGTTCAAATTGGCTTTCCTTAATAGGTTTTTCTCTCTTGAGCTTAGGAAAGCTAAGTTGGTGGAGTTTATGTACATGAAACAAGGTGCTATGAGTGTGAGGGAGTATGCCCTCAAGTTTAATCAACTTTCCAAGTATGCTCCTCATTTGGTGGCCGATCCTAGATCTAGGATGAATAAGCTCGTGACGGGGGTCTCCAACTTGGTAAGTGAAGAATGCCTGTCCGTTATGCTAATTAGTGACATGAACTTATCTCGGTTGATGACATATGCCGAGAAAATGGAGGAGGAAAATATGAGGAAGACAAGGGGGCATGAGGCCAAGAGGGCCTGATTTGAGGGTAAATTCCTAAAGGGTGCTAAATTTCATCAAGGCCAAGGGCCTTCTCATGCTACTATTAGGGGGTTTGCCAATTACTTCCCTAGACCTCAAGGTGTTGGTGGGGTGGCTCCTATTTGATGCGTTTCCTAGGTGTGGAAGGAGCCATGGAGGCCCATGTTTGAAAGGTTCTAATACATGCTATGAATATGGGGAGTTTGGTCACAAGAAGGTAGATTATCCAAGAAACCATGGCGGTCCGGGGTGCTAATGCGGTTCTATTGGGGAGAGGTGGTGGTGCCCCAAGGTACAATCGATTTTATGCTCTACATGGAAGGCAAGGGGTTGGTGAGGTTCCCGATGTTGCTACCAATATGTTGAAAATTTTTGACTTTGATGTGTATGCTTTGATTGATCTGGGTGCCACTTTTTCCTTTGTTACCCCTCTTATTGCTAAAAAGTTCCATGTTGTCCCAGAGTTGTTGCGTTAGTGATATGAAGTGTCTACTCCTATGCCTCTATTGTTGCTAGAAAAGTTTATAAGAATTGTCCTATTTGCATTTTGCATAAGTTGTTACGTTGTGATCTTGTTGAATTAGACATAGTAGATTTTGATGTCATACTTGGGATGGATTTGTTGTATGTCTACTATGCTTCTATTAATTTTAGAACCCGTAGGGTCAAGTTTAAATTTCCTAATGAACCCGTCCTTGAGTGAGAGAGTCAAGATATAGTGGTCAAAGATAGATTCATTTTATGCATTAAAGCCCGTAAGTTGATTTCTAAGGGGTGTTTGTATCATCTTGTGAGGGTTAAAGATGTGAAGTCCAAAGTCCCTCAATTGAGTTGGTCTCCATTGTAAACGAGTTTCTTGATGTCTTCCCAAATGACCTTCCCGGTGTCCCTCCCGAAAGTGAGATAGATTTTGGCATAGATCTCCTCCCCGACACTCAACCTATCTCTATTCCCCCTTACCGTATGGCCCCGGTGGAGTTGAAGGAGTTAAAGGAATAATTGAAAGATTTGTTAGAAAAGGGATTTTTTAGACCTAGTCAATCACCTTAAGGTGCTCTGGTGTTGTTTGCGAAAAAGAAGGATGAGTCACTTAGAATGTGCATTGTCTACAGGCAACTCAATAGGGTCACTATAAAAAATATGTATCCTCTTCTAAGGATTGATGGCTTGTTTGACCAATTGCAAGGGGCTAGCTTCTTCTGATCTTCAGTTCGGGTACCATCAAGTGAAGGTGATGGAGTATGATATTCCCAAGGCTGCCTTCCAAACTAGACATGAGCATTATGAGTTTGTTGTGATGTCGTTTGGGTTGACTAATGCACCGACCATCTTCATGGACCTAATGAATAGGGTCTTCAAACCTTTCCTTGATTCCTTTATTGTGGACTTCATTGATGATATATTGATCTATAGCATAATATGGAGGAGCATATGGGTCGTTTGCGGGTGGTGTTGCAAAGATTGAGGGAGGAGAAATTGTATGCTAAGTATGATAAGTGTGAATTTTGGTTGAAGGAGGTTGCATTTTTGGGTCATGTGGTGTCGGGGGATGGTATAAAAGTGGACCCTAAGAAAACCAATGTGATTAGGAATTGGCCTAGACCATTGACCCAGTCGGATATTAGGAGCTTCTTAGGCCTTGTGGGTTACTATAGAAGATTTGTGAATGGGTTCTCCTCCATTGCTTGCCCTATGACCAAATTGACTCAAAAGAAGGTTAAGTTTGTGTGTACCGATATATGTGAGAGAAGCTTTCAAACATTGAAGAATAGGCATGTGTTCGCTCCTATATTGTCATTGCCGGATAGGCTTGAGGGTTTTGTTGTGTATTGTGATGCATCTAAAGTTGGTTTGGGTTGTGTGCTAATGCAAAAGGCTAAGGTCATAGCTTATGGTTCTAGACAACTCAAGGTACATGAAAGGATCTACCCTACCCATGATCTAGAGTTGCCCTCAGTGGTGTTTGTATTAAAGATTTGCGTCATTACCTGTATGAGGTGCATGTTGATATCTTCACCAATCATAAGAGCCTCCAATATGTCTTCACGCAAAAAGATCTCAACTTGAGACAAAGAAGGTGGCTAGAACTTCTCAAAGATTATGACATGAGTGTGCATTATCATCTGGGTAAAGCAAATGTGGTGGTGGATGCTTTGAGTCGGGTGTCCATGGGTAGCCTAGCTCATGTCGATGGTGGTGACAGAGAAATGGCTAGGGAGGTGCATAGATTGTCTAGATTGGGAGTTAGGTTGCAAGAGGTTAGTGATGACGTTGTTGTGGTTATTGATGGGTCTAAGTCTTCTTTGGTTGATGAGGTGATAGCGAAACAAGATCCCGACTCCTCCTTGTTTAAATTGAAGGCCTTAGTGAAAGAGGGCAAAGTAGAGGTTTTCTCCCAAGGGAGAGATGGTGCCCTCAGGTACCAAGGTAGGTTGTGTGTGCCTTGTGTTGATGTTTTGAGAGAGAAGATCCTCGATGAGGCCTATAATTCTTCTTATTCTATCCACCCCGGTTCCACCAAAATGTATAGAGACTTAAGAGATGTGTATTGTGGGGAGGCATGAAGAGGGACATTGCCAAGTTCATTTCCGGTTGCCATAGTTGTCAACAAGTCAAAGCCGAACATCAAAGGCCGGGTGGCCTAAACTAAGACATAGAGAGATTCCCACTTGGAAGTGAGAGGTGATTAATATGGATTTGTAGTTGGGTTGCCCAAGACTAGAAAATGTTTTGATTCCATTTAGGTGGTGGTTGATAGGATGACGAAATCGGCTCACTTTCTACCGGTCAAGACCACGTATGGGGCTGAAGAGATGCAAAGTTGTACATCCATGAGTTAGCGAGGTTGCATGTGGTTCCTTTGTCCATCATATCGGATTATGGTTCCCAATTCACTTCACACTTTTGGAGGTCCTTTCAAAGGGGGTCTTGGTACGAAAGTTCAACTTAGTACGACCTTTCACCCTTAAATGGATAGGCAAGCCAAAAGAACCATTCAAACACTTGAGGACATGCTAGGGGCTTGTGTATTGGAGTTGAGGGGTAGTTGGGATGACCATCTTCCTTTGATTGAGTTTTCCTACAACAATAATTATCACTCTAGCATCGGTATAGCTCCTTTCGAGGCTATTTATAAGAGACGTTGTAGATCACCGGTTGGTTGGTTTGAGGTTGGAGAGGTGGCTTTATTGGGATCGGAACTTGTTATGTAGGCTCTTGAAAATGTTAGGATGATTAGGGAAAGGTTGAATACCGCCCAATGTCGTCAAAAATCTTATGCCGATGTGAGAAGAAGAGACCTTGAATTCAAAGTGGGTGATTGGGTTTACTTGAAGGTTTCTCCAATAAAAGGTGTGATTTGTTTTAGTAATAAATAGAAGTTGAGTCCAAGATATGTTAGTCCTTATGAGATCTTGAAAAGGGTTGACAAAGTAGCTTATGAGTTGAAATTGCCTAGTGAAATGAATTTGGTTCATCCAGTGTTTCATGTCCTTATATTGAGCAAATGCGTTGGTGATCCTAATATTATTGTGCCTCTTGACGTTGTGGGTGTTGTTGAGGGTAAATTCACTTATGAGGAGGTTCCGGTTCAGATCCTAGATAGGCAAGTGAAGAGATTGAGTAACAAGGAGGTGGCATCCGTTAAAGTCCTTTGGAGGAACCAACAAATCGAAAGTGCTACTTGGGAGGCCGGTGTGGACATGCAAAAGCGGTATCCTTAGCTTTTTCACTCCACTCAATCCTAAGGTACTAATCCAGAGTCCCCTATGTGATTTCAAGTCTTGTATTTCAGCCCCTATGCCATTCATATGCATCATATTTAAGTTGGCAAATCATGATGATTTTACACTCATGTTGAGATTTTGAAAATGGTGTTTTAAATGTAATGTTGCATTTTAGTTGCGGTTGATATGTTTATGATCTTTCTTGTCTTGTACGTCTCTTTTACATTCGGGGATGAATGTTCCCAAGGGAGGGAGATATTGAAACGACCTAGAAAAGTGCCCGAAAATGTGCCTCGGAATGCTCAAAATTTTAAATTCCATATATCTCAAGATTCATTCGTTATTTCAAAAATCAGACTTTATATTCGTTTTCAGGAGGTAAAAATTACGGGGGGGGGGGGGGGGGGGGGGGGAAGGTTCTACCCAAGGTTTAAGGAGAGTCAAAAGGGGAAAGAGACCCCAACTGAAACCCAATCCG
>JAPFFP010000002.1:9199429-9221825 GCA_026153255.1 Solanum medicagineum
AGGTCGGATAAATTGGGAAATTCGGGTTAGTATGTGTCTAAGTGCCCCTGTCGGGCACTGGTCACGACCCTAGGGTAGGGTGTGACAGCATTCAACTTGCTAATTTTTTTAGCAACTATAACAATTGTTAATAGACCTACTACTTGCTAATAATACATCAAAATGGTTTAGATAATAATTAACATTCAAATTACTCATATAATTTGCTAAAACATTTCTCAACAACTTCAACAATTGTTAAATCAGAAACTCACTTGTTGAGAATTTTCCTCAGCAATTTCAACATTTGTTAAATCTTCAACTCACTTGCTGAGAATTTTCCTCAGCAACTTTAACAATTGTTAAATCAACAACTCACTTGCTGAGAATTTTCCTCAACAACTTCAACAATAGTTGTCGGAGGCTATTCACTTGCTAAAGTTAATTTCAACAATTACAACAATGGTTAAGTTACACGTTTTACATGCTAATTTTTTTTTAACAACTACAACAATTGTTATATCAATTCTAAACAAGGATTCAACACTAACATATTATATAATTAACTAAAAATATATGGAATAACATAAAAGTTCAACTTTAAACCAGCATTCAGAAAGATATAAAAGAAATGTAAAAATCAACATCAATCCACCATTCAAAAAAAAAAAAAACACAAAAGAAAAGTTGTTTTTGTCCAACAAGAAGTTACAACCCAGAATAATTTTCAACAATCACCCTACTGTTGGAGTTCTTTGAAGTGTTGACTGCCATTTTTTTGTCACCTGATATTGCCTTAAAAATCTAAGCGTACCTCCTTTTTACACCAACATGATTGTGAGGTTTTGAGATTCTTCTTTTGCACATCAGTGTCATAACATGTGCATCTATAGTGTCCACCTTGGCAATCAACTTAGCCATTTGTTCAAACATACTTTTACATCCACAAGCAGATGAAAGAATCCTAGAATCTCCACCAATAGCACCATCACCAACAGTACCACCACCACAAACACCAAAAACACCAACAGTATCACCAGCATCACCATCAATATAAAAATAATTTTTGAATGTTGTTGCAATATCATTCGCAACACTAGTATCCAACTCATTTTCAGCCCCAAATAAATCTCTTTTAATAGTCGATGCTCCAACCAAATCCTTTCGGAGCTTTTCAACCTTGGGATCTATCTTGTCTTCTTCCAATGGAACAAATTCAGCAAATACATTTCATCTCCATCTCAATGGTTGAAGGAACTATCCACGGTACACAATCTATGCATAAAAAATAAATAGCTATAATAATTGCTGAAGATATGTGTAATGACCCATTAGATCATCTTGAGAATTAGTCCTTTTGCTTTCCTATAATATCCCTCTCATAGATTTTAAATAGGTATTTCGAACTATTCAATAGCTACGATTATTTAAGTTGTGGGTAAATTTAGATAGTTAGTTTAATTGGGGGACTAAATTGATAACTTATTAAATATCCTATACCATTTAGTATATATAGTAAAATTAGTTATTAGGGTTTAATTCTTTTAATATAATTTGAAAAACAAAAGAGAAAAAAAAGAAGAAGAAAAGGTAAGAAGACGGAACGAAAAGAAAACCTGGAAACTGAAGGCGAAGGCAACCAACGATTTCTCTCTCAATTTTGATCGGATTTGAGCGCTTCAAAAGGCCAAATTGTATATTTTTCCGAGGAGAAAACTATGAGAGTTTCAGAATTTGATTTTGGTGCATCATTTGAGGTAAAATTCATGATCTTGCTGCTGCATTTTTAATATATTTTGAAAACTTTAACATGCGATTTCTTCCTCATATTAGCTCCGTTTTTGAATTAGTTTTCGCCATTAAATTCCTTATCGCTTGGGGAACATTTTCATGTATAAATTTCTAGATTCTGTCGGTATATTTCTGACGATGAAATTTTCAGACCGTTTTATTCTTTTCACCCAAATTAATTGATTTTAGTGTCGTTAGATTCATTATATAATTATGATGCTATATTTCAATCTATTTTGGTGAATTGGAGTATCATAGAAAGGGGAAAACTTCAGAATTGACGTGATTAGAGACTTTATATAAGACAAGTGAATATCTTAACCTTTGTTAGGTATATAGAATCTTGTACTTTTTGTGTAAGGTGTTGGGAATGATTTGAGGTATTGAGCTAGTGTTGATGTTGTACCAAACTATGTTGTTGCTGTGCATTGTATTAAATGAGTCATTTTCTCATTATTGTGTAAACACGCATATTTGCATTGACTTTTATGACAAGTATTCTGTGGACTGAAAAAGAATGAGAATTAAAGAGGATGTACCATATTCGAGGGACGTGTCGCACGCCGCGACGGATACTATGATTCGAGGGTCATGTCGCCCGCCGCGATGGATACTATGATTCGAGGGACGTGTCACACTCCGCGACGAATACTATGATTGAGGGTCGTGTTGCATGCTGCGACAGATGCATGGACTAGAAGTCCCACATAGGTCCCGGACTATGAGACAGCGGGTGTGTATCACTAGGTCAGACATGCATCATGTTGCTTGACATTGTATTGCATTACATCTCATTATCATTTATAAACGTGTGAGTGCTTTTATGAAACTTGTGATAGATGCTCTTGATCCCTGGTGTTGTTCATATATAATAGTTGGTGTGGTTATTAAGCTGTATGCTATGTACGTTGTGAATTGTTATGCTAGACTGATGTTATGCAAGTTGTAGTTTTTGGGGGGGGGTTGGTTGGAGTGTTGAGGGTACCTGTATTCTATATTACTTAATTTTATATTTAGTAGTTCACTTGCTGAGTACCGTGTGTTTGGTACTCACCCCTTGCTACAACAATTTTGTAGGTTGCGAGCCCGGATCGTCGTGATACACTCTACTTTCCTTGTCTGAGGCTTCCTATGGAGATTGTAAGAGATAGCTGTTTGCCATCCCAGCTGACTTCTTACTCCTATTTATGATTTTGTTCTACTCTAGAGACAATATCATATGATACTTGTGTTTCCTTTCGAATCTATTGTAATACCTTAGAAGCTTGTGCACGTGACGACCAGGTTTTGGGGGATTTTTATTCAGTTGACTTATCATCCGCAATTGAACTTCCATTTTTATTATAATCCCCATTTTAATGTTATAGTTGGGTTGTAGGCTGACTTGTCTTGGTGGGATAAGACGAGTGTCGTCACGTCCATTTTTGGGTCGTGTCAATAGGTATAACAATTGCAAAATGAGAAGTCTTACCGAGTCAGACGGGGGATCAAACAAATCATCAATTATAAAAGAATTATTTTTCCTCGCATTTAGCCATCTGAGAATTCTCTGACAAGTTTTTTCATTTGATAAATGTTTAAACAAATGCCGAAGTTGGGGAATAGCTTCAAATGTCCATGCCTATATAAAATAATATCATCACAGATCACAATAATGAACCAAGCATTAATAAGGATGAAAATTATTGAACAAATAACAAATAACAAATAACAAAGAACAAAGAACAAAGAACAAACTTTACCATGAAAGCTAAGGAAAGCCATAAAGATTGGTTACTTTCCCTGTTGGGTTCAATTCCTTCAACAGATATTCAACGGTGAGTGTGAAGCTTTCACGGCCCCATGAATAGGCACAAAATGCTTTATGATGGGCGCAAAGGTCAATCCAGTCAGTCTGAACTAATGTGCTTTTATCGCGTGCACAAAGAATAGCATGCACGAACCAAAGTAAGCACAGTGACTTCTTGCAATTTTTCGCAACCTCCTTGGAGTTTAGTAAGTCAACTAAATCCTTCTCTTTGAAACTTTTTGCAGTTAACTCACGCAATTTCTTGCGTCTTTCAACAATCTTAGAATTAGAACTCTTTAATGACTTCTCTAACAGATCAGCAACACTACGAGTATTATGACAGTTTAAGCCTATCATGATTACAAATTCTTTCATGCTGAAACAAACTGGCATGCCACAATAATTGATCCAAATCACATTTTTTTTAATCACAAATAATTCTTCGCCGAATAAGTTGATAAATTAAGCTCATAGGAAACGTTGGAACTTTTTTCTCAGATATGTCTAAATACTTTCCAATTATAGTAGATTGAAAATATCTTTCCAACTCTTGTGCCACCAGAATCTATCTAAAATCAGCAAAAGATTTTTCCAAATTCGATCGAACAATAATATCACCTTTTAAATCAACTTCGTGATTGTCCAAGTATGTCTGCAAATCATAGTTTGAAAAGTTAATGCTTTAACACCACCATCTGTTAAAGGAGCAGCAGTGGAAGCATAAGAGACATTGTCTGAATTGCTTGCTTGTTTTGAAATTGAATCGGCTTCGTCACGTATATTTTCTTCTTTTTCTTCTTCTTATTTTGAAGAAGAACCAACTTTATCCCTTGAAAATTGTTGTTGAGCCTCAGATCCCTCGTTTGTTTGTCTAGGAGTTGAGACTACCTCATCTTAATATAACATTGCGACATCTTCCGCTACTTTTTCTGCTTCTACTTGGGATTGTGGATTAAGTCTGCTAGATTTTACGAATAGGTTTGCTTGAAATACTTTGTCTTTTTGTCTGAGCTATTTTATCTACACAGATGAAATAAAACTAAATTAGCATAACTAATTCTTCAATAAAATAGAAAAGCAAACTACAGTAAATGCAAATAATTTAAGATAAATCAATAACTGATGTTATTACAACAACTTAACGTAGCAATTTAAGAAATTAAAAGTATAGCTGCTAAATTACTCAATAATTTGCTAAAAGTTTTTCAACAACTTCAACCATTGTTAAATCATACAACTCACTTGTTGAGAATTTTGTTCAGCAACTATAACAATTGCTAAATCAGACATCATAGTTGCTAAAATATTTTTAAGCAAATGTAACAATTGTTGTTGAATGTTAACCACTTACTAAAATTATTTTCAGTAACTCTCAAGCAAATGCTTAAGTTGTTGTACTTTTAATTTCTTAGATTGCTATCTTAATTTAAATTCCTACAACATCTTAAGGTTGCAAGTTTAGCAGTATTTTTTATCAAGTACTTCAATTATTGGGACTTATTAAGCAACTAAATGAATTTTCTACAACAACTTCATTTAGTTCAGTCGATTTTCATTCATCACTGTCACACCACCACCACAATAATGAATACAAGTACAACTACTTGTGCAATTGCTTAAGAGTTGCTTGAGTTGTTGCAAAGGTTGCAATTATTAAGTTAGTCGATTTTCATTCATCACCGACACAATACCCACCACAATAATGAATGCAACTACAACTACTTAAGCAGTTATTTAAGAGTTGCTTAAATTGCTCGAGTTCAGTTGATTTTCATTCATCAATGTCAACACCACCACAGTAATTAATACAAGTACAACTACTTGCGCAGTTACTTAAGAGTTGCTTAAGTTGCTGCAAAGGTTGCAACTATTAAGTTCAGTCGATTTTCATTCATCACCGACACAATACCCACCACAATAATGAATGCAACTACAACTACTTAAGTAGTTATTTAAGAGTTACTTAAATTGCTCGAGTTCAGTTGATTTCATTCATCAATGTCAACACCACCACAGTAATTAATACAATATTATTAGAGTGAGTATAAAGTGAAAAATACAGAACAATCTATGAAATATTTGAAGAAAGAAACACATGCATATTCTTCTTTTTCTTTTTATATCTAAACCCTAACTATGGAGAAATATCAAAACCCTAACTATAGAGAAATATTCTCTTTTACCTCAGTAATAACGACAACAAGAGATGACGATAGAGACGGAGACGGAGACGAAGATAACAATGACGAGCAAAGCACAGGACGAACGAAGGAGGAGGTTATGAAGACCTTGAAGATGAAGAAGAAGATGTAAAGAAGATGGTGAAGAAGAGTTCTCTGGTTCCGTTAGATCTTTTTTACTTTGAAAAAGGAGATAAATGATGTTTGATCTGAAAGTACACTCGTGAGTCCCATAAAAAAGAGATTAAAACTTTTAAAAATTGCAAATCACCCCTATTTAATTTAAACCCTTAATTAGTAGAGCATTGGACTTGACCTTGGTCAAGTTGTATCTTTTTTTAATTAGAAACTTTTTTGTCACCCCTCTTTCAAATTTCTCATGATACATTTAAAATGAAAAAAAAAGTGACAACAATCAATTGAAAACGAAAAATAGTTAGAACGACTAATATTATAAAACTTTCAATTACTAAATTTACTATGAAAAAGTTCCAAAATTTACCATTTGGCGTATAAGAAAAAGCTAGTGACGTTTCTAGTCCCTCCAAGAATTGTTATAGATATTCATATACATAAAATTAATAAGATAAATGTTCTCGTTTTGAGTATTTATACTTTCATAGTAGATTAAAAAATAAAAATTATTTTTATAAGTAATATATTATGTATGTATAATTATAAAACATATGAATATAATTTTATCGGTTCGGTTCGATTATTTCTTCGAATTTTTCGAACAAATTCAAACCCAAATCAAATAGTATCAATTTTAAAAAATTAAAAGCAAATCAAACTAAAACTAAAATAAAATTGATATATTTAATCAGTTTGATTCGATTTTTTAATTTAAATTGATTTTTATTCCAAGTGTGAAAACCGGGACCACAACCCAGTATCTGTTTCCCAATCCCTTGAAATTGTTTGGGTGGTTCCAAAAACCAAAGAAGAAACCCAAATAAAACAATTGAGATAATGGTCCGTCGACACACTCAACTCACTAGACTGGATCGTTGAAAATGGCGGGCAAAGAAAGTTCACCAGATTCCGGTAGCAAAATGATGGTCGAATTGGAGGGGCAATGGAGGCTATACGAGGCGTACAATGAGCTGCACGGTTTGGCTCAAGAGTTCGATACTCCATTTGATGCACCAGCAGTGCTGGTAGTGGGTCACCAGACGGACGGGAAAAGCGCGCTGGTGGAGGCTCTCATGGGCTTCCAATTCAATCACGTCGGTGGTGGAACCAAGACTCGCCGACCCATTACTCTTCACATGAAATACAATCCCGACTGTGACAATCCCCTTTGCCATCTCTTGTCTGACTCTGACCCCTCCATTTCTCATGAAAAATCTCTTCAAGATATTCAGGTATCAACCTTTCCAATAACACCCGCTCACACTATCCTTAAATAGAAGTGTTTTCTTATTTTTCATTTTATACGCAAACAAATTCTAGTATACTTTACTAAGTGGTTGCTCACACCATGATAGGTGTCGCTAGATCATTTTATGTCATTAACCTTGGGTATATGAGGAATAATTTCCTTTAAGGAAGCACGTGTATTCTCCATTTTCGTCTTGTCATTTTTTTTCTGATTTTTCTTATAGATTATGTTTTCATTACTACTTTTAAGTTTTTGGTTTTGAAAATTTGATAAAATCTTTCTTGTTTATAATTTCGACAAAAGTTTTAATTTTACAAAAGTTTTTGTTCTAAGTAGTTTTCTAATACAGATTGGATAATATATGTGTCATTTGCACACTTTCCTTTTCAGTCTTGTCTAGAAAGACACTAGTCCTGGTTGTATGTTTGAAAACTATTTGAATTTTATCATTTCCATTTTAGTACTTGTTAGGAGTAGTTGAATGTAAATGTTGGGGGAAATATAAAGGACATGCTGTTTATTTAATGGTATATAGTAACTTTGCACATTACTATTAGTTAGTTAATATGTCAAAAGTTTTTACCTTAAACTATGGAGAAAACTTTTCCTGATTATGTCGTCTCTTGTAGGCATATATTGAGGCTGAAAACATGAGATTGGAAAAGGAAACATGTCAGTTTTCCGCAAAAGAGATAATCATCAGAATAGAATACAAATATTGCCCCAACCTTACTATTATTGACACTCCAGGACTTGTTGCTCCAGCACCTAGTCGGAAAAATCGGGCTTTACAGGTCCAATTTTGTTCCACAATTTTGGAGATTGTGTAATGTGAAAATTAAAACAACAGTTATTTGAAGCTTGAGACCTCATATATTGCAGGCTCAAGCTCGCGCAGTGGAGTCGTTGGTGCGAGCCAAAATGCAGCACAGAGAATTCATTATATTGTGCCTTGAAGATTGTAATGATTGGAGCAATGCAACTACAAGGAGGGTAGTAATGCAGGTAATGCCTGTTTAATCCTAATTTGTTAAGGGTTCACCCGGTAAGTTATAGCCTAAAGTTTGCCCAATGTTTTGACTACAATATGAGATTGCTGGCAAAAATGAAGGTAAAAACCCTTTATATATGCTGAAAAAGTTGAAACAATCTAGAATATTGATGCGTTTCCATGTCATCGTGTAAAACACAGTGTGTTCAGATGTTTATGTGTTCTCGAGTGTTCTCTACAAAGGCTTTACTTTTTCCATGTGCGGAATCGTATAACAGATTGATCCGGAGCTTTCAAGGACTGTGGTTGTTGCAACGAAGCTTGATACCAAAATACCTCAGTTTGCACGAGCTTCTGATGTGGAAGTTTTCCTTTCGCCACCAGCAAGTACACTTGATGGATTTATGTTGGGTGATTCTCCCTTCTTTACCTCAGTGCCTTCTGGGAGAGTTGGTTTGGGACCTGAATCAGTTTTCAGATCCAATGATGAGTTCAAACAGGTTCAATTTCTGACCTCTCAAGCCCCATGTGGCATATGCCTTTCTTTTTCTATGAGAAAGTTATGATAATGGGGAATGCTACTTAAAATTTGTGCTGCATCTTTCTGTGAAGAACAAACTGTAATTCAATCTGGGTTCTTTTTAGCATTTCATAGGATTACTGAGTGTGACCAGGCTTTCTTCAAGTTAACTCGTCGTGTGGTTGGGAGTGGTAAGGGTGTACAATCCATGTTGACCAAATAAAAGATCATTAAGTATCTTGTAGAAATTTGTGATGCTTTACCTTGTGCCATTTGATTTTGGTTTTTCGGCTCTTCACAAAAACGATCTCCAAAGGAGAATGCAGAATGGACTTTCAGTTGCGTCATTGTATCAATAACATTGTTTGTAGAAACACACAAAACATAGTGCACCTCTGTGAATTGGTGAGCATGCCGTTGGTCAATTAACTGATCCAATTGTAAAGAGCACAAAAGCTGTTAAATATGCAGTCCCAACTATTTTTTCAGGAATACAACAACCATTTATTTAAAAACCTGTGATGTGGCTCGTGTGCCTTTGAAGAGATTCTTGCAGCTAGGTATGTTATCTGCATCCATGTGGGTGGGATTTCCAATCTGTGGTGCAATAACTTGAGAGTCTCTGGATGGAATGCATGTTATATTACATTTGGAGAAAGTCTCTTCCTGTTAGTTCTGTGTAGCATAGTACTGATAAATGCATGTTATCAGGAAAAGGTTATCTGCAGTTTTTTTATTGGTGGTCTTCATAAGGAGATCTTTGAAAAAGGTAAAGTTGTCTCCCCGTGATTCGAGCCACTGATGCTTGTGTTAGGATAGACTGTCTACATCACACTCCCTCTCTTGACCTTGCATGAGCACATGATGCTTCGTGCATCGAGCTTCCCTTTTGATTGGTAGTCTTCTACTACTAATCTTTTTATGAGATAAGTGTAAAAAACACACCTGAACTATCCTCTCCTTTTGAATTTCATACATAATCTATTGAGATTTTGAGTTTCATAGCTAAACTATCACTTACTAGTTTGAGAAACACACTTCTCTTTTATTCCACTCTCACTGTGATGTGTATATTACACTCTCTCTTTTATTTAAAAAAAAGCCCCATCACACTGCAGATAGACAAAACATTTCACCTTGACAAGAAATAAATAAATTATAGTGCTAATTAAGGTTAAATATTGAAGTATTATTATTTAAAAAAAATTTAAATAAAATATAAACAATTTCTCTTACCCACTCTATCACTTCCTCTTCCCCCCTCCCCGAACCAACCAATGTTTTTTTTTAAAAAAATTCTTTGTGTATTTTTTAAAATAATTTGAAGAAGAAAGAAAAGGAAATCCAATTAGAGATAAGCTGCCCATGAGCATCATGGCATAGGTAAAAGGGAACGAGGAGGCAAGCCCCTTATCGCCTCTCCCTTATTGTCGAATGAGTTGAACTATGTTCAGTTCGTTACACTCATTTCATTTATCAACTCATTTTCAACGAATCTCTAGCGACTACGTCCCTCCTGCTGCAACCTTTGCCTCTCTAAAGCAAGAAGGGAGAAAGTTGACTTTGAGAAAGAAGGGCTTGTTTGCGACTAGCAGTCGTGAGGATGAGGAATAGCCATTGAGCAGTCGGAGGTTTTGCTTTTTTGGGAATCATTGCTAGGAATAAGGATTGAATTGCACCTGGTTTGCTCCTGTTTGACTTCAATTACCATATGGAAATGGAGATCGTCCAACATTATGTTCCAGCACAGCCCCTGAATTAATCAACCAAGTAGAAGTTGAAGTTCAGTTGGAATCCATTAGTGAAATAGGGGGCGCTAACGCGACCTTCCTTCAGCTGGCTTCGCCCTATCTATTCATCTATTTTCTCAAATGGATATTTAGGGATCTCTCTTGCTCAAAGCCTCTGTTCAGTTCTTGCTCCGGTTGGTTTACGAATCAAAGGAGACTAACAAACTACAACAAAAGCAAGTGCGCCGGTCGGATTGACTTACCGGTGACCCAGTTGATTCGGCCCCCACTATCCTTAAGAATAAAATAAGATCTCTTGCTTTGCCCACAAGCCCTGCCGTGGGGGACTGACCAACTATGAATAGATCTTACTTATGCTTACGGGTAAGAACTGGGACTTGAGGACAGGCAAATGCAGCTGGAACAAGAGCAGGTCTTTCAAGGCAGAGGGGCTTTTCTTTGCTGGCCTTTTCATCGAGAGATGCGGCCGTTGTAAATTCTTACTTCTTCTCCCTCCCCCCCCTCTTAAAATAATAATTTAAATATTATTTTAAATTTTTTAGAAAAAATAATTCTACCCTGCCCACCTAATCCTCCACCTTTTTTTTTTCTCATTTTTAGAAAATTATTTTTTATTTGCCGCAAGATTTTTCTTAAAATGAATTTTTTATTTCTGACTCAAGAGAAGGAACTTTGGAAGAGACATCTTTGACCCTCACCAAGTGGTAGATACACCCCTTGGAAATCATTTTGCAGGCCTTTACAAAAGAAATGAATCGACCCCTACATGAAGAATTGCTATCCTCCCATTCGAGAACTGACTCATCGGGAAATTGGAATTTAACCCTACGGGTTCTACAGTCAATGGAGGCATAAGAAGCATGCAACCAATCTATCTCCAGAATCACATTGAAGTCTACCATGGAAAGCTCGACTAAGTCACATAAAATCACTTTATGCAAGATAGAAATAGGACCTCTATAGACTCTTCGGGATATGATAAACTCGCATACGGGGTTACTCACCTCATTAGGGCTCATGGAGGACTTCAGGACATGCATGAAACTTATATGCAAAGAATGGGGTTACAAAACACAAATTTGCTCCCGAATGTAAAAGTGCATATGCATCATAATAAAAAACAATTGATATATCGATAACCACATTCGTAGCTTCTTCGACCTCTTGGCGACCATGAAGAGCATAGAACTGATTGGTCCTTTGGGCATCTTGAACTGGACCCTTTTGGCCTTGAGGCCTTGTGCCCCTGCTCCTGCAATCCTTAGGATGGTGGCCGGGCTTCCCACAAGTGAAGCAAGCATTTGACCCGGTTAGGCATTCTCCTTTGTGAAGCCTCCCGCACTTAGGGCAATTGGGACTTTGGGGCTTAGGAGCCACCCCCTCGTCCTTTCGAGAAGTAGGAGTGTTGGTGGATCCTTACCCACCTTGCTTTTGGCCACCTTGGAATTTGTGACCACTGAGGTGAGAGTAACTCCTACCTTCCACTCGAGCTCTCTTGGACTCCCTTGCCCTTTCACGAAGCTTCTCTTCTTCAATCTACTCTGCGTACATCGTCAAGCGGGAGATGTCCATCTTTTTGTCCAATATGGCTGTCTTGCATTCCTTGGAGACCAACTCGGAGACACCCGAGATAAACCTGCTCCAAGACCTCTCTTGTCGGCCCATTGCTCGAACCAAATCTTAGCCACTCCCTTGAGTTGGTAGGCCACCAACTTGGCCTTCTCTTTAGACGAAACACCCATCACTACCACAACCCGATAAGCTTCCTCAATAAACTCAATAGGGTCCTCGTCCGCCTTTACAACAACAACAACAACAACATACCCAGTGGAATCCCACAAGTGGGGTTTGGGAAGGGTAGAATATACGCAGACCTTACCACTACCTCATAGAAGTAGAGAGACTATTTTCTAAAAACCCTCGTCTTAAAAACCCATAAGCATAATAAACTAGATATGACAAAAAGGAAAGGAAAGGGAATAGAAAGGGCGACTAATAATGAAAAGCACATAACAATATTTAAATACGATAAAGTTAACACACATACGACAGATAATGACAACACATGATATAAAATACGAGTACTCCTGCTACCCTACTATACCCCAAGGCCAGACATCCACCTAACCCTACCAACCAATTAGTCTGCTACTCTAATTCGTGACCTCCACTCCTTTCTAAGGTCATGTCCTTGGTGAGATCAAGTTTTGCCATGATCACCTCCCCCCAATATTTCTTCGGTCTACTACTAGCCCTCCGTGTAGCTCCCGAAACTAACCTCTTGCACCTTCTAACAGGAGCACCGCTACTGTTTCTCTGCACATGTCCAAATTATCACAGGCTTGCTTCCCTTATCTTATCAGCCACAGGAGCCACCTCTAGCTTCTCCCGAATGGTCTCATTCCTAATCTTATCACTCGTGTGGCCACATATCCATCTCAACATCCTCATCTCCACGACATGCATCTTCTGAACATGTGTGAAACGACCCCAAAAAGTGCCTGAAAATGTGCCTCGGAAGTACCCGAAATTGTAATTTTCATATATCTCAAAATCCGTGTGTGATATTGAAAATCCGATTTCATATTCTTGTTCAGGGGGAAAATTGAGTGGGAAATGGGTCTAACACCGATTTAAGAGCAACCATAGCAAAAGTTGAAAATTGCAAAAATGCGATTTCTAGTGAGCGAGCGCGCCCCTGGCGCAACGCGCCAAGGGTGCGCCTCAGTGTATTTTTTTTTGCAGTTTTTCACTTCGGTCCAAGGCTTTTGGGTCTTGAGCCTAAGCCTTCCCATGCGTGAAAATATCTATACTTAGGCATATTTCACCTTCATATCATACAAGACATTCCCCAATACTCTCTCAAACCCTTAGACAAATATTTCTCTCAAAATTCAAGTGTCCAAATCTCTTTCGGATCTTAGGGAATTCATCCAAGCTTCAAGCCTCCATTCAAATCTTCTTCAAGAAATTCTCCAAAGCTAAGGTATGTGGGTTTCAATCGTTGGGTCCTTTCACCCACGGTGCCCAAGCTTCCTTTTTATCTAAATTACATGATTTCAAGTTGATTTATTTATGGGTCTTATTATGAATTAGACTATGAATTATGTTGGAGTTTCATGAAATTGTGACTGTTTTAGCATGTTTTGAGCTATGAACCTAAGGTCCATTGTGGGATTTGATGAAGGGTTTTGATGTATATTGCTTGAGGGTGTTACCAAGTATTTGATGGATGGTTTTACATTGACTTTTCTTGCATGATTTCATCCCTAAATTGCATGGTGTTACACTAGCACTACACGCTCGCCAAATGTTTGATAAAATGTCTGGTTCTGATTTCTTGAGGAATTGAAGGTCCAATGCATATCTTATGAGTTGAATGACTTTATGATGATGAAAGGATAGTATGTATATGATATTCTCCTATATCATGTTGGGAATTGACCATGCCCCACTCGGGGAGTTGTGAGCCCGGGTAACCATGTCCAGGGGTTTATACCTTGATAACCGGGTTGAGGGGTTGGTACCTCAATCATCATGGGTGGTAGGGTGAGATGATCCACCAACCAATTAAGGGGTTTGTACCTTAATAACCGGGTTGAGGGGTTGGTACCTCAATCACCATAGGTGGTAGGGTGAGACGATCCACCAACCAATTGAGGGGTTGGTACCTCAATAGACTATGAACTCTATAATGATGGTCTCTTCTTGCACATGTATTATGTTCTATGTAAGCATGATCTACTGCAAGCATCTTCCATGCATGCCATATTGTTATATATATGCTACTCATTGCCTATGCTTATGCATTTCCATTATGTTGCTCATCTCCTGTTGCATTGCATCCTACATACTTAGTACATTCAAACGTACTAACACATACTCTATGCCTACATGATGTCACCATGTAGGAACCAAAGCCCCACTTGAGCATCTTCCTCCATGTGGTTAGTACGATTTCTCTCAAGCTAGTTGGTGAGTCCTCTATTTCGGGGACAATGATTATGATCTCAATGATTATGATCTCATGCTATGTACTAAGACTGTCTTTCTTTTATGTATGTATTGACTATGAGGGTGAGCTCGGTTGCTTGTCTTGGCCCCCGCTCCTATCGAAGTTTTTAGAGGTGTTGTTGGACATGTTATGTACTGAACCTTGACTCTATTGTTTTGATGTTTATGTTATGAAAGTTTCCCTTTAGCCCCTTTGTCCTTATTTTTAATCTAATTATATTGTTTAATTGCTTCCGCGACCAATGATGTGTAATGATATGTTAAGAGGCTTGTTTGGGGTGCCTTCGGGTTCCCCATTCGCCGTGTAACGTATAGGCCCTAGGCTTGGGCCGTGACAAACTTGGTATCAGAGCACTAGGTTGTTAATGGTCCTCGGCATCCAACACACCGCGTCGATTAGAGTCCTATTCATGATCGTGTTGTGCACCACAATTATGAGTAGGAGGCTATAAGACGTTTTAGGAAATGTTTCCCTTCTTCTTGATCTATGTCGTACTATAAAAGTTAGGTGAGTTTTCCCTCTAACGAATGTTCTTTGTCATGTTTAGATCATGCCTAACACGAGGAAGGAGAGCCCACACTCCTGAGGAACAATCGGCTCATGGTGAGCTCTGGGATGCTCTCACTTTGCTAGCTCAAGCTATGGCCAATCAAGTCAATCAAGGGGTCCAAGCCCCTCATGCTCCTACCCCTGGATCTAGGGTGAGAGACTTCATGAGGATGAACCCACCGGAATTCTATGGGTCTAAGGTAGATGAGGACCCTCAAGAGTTCATTGATGAGGTCTACAAGGTCTTGGCTATCATGGGTGTTAGATCGGAAGAGAAAGCGGAATTGGCGGCCTACCAACTCAAAGGGGCTGTGGTTTAATCAATGGAAGGAGGAGAAGGGAATCAATAATGTGGTGCTTTGGGAGGAGTTCAAGGCGGCTTTTCTTAATCGGTTCTTCCCTCTTGAGCTTAGGGAGGCCAAGATGGTATTTATGAATGTGAAACAAGGGTGTATGAGTGTGAAGGAGTATGCCCTCAAGTTCAATCAACTCTCTAAATATGCTCCCCACTTGGTTGCCGACCCAAGGTCTAGAATGAACAAGTTCGTGATGGGTGTATCCGATTGGTGAGTGAGGAATGCTGGTCCGCCTGTTGATTTGTGACATGGATTTGTCCCGTTTGATGACTTATGCCGAACAAATGGAGGAGGAAAAGTTGAGGAAGAGGAGGAGTAATGAGGTCAAGAGGGCCTGTTTTGAGGGAAAGTTCCAAAGTTGAAAGGGTGGCCGGTTCTTTCAAGGCCAAGGGTCTTCTCATGCTTCTAATAGGGGGTTTGCCAATGACTACCCAAGGGCTCAAAGTAGTGGTGGTCTGGTGCCAAATGCTATGTGTCCAAAATTTGGTACGGGTCATGGGAGCCCATGTTTGAGAGACACTAATGCATGTTATGGATGTGGGAAAGTGGGTCACAAAAAGATTGATTGGCCTCATAACCGCAACAAGGGTAAGGAGGTTCGTCAACAAGGTGCAAATGCTGTTCCTTTGGGGAGAAGTGGTCAACAAGGTGGTGCCCCAAGGCACAATCGGTTCTATGCACTCCAAGGGAGGCAAAGGGTTGAGGAGGTTCCCGATGTCGTCACCGGTATGTTAAAAGTTTTTGATTTTGATGTATATGAAGTAACCTTCCTTATGGGAACATGACCCAATTTCGGAAAGGATTTCATTAAGAAACTTCACCTTACGGGAACACGACCCAATTTCGGGAAGAACCTCAAGAGAAGGTGTACTAAATCGATCCACTAGTAAAGCAAGGGTAAAACCTCATCCTATGGTGGCACATAGTTCAAGGAAAGAGAGCACTCTCTCAATCCATCGGTGCTAAATCTAATCCCGCAGAATATGTAAAGTAATCATAACTTTAATAAATTCGTAAGAAACACAGAAACATGACATGAGTAGCTCCAAAACATCTTTGACCTCTAATGGTGAGCCTAACTTCACACAACATTAGATCATCATCAAACATTACCCTTGCATTAACATCAATATCAAAGGCTCACAAGAGGTAAAATCTTTAGGAAAAGGGCTTAATCCGGCTTTACAACATCATCAACATTTTCATGAATTAAATACATCTTTAGAAAGTCCAAAATCATCATAAAGTCACTTGACACATAAATCAACCAATAGATCATCAAAACTTTAAGAATCCTTAAAAAGGCATTTTATCAAACACTTGGCGGGTGTGTAATGCTAGTATAAAATCATGCAATCAAGAGTGAAAACATGTAAGGAAAACCAATGTAAATCCACCCACCAACACTTGGTAACATCCTCTATCAAGATACATCAAAATCCCTCAAATCTCACAATAGATCTTAGATTTATAACTCCAAACATGCATAGTTGAACAACATTTCATGAAACCCCAATGTAGTTTATAGTCATAATCCATAATAAGTAATACCCATAAGTAAATCAAATTGAAAACATGCATTTTATATGAAAAGGAAGGTTGCGCACCATGGGTGAAAGAACCCAATGGTTGAAACCCACATACCTCAAACTTGGAGATTTCCTTGATGAAGATTTGAATGAGAACTTGAAGCTTAAATGAATTTCTTGAGATTTGGAATGAGTTTGGAACCCATAATTTTTGAGTGAAATATTTGTCTAAGTGTTTGAGAAGGTTTTAAAAAAATGTCTTGAATGATATGGGGTTGAAAAAAATGACTAAATATAAGTGTTTTTACGCATAGGAAGGCTTAGGCCCAAGACCCAAAGGCCTTGGACCGAAACAAGAAAAACTGGCAACAAAATACACAGGTTCGCGTTTGGTCCGCGACGCGGACCCAACTCACAGGACAAATTTATACAGCTCCGCGTCGCGGAGCTGTCGCGGACAACTACTGGAATTCGACAATTTGAGAAAATCAACTTTTGCTATGGGTCTCCTAAAATTCGATTATACCCATTCCCACTCAATTTTGCCCCCTGAACAAGAATATGAAGTCGGATTTTCGATATCACGCACGGATTTTGAGATATATGGATATTACGATTATGGACATTTCCGAGGCACATTTTCGTGCACTTTTTGGGGTCGTTTCAGACATACAAGTCTATCTGACTCCCCATGAGCAACAAAATCAGGTGGTTGCTCTATATAGACTTCTTCCTTGAGACCATCATAAAAAAGACATTCTTAATGTCCAATTGATAAAACAACCATGCACTGTATTATATATATGATGGTTGAAAGTGGTCACAATTCGAGAAATAAAATTACATGGGTTGGGTCGGAATGATGACATAACCCTACTGAGAAAGAGAATTATATGGATAGAATCGTAATGATGACACTACCCTACTGGAAAACAGAAATTATATAGGTGGGATCATGTTGATGGCATGACCCTACCGCAAAAGAGAATTGTATGGATAGGGTCGTAATGATGGCATCTAAATTAGATTGATGAGTGACCGAAAAGACGAATGGAACTACGTAAATCAAATTTGAGTCACCAAAAAAACACAGTGTCGTGCAACTCCGATATGAGAAAGTAGTTCGAAAAATTCACGGTACTACACAAATTGAATATGAGAAGTAGTTCGGAGAGATGCACGGTGCTACACAAATCGAATATGAGAAAGTAGTCACCGGAAAGATGACACGGTGCTACACATGATAAACATGAAAAAGTAGTCACCGAAAAGATGACACGGTGCTACATAAATTAGATATAAAAAAAGTAGGTCTTGGGCCTAACTCACACCCCAAAAGCTAGCTCAAAGGGAGGAGGACCCAAGCCTTATAAGGAGTCCACTCATCTCATTAACTACCAATGTGAGACTTTTTTCATTCTTCAACACCCCACCTCACGCCTAGTGCTTAGCATCTGGTGCATGCAATTTTTAATTTTCGGGGGCCCAACATTGGGTGAGATAGGTCCTACTCTGATACAATGTGAGAAATATTGGAGAAGAATATTATTGTATTGTTGTTTACATTATTACATTGAGACCCTATTTGTAGATACTATATTAGACTCCTTTTCCAACTAGGATACTATAATACAATCCTATTCCAAGTAGGATTCCATGTACTATTACTATTCCTAATCCTATTCTAAATAGGATTGTAGAATATTATTCTTATTCCTATTCCTATTCTAACAGGTACAATTTCCAGATCTTTTCCAAATCAGTAGAGATACTGAGAGTAGAATTAGTGAATGTTGGTCAGGCAGGGGATATTTTCTTCAGAAGAATGCTAAATGATTGGGAGATTGATAGAGTGGTTTCACTACTTGAGAAGTTTGAAGGAAGCAACATTGTCACAATAGATGAAGATAGGGTCTTGTGGAAGCTCAACAAAGATGGGAACTTCTCAGTAAGCAGTGCATACAAGAGAGGTATACAGTCGGGAGGAGGTAGGGGGGAACTCCCTACCAATGGAACTACTGGAAAAGCATTATATCCACCAAGATAAAATGTTTCAACTGGCTAGAGAGCATGTATAACTCAGGATGCCTTGCAAAAGAAGGGGAGACAATTAGTTCCCAATGTTTTTTGTGTAACATTATACGGAGACAAACAAGCACCTCTTACTACATTGCAGTTTCACTACCCAACTGTGGAACCTTTTCGTTAGCATAACAGGAAGTTGTAGGACCATGCTAGAGCACACCTCAGATCTATTTAGTTGTTGGATTAGGAGAGGTGGAAGTAAGAGTCAAAAAGAAATGGTGGAGATAAGTGTCATCATGTATATGGTGGTCAGTGTGGTTAGAAAGAAATGGTAAATGTTTTGAGATACTATTCATAAAATAAAATGGAATTGTATTGTATCTCTACTTTTTTGGTGTAAATAACTGTGTATTATAGATTTAGGTCAAATAGTAGACTTGATAGGAGACTTGTAATTGCTACTGAAGAATATAACCGTATCAATTTTTTTTTTTTTTTTAAAAATATGAAACTTACACTCCCAATAGTTTAGATATGAAACTTAAAAAAAACCCAATAGTTTAGATGTGTTTTTGACACTTATCTCTCTCTCTTTTTTTTTTGGAATAAAGTAAATTTAACTAATGTGGGATAAATCCTATTACAACCTGTATGCTGAAAATTAAAGAACCTATACCATGGTATGGTTGTTTAAAAATGACACCCAATCTTCTATTCAAAAAAAGAATTTCATGGGTGCACCAAAAACTAAGAATAAAAGGTTATTTCTCAAGTGTACAAAATCATTTTCCATCCCCTTAAAAGCCTTTTGTTTCTATTTACACAAGACCAAAACATGATGGCTAGTGAAGCAATGTCCCAGGCCCTGCGTCTTCCCTTTTTCTGGATTACCAGCAAGTTCAGGGTTATTGTATCGCTTCAAGTGTATCACCTTATTATAGGAGCTACTACGAGCTTGTTAGCTGCAGTTTAAAATGTTTGTAGATGAGCCTGAATCAATCATAACAATATCTGATGAGTTATTAACTTGAGATGTGCCTTTTACTATTAAAGATAAAAAAAATTATAAGAATCTGTTTGACAGGTATACCTTCTGTTAGGATTCCATGTTGTATGCTGATGAATAGAGCTAGGTTGCAATGTCGTGCGGAATACATCATTCTTGCTGTGATTGACAGGCTATTTCATCAAGGGAGGTGGAAGATATAGTAGCGTTGGAGGAGAAGTTGGGCAGAGCACTTTCAAAACAGGAAAGAAGTAGAATAGGTGTTAACAGCCTTGGGCTGTTCTTGGAGGAGTTACTCCTGAAAAGGTACATCTCTTTTTTTTTTCCTCCTTTTTTGTATGCCTCAAGTCTTTCATTTGATTTCTCATGAGATTTCGAAATTTTAACCTTCAAACTGTAATGTTTTCCAGGTACATGGATAGTGTGCCATCAATTATTCCCCTCCTCGAGAAAGAGTACCGGAGCAGCACTAGAAAGCTGACTGAATTAGATCAACAACTCTGGTTTGCAGCTACTCTCTTAGGCTGGATAACATAGAAGGGGAAATATTCACTTTCAGTCATCCATATTTCATTTTAACCTTGGTGCACTTGCGGGAAACTCCTTGCGAGGGCCTGTGCACACCCGGGATTAGTCGGGGCTCTAAGAGACTCGTACACCCGGTGCAAATCAAAAAAAAAAAAAATTCATTTTAACTGTTCATATAGGGAATTATTGTCATTTTTCCTGGCAAATATATTTAATGTATCTTTGTTATCTCTATATACTTTTCTAATTTGATATTTATTCCTTCCAGCTCTTTGAATGAAGCAAAACTGAAGGAGAA
This sequence comes from Solanum medicagineum, assembly GCA_026153255.1. NCBI lineage: Eukaryota > Viridiplantae > Streptophyta > Magnoliopsida > Solanales > Solanaceae > Solanum > Solanum medicagineum. Next base: position 9,220,121 of record JAPFFP010000002.1, read on the forward strand.
AGGAAGAACTTTCCATGATCTATTTCTGACCAAGGTGTTAAGTTTGTCCCAAAGCAATCTATGCCTATATTCTATCTTCATCACATAATGTCTTTTTTCATTTACATTGAGGGGAAAGACCATCCTTCAAGTGGTCCCCATTTAGTTTATACACTGATCATGTTTCGTTTGCTTGCCTAATTGTTCTTACTGTCCACGTTGGTCTTACCATTAGATTATTCTTAAAAGTTAAGTGGTGTTGTTTTGGTAGATAAGCCACCCTAACTGAAGTTTGATTGTTTCTCAGTTGTCACTGCTGTTGAAAGGAACGGTTATTGCACCACCAGACAAATTCGGTAAAATTATGTCCCAGCTTGGTATTCTGATCTATAAAGGCTTTATCTAAAAGCATTACCTGATGTTAGTTTCAGTTTTGGCAAATGAAATTTTCTGTCTGGACATAAATCAAGAGTGACCATATGTTCTTTTACCTTTTTTTATCCTCTCCAATGATCATTTGTCTTTTTATGGAGATGATTCATTAATCTGGAGTTAATTGGAAGTGTAAATCATTTTCTGCAAAGTAGTTTGCCTACAATTTTGCATCTTGGAATGCCAGTTTCCTAAAGTTGAAGATTTTAGATGTGTAGACTTTCCACAACAAGAAGGTTGGAAATGCAAAATTAAACTGACTATATGGAGTATTAAATTTTAGACGTCACACTGTTTGTTTCTGTCCCACTTTATTCTGCCCAGTACTAAGTTTTTAGTTTTCAATAATCCACAGCTTAACACTATTAGCTGGGTTGCATTTAGTTTGGATTTGGTCTCTTTTTCTGGCTTTATTTTGTTGCCTCAAATTTCACTTTGTAATTCTTATGCTTGAAGATTCTACTGTCTTCTCACTTTTGTTTCTACAACCAACTAATAATTCCTACTCAGTTAACAGGAAAAATACGTGTAATAACTATACTAGCTTGAAGACCAACTAATTCTACACCAGAACAAAATAGCATGTTAAAAAGTACTCACAAATTTTGAAAATCTTGTGTACCATGGATTAAGGTCTTAAAAGAACCTGAACAAGCCAACAGAACACAGTATTTAAATCTGAATAGTCCTACTTAGTATAAGCAATTAACAATTCTATAAATTAAGCTATGACTTAAGTTCTGTTTAATTGGTGTTTACCTTATCAAATGTTGAGCTGTTAGACAGGGGACATATTATATTTTTGTTAGATGTGCAACACGTTCCATCTCGTCGGGCATAATTCTTTTTCATTGGTTAAGTACTTAGAGGTTTGATTTACCTTATAAAAAAGGTACTTAGAAGTTCATTTTGATAATGGTGACAGTTCTAATTGAACTCGCCTGCTTTGAAGTCATGGAAATAAAAAGGACCTTAGACTTAACCTCAAAAAGTAACTCGTGGCTGAGAACTATCCAAAAACATACAAAGAGACTTACAACCATATACTCAACCAATGTCAGATTCACATCATATTAGAGTCAGAGCCATCCCTACTGTTGAGTTACCCAAAGTTGGACCCCCATATTACGTTATACACATGTGAGATGTCTTAGTTTTGTGGAGAGGAAACGAAAGGGTATTAGAGTTACGCATTGGTTGACATATGGGCCTTAGTATCTGTAGAGAAAAATAAAGGAAAAAGGAACACAAATGATTTACGAGGTTCGGCAAGTGGTGCCTACGTCCTCGGGCT
>JAPFFP010000002.1:9236500-9247852 GCA_026153255.1 Solanum medicagineum
ATCAATGCATACGTATATCTTAAAGACATATAGTAGAAGTAAGGAATTAAGAAAAGATAATAAATCATCATAAGGACCATACATTGTGGGAAGTAACCATAACCGACAATAAGATCATGCGAGCTATAACATGGAATTCCGATGTCTGCCTGTACATCGGAGAAAAAGGGAGCCTTACTTGCCTAGGTAAAACCTTTCCCCGCTTGGCCAGTGTCATAAGCTATATGGTTTTACTAGCAAAACCAATAGGTAAAAGTAATAATCCTACGTTGGCAACGTAGTTATGGGATATAGAAGCTTTATATAAGGACCCCGTAAGTCGAGTCCTACCTCAAGTCTCATTTGGTGCTAAGTTAATATCCCACGAAGTACATATCATAGTCATAAGATCATACTTGTCATAATCCATAAACTTGGCATAAATCCTATAGAATTGAATCATGTTCATAGACTAGCTCATTTCATAATAATTTTGTTCGTGTGGGGGTAACCCCCCCCTCCATCAATATACCATTCATAAGCATATTCTTGTCCTAGGTCACCTTCAAAGATCCTAAATCCTCTTTTCATAAACGTACTCAAACACTTGAAATTTAATCATGACTTGTAAAGAGGATTGGGTAGAAGTATGAATTCGCAATCGATTGACTAAAAATCATGTAATTAGGACAAATTCATTCTTAATCATATAGAATAGGACCAATTGGGATCAACATTAAAATAGATCCATTTGAAATTTCAAAGCATACTAAAAGAAGAATTTCTTAAAAGTCATCAAAATCATACAATTGAATGATAAATCATGCTAAAGTCGGTAAATAAGCAATAATAGAAACTCAATTTTAGGAAATTAGAGGAGAATTCAATAGACCCGTAAGAGAATTGTAAGCCTAGATAGCATAGTAGAGAGTTCATGTAGGAAATCATACAAAGTCATGCAATTCTTATCAATTCATGTCAAAATAGACTAAGTACCAATAAATCATGATTCATGTAAATAGAAATGGAAAAGACCTATGTAGTATACATGAAATTAGATGAAAATAGAAAAATTAAAAGGGCTCCGTGGAAGGAAGGATTTCATGGATGAAGACCCACATACCTTGGGAAAGAAGCCACAAGAATCTTGAAGATATTTCTAGAAAATTTGGTGAAGAGCTTGAAGGAATCCTTGGGGCCTTCAATGGGGGATTTGATAGTCTAGGTAGGGAGATATTCTTGGGATTGATGAATTTGGGTGAATGAGGGAGTAATTGAGACTACGGGGTACTCAATACATCATGTTTTTAGTCCATAAGCCGTCCAGGTGCATTATTTACGAATTGGGAAAAGGTACAACGTACCCCCACTTAAAAATTGAAATCGGACAATAGTGATCAACCCAATCTGCGACGCGTAGGAGTTCTATCACAGTTCATTTTTGAGCGAACTGGATTCTGGTCAGATTTTGGTCAGATTTGAACTCTAAAAAAATTTGAACCTGAAGCAGGTCCGCGACAAGAACCCCAAAAAAATTTGAACCATCCTGAAGAATGTCCACAACGTGGACCCTTCTAGTTATTGAAATTTTTTCAAAAATGTTATTTTGCTATCCGCTTGAACCAAAAATCCACCGAGACCATTTGCACTATTATAACCCATATAATCAAATTCCAACCTTCAATATGCTCGGGGTATTACATGTACATAGAATTGCCATATCTTAAAACTAATCCAACTTTTTAATAAAATGAATAGAAATTTGTAATTAACTTGAAAAAAAGTGAAGAAGGAACCTACCGTCAAAAGCATCAAATTGGAACAAGTGATAATGGATGATGAGTTTTTGCTTTCTAGTTTGCACATTGATCATTTTTCACTTTTAACCGGTTAAGGATGGAGAGAGAATAAAAAAGTAGGGCTAAGAATAAAAAATATTTGTATTTTAAAGTTTTTTGTCTTCTTAAAATGTAAGAAGTTGAATTTTGTGGTTTTTGGTATTAATTTTAAGGACTTGTTTAACAATTTTATTTTTAATAGGATAGGTTTTCTGGGCTTATGCCCCAAAACTAAAATTCACCCTATGCCTAAGTGTACACTCGGACCGATGGGGCTTAGGTCTCTTGGTACTTTCAACCCCGCAAATCTCCCTGTGCATTTTTAAAACATTGGTTATCACTGACTGTTTCTAAGGTACCTGACTTTATAATGTCGATAATTGACATGATTTCCTTGCCTCCCCTCCCCACTGTCTCTATCAGTTTTATTGTAACTATTATGTTTCATATACATAAAGTGGTGTAAACTTTGTGTGTTTGAATAAAAAATGACTTCTATCTTGGTAGCTTGTTTTCTCTTTTGATTTCACCAGGATCTAAATTTATCATTTGCATTGCTAACTTTTGTGTTTCCAGATATCCCAGTGAACTAAGCAGTTTTTGTGGCTTCAAACTCTACCCTTACAATTTTAGAATAAACCTAAGTGGGTGTCGTTCCCATTATGCTTTCTTTGTTTTGTATGTCCTCACCTTTTTTGCAGCATGAAATCTGAAACTTCATTTCTCATACTCACAGAGGATACTTCTCATGTGCATTTCGGATATGCCAAGAAAATTGCTTTCAGTTCGCGCTTAATTAGTATCTAGTCTTTTGTTTTTTATATGTGTTCCAGGTGCATGGAGGATTTAGTGAGCACCACTCGCTATGTGACATGGTCCCTCCATAATAAGGTCAGCTTACTGCATGTAAATTAAAATTTAATGGTTGTTGACTCATGAGCTATATCTTTAATCCTTATCAAAAAGTGACCTATATCCTTTATCGATCTTTGGGTTTCACAGTTCTTTGAATTGATATGCTTAGTGAAAATATGTGGTAAAACATAGTGGCATCTTTTATAAGTTGGTCCTCTGTCTATTGATTTCTTTTCTTCTCTGCCTGGTCCGAGTCCCTAGTGACTGACATGCATCATTTACTATGGTAACAACTCGTGTATTGTTTTGCTCTTGTAAATCTTTGCTGGTCTAATCTATCTGCATATGTACTGTTATCCTTTCAGAATCGAGCTGGATTACGTCAATTCCTAGATTCGTTTGGTGGATCAGAACAGTCTGCCATTATTGGTAATTCCACAACTGCTGGTCTTTCTCAAGATTTGTCACCTGCATCTGTAGCCAGTGATAACAAGCAGGATGTTAAGCCCAGGACAGATGTAAAGCTTAGTCATTTGGCTTCAGGGAATGATTCAAATATGAGTACTCAGACAACAGAAACAAGATTGGCTGACCTTTTAGATAGCACACTTTGGAATAGGAGGCTTGCCCCTTCTTCTGAAAGAATTGTTTATGCGTTGGTTCAACAAATATTTCATGGCATTAGAGAATACTTCCTGGCATCAACAGAACTAAAGGTATGCTTTTCTCAGCAGAACTAAATATTCATGGCTGCTTCATGGTTTGAGATCTGAATGATTCAGATAAATTAAATGGATTCATATGTTGAGAAAACAATCTTAAATGTCTGTTTGGTCTATTTTTAAAACCCCCCTTTCTTTATTAGAACCCAACTCTTAACTTGGGATCCAACTAAAGTCCGAACCCGCTTGGTCTGATTGCCCCATCTAAAAAGATATTATAATCAATTAATATAAAATTTGCTATCAATTACCTAATTGTCTTGTTCTTTTTTTTTTTTTGGTTTCTTTCCTATAATCTCTTCCTAATAAGGATATTAGGGAATCAAACACGGAATGAATTTACATGATCATATTCTTTTGATTTGTATTATTATCATGGGGGACTATTGAACTAATTGTTTCTATATGAATGTGGTCGTATTTTCTTTTTGTGTTATGTCACAAGTTGAAAGAAAAGTTAAAAATTTAAATGGTGGGCGATATCCAAGAAGAGATGTGCCTGGGGTGGGGGTAGCGAGTGAGTGCAAAAGAGGGGACTAGGTTTTTTTTTTTTTTTTTTTTTTTTTTTTTTTTTTTTTTTTAACTATGAAACTCAAAATTAGGCCAATCATATGTGGCAACATATTAAGTAATTTCAAAATATTTTAACGGAGGTCCTAAAATGCCCAGGAACTATGGGATTTGGTGCAATATTGGCTACCATCCACTTAATGAGTGTGGGCTGTTAGAAATAAGATTTTGGTTGAAAGGTTAATGTCGAGGGCATTTTTGGCCCGACTGTTAAATGAAGGGCAATATTGTATCAAATCTCATAGTTCAGAGGCATTTTAGGTCCTTTCCTGTTTAATCTTTAAAAAAGGAAATGGGCCTTAAACCTTAATCTCAAATAAAGTGATGTTCATCTTTCATTATGGAGCAAATGCAATTCAATTATGTTTTGATCATTTGCTTGATCGAAAATATTTCATAAAGTTTGGTTGCTTCAACTTCCTCTCTTTGTTTGTAATCTAAGAAATTCTTGTCATCTGCAGTTCAACTGTTTTCTCCTCATGCCTGTTGTTGACAAGTTGCCGGCAATGCTTCGTGAGGACTTAGAATCTGCTTTTGAAGATGATTTAGATACTGTCTTTGACATCACTAACCTGCGGCATTCAGTAGCGCAAGACAAGCGGCAAACTGAAATTGAGCTGAAAAGGGTATCTATTCCATTCTCCTTCCTGTTTAATTGTCAATCTTGGAGTTCTTTCTCCCCTTTGGCTTCTTAAACCTTGTCAAAATTTGCAGGTCCAAAAGCTTAAAGAGAAATTTCGCTACATACATGAGCAACTTAATTCACAGCAGGCCAAATTTGGAAAGTAACTAAGTCATCAGTTGACGTCTCCTGAAGGGTACTAAATGCGAGAGTAACATTCTGTAATTATGTGTTCTGCATGCATTGCTCATTTTATAAGATTGAAAGAAGAAATGGCAATACATCCTGCAGATGATTGAAGCTTCTTAACTATAACCTACGCAGTAGGTAATTGCTTGAATTATGCACCTCAATTGGTTTTACTTCCTTTATTTTGTTAGGGCTACAAAACGACAATTTATGATGATTCATTGAATAGTACAATCTAGCAAATGGACACGTTAACTTTGTGTCCGTGTTCTAATTTTTCATGAGAGCCTCTTACCGTTACATAACCGTGTGCTATCTTGATCAGTATGTACTTGGAAAAAATCTCCTTATCAGTAGTATCAGCTCTTGTTATGCTTTTCTTGAGGAGAAATATAAAAGACGAGAAGACACCGATGCTTTGTTCATGAATAATTTGATACGACTATGAGTGACTTATCATTTCTTGTAAACTAAACCTCTCGAGTTTAGAGATCTCTAAGGAGGAAAGTGACCAGAGGAGCACTCAACGGCTTCCAAAGGTAGTCGGAAACATACTACCGTCTCTTGAGTAAATATTGATGTCACAAGCAAGTAATAAACTAGAGTTTGCAAAAAACAAAACAAAAAAAAAGGCTGGAAATGCCGAGATTCAGTGTCAGTTATCATGCCTTAATCGATAACATGATAAGTTACTCGCTCTTATCTAGACTCCACTTGTGGGATTTCACTAGGTATATTGTTGTCTTATCCAGAACACACTTTGCACGCCTGGAATAGCCAAAGTCACAGTTTGGCACGACCATCCAAAGTCTCAACACACCTTGGATGCATTACATAGCCTAACTTCTAGGGTGTTTGAGTCACTATCAAGAAAGAGGAAACCTAGTTTTGAGTAGTATATGTTGGTGAGGTGTATTTCAGAGTATTCCATTTAAGAAAGGACATGTTATAGAACTTCCAAACTGGTTCTGCTAAATCATTTTCTTTGGCTATGACAATCTAGTACTCTGAACTTTGTTGACGTATCCTATTTAATTAAAGAAAGAAAAGAAAAGAAAAGAAATGGCATCATGATGGACTAAGCTCCCGCTACAAAGAATACAGAGACAACTCGGATCACAAGAGTTTATTGTACACAAGCTTACCTACATTTATGCAAAAGGCCATTTCCATATCTTTAAGAAACTTTTAAAAACATAGAATAACAAGGTCCTAGTCAATTGGGTTTTCTCTAGTATAAAGATAGCATCACTATGGCAATTCATTGATTATTAATCTCTGCTTCATTTTATGTTGCAATTGTTTGACTGTAATGATCCTCCAGGTTATTTTCCCCGCTCTTCGTTCTTTTCAGTGTTAAGAGCTTTCTTGTAGCGGCCAAGGTCATTTATGAATTGTTGGTATCGATAGTTCGATTGCCTGGTCGTTTATTTGGTTTTTATACCAATTTTTGTATTGTGGAGCTCCTGGAGTTTGAACGGTTGACTTTGGTCAACACTCTAGAAAGATGGCTCCAAAATAGAAATCTGACAGTTTCATCATCTCCAAAATGGTCAAATTAGGCTAGAAGCATGGTCGGTTTGAGTACCGAGGCCTTCGGTGCGAGTTTTAGGCCATTTAACATTTTGGCAGTTGAACTTTGACCAGAGTTGACTTAGGTCAATATTTTTGGAAAACGCAATCGGATAAAAATTCGGACAACGTGATTAGCTTCGAAACGTTGAGTTTGGTCTAGAATGACCTTTCGTTTGACTCCCAAGGCTTCCAAACACATTTCGAGGCCCTCGATGAAATTTAGTTAAAAATGGCCTTGAGAGTGGGACTCACATTCAGTCATAATGACCTCGTATGAAAATATTGACTGTGCCATTGAGTTTGAAACGTCGATTGGGTAGGGCAACATAGTCTGTTTGCGTACACGGGGTTCCAGACGGATTTCGAGCACCCCATTGAAAATTTTAAAGTTGGATAAATCAGCATATCAGTTGAAATCTGGTGCAGGGCCATTTGTACTCCACGTTCGGGAAGGTCTCCCTCCGTGTGCTCCGCGTTCGCAGGAGCTAGGCCGTGATCACGGAGGTCAATTGCCTTGACTTCCAGCATTTGCGGGCCAGGCTTCGCGTTCACAGAGGTATCTTGGTCAACCTTTCACGTTCGAGGGCCACTGTTGGCCACGTTCACGGAGGTCATTTGGAGGCCTAATATATGTTAGTCCTTGGTCGCAAATCAACTCATTTGGATGACTTCAAGAAACATTTTCTCCACCATTTCAAGTCCAAATTAGATGATTTAAACATTCATCTTGAAGGATTTTTCATGAAGAATGCAGTGGTGAACCAGAATTTTGATTGGAATCTTCATGTGGGGTAAAATTGCGAATTTCACTGTTGTCATGCACCATTTTCGGGTTGGATTTTTGAGGAAATTTGGGAGCTGATTTCCGGAGAAATTAAGGTCCATTTTTGATGATTTTTAAGCTAACTTGTGGGGAATGTCATAAGGATACGTTGGTGAGCTTGAAAGTTGAATTGGAACTTTCGATTGAGGTAAAATCGTGATATTAGCTACTATGTACGTCCATTTAGGACTGATGGTGTTGATAACTTGACCATTCAAAGTCCGTCTTTAGTGATTCTTAGGTCCAAATTGTGGGGTTTTTAACAAGGAACGTCGTGATGTGATTGAAGAGGTAATATTACAATCGCTATTGTCCCTTTTCTTAGAATTCCTTTTTATTGTGAAAATATTATTTGATTCTAATTCCTCCATTTGAGCCTTGTACTGTGCCTCATTTTCGGGTACAAGTTTCCGTTTAAGATGGTAACCTTTTTATAGAGTTATTTTGGCGATTTTTTTTGCGGGCCCCATAATCCCGTTTTTGACATGATTTTGGGTTCGACTTCGAAAATTATATTCTTGATATCAAAATGCTCATTTTATCGTGTGGATTGATAATTTGATAGCATGATGACAATTGGAGGTGTTTCGTGCGCGGTAGCTACCATGGAGTAGACTTGGAGCTAATAACGCTCAAACTACTTCTCTGTTATTGGACGAGTAGGTGGTCGCTAGCAATATAAACTCAACTTTAAAGAGTCGGGGTCGATCCCATAGGGACTAACATGTTAGATTCTAACCTGGAAGTTATAAGTTGAACAAGTTGATTGTAATTGCTACACCAAATGATTTGAAATTATACTAAATCGCTACTAATTGCGAATTTGAACAATCAAAAAGTAATCGATGGATGAAAGTATGTCAGAGATGTGCATAGTTGAATATAACTCCAACAAATGGGTCCCAATTATTGAATCTAAGGGCAAATTTGCTTATGGATAAGCTAGAACGCTGGTAACCACAATTACAGTTAAGTCAATTGCGGTGTATCGATGTGAATCAGTTAAGACTTGTCACGACCCAAGCCTAGGGCCTAGACGTGACACGACGCATGGGAAACCCGAAAGGACCCCAAGCAAGCCTCTTAACATATTTTTACACATCCTTGGTCGTGGAAGCAATAAAATGAGAACAAGAGATAGTAAATAGGGTAATCGGGGCTAAGGGACATCTTTCATATCATAAACATCAATAGTCAAGAGAGAGTCAAGCTCATAACATTATATATAACATGTCCAACAACACCTCTAACCATAAAACTTAGCAGGAGCCATGACAAGTAACCGGGCTCACCCTCATAGTCAAGTACATAATAAAAAGGAAAGGAAGTCTTTATACATAGCATAAGATCAAGTCAATGTCCCTGAAGTGGAGGACTCACCAACTAGCTTGAGAGAGATCGTACTAGCCACGTGGAGGAGGATGATCAAGCGGGGCTCCGATTCCTACATGGTAACATCATGTAGGCATAGAGTATGCGTTACTACGTTTGAATATACTAAGTATGTAGGATGCAATGCAACAAGAGATAGACAACATAATCAAAATGCATAATAGTAAGCAATAGATAGCATAATAATAATATGGCATGCATGATCAATGCTTAAGTAAAACATGCTTACATGGAATATAATACATGTGTAAAAAGAGACCATCATAAACCCGTAGGTTACCAAGATACAAACTCCTTTGGTTGGTTGGTGGATCGTCGCACCCTACCACCCATGGTGATTAAGGAACTAACCCCTCAACCCTATTACCAAGGTACAAACCCCTTTATTAGTATCAAGGTACAAACCCCTTGATATGGTTACTCGGGCTCTTAACCCCCCGAGTAAGGCATGACCACTTTTCAACTTTATATAGGAGAATATCATATACATAGGTTCCTTTCATCATCATAAAGTCATTCAACTCATAAGATATGCATTGGACCTTCAATTCCTCAAAATACATTAACCGGACATTTTATCAAACACTTGGCGGGTGTGTAGTGCTAGTGTAAAACCATGCAATTCAAGAGTGGAATGATGTTAGAAAATTCAATGTAAAACCATCAATAGATACTTGGTAACACCCTCAAGAAATATAGATCAAAACCCTTCATCAAATCTCACAATAGATCTTCGATTCATAGCTCAAAATATGCTAAAACAATAATAATTTCACGAAATCCCAACATAGTGTGCAGTGAAATTCATAATAAGTAAGACCCATGAGTAAATCAATTTTAAATCATGCAATTTTAGGTAAAAGAAAGCTTAGGCATCATGGGTGAAAGGAACCCATGAAGGAAACCCACATACCTTGACTTTGGAGAATCCTTGAAGAAGATTGGAGATGGAGACTTGAAGCTTGATTGAGAACCTTAAGATCCGGATGAGTTTTGTGACTTGAAATTTGGAGTGAAATATGAGTCTAAGTGCTTGAGTGAGTATTGGGGAATGTCTTGAATGATATGGGGGTGAAATATGGCTAAATATAAGTATTTTCATGTATGGGAACACTTAGGCCCAAGACCCAAAAGTCTTGGACCGAGCAAACAAAAAAAGTCAACAAAATAGGCATCTCCGCGCCCTGGCCGCGTCGCGCCAGGGGCACGGAATGCTCTCTGGAATTTGCATTTTGGAAAACTGAAATTATGATTCGGTTGCTCTAAAATTGTGGTTAGACTTACTTCCCACTTAATTTGACCCCTTGATCAAAATATGAAGTCAAATTTTCTATATCATGCACGAATTTTGAGATATATGGAAATTACAATTTCGGACACTTTAGAGGAAAATTTCGGGCACTTTTGGGGTCGTTTCAGTATCTCTCCCTTGGGAACATTCGTCCCTGGATGTCAAGGAAATGCATATGAGAAGAGTAATCATAAAGAAGTCAGCCCCAACAAGAATGCAACAATACACTTAAAGCACATTTTTTTTTTCAAAATCTCAACATAAGTGTAAAATCACCATAAGCTTTGTCAATATGAACATGAATGCATGCAAATGACTTAGGGGTTGAAAAATGAGACGTGAAATCACATAGCAGACTTAGAATTAGTACCTTAGGCTTTAGTAGAATGGAAAAGATAGGGGTATCGCTTTTGCATATCCGCTTCAGCCTCCCATTGTAGCACTTTTGACTTGTTGATTCCTCCAAAGATCCTTAACGGAAGTGACATACTTGTCCTCAACCTCTTCGCTTGTCTATCCAAGATCTCTACTGGAACCTCTTTATATGTCAAGTTGTCTTCAACTACCCCCATAACATCAAGAGGCACAATAGCATTAGGGTCACCCAAGACACATGGAAGACCAGGATGAACCAATTCTATTTCACTAGGAAATTCTAACTTATAGGCCACTTTACCAATCCTCCTCCTCATCCTATAAGGACCCACATATATAGGGCTTAACTTACCCTTCTTACCAAAACGAATAACACCCTTCATGCGTGAAACCTTCAAATAAACCCAATCACCAACTTTGAATTCAAGATCCCTTCTCCTCACATCGGCATAGGAATTTTGGCGACTTTGGGTTGTCTTCAACCTTTCTCTATTCATCCTAACCTTGTCAAGAGCCTCCATAACCAGATTTGGTCCAACAAGGATACCTCTTTGAAAGGATCCTAAAAAGTGCCCGAAAATGTGCCTCGAAATGTTTGAAATTTTAAACTCCATATATCTAAAAATCCGTGCACGATATCAATAATCCAACTTCATATTCTTGTTCAGGGGGTCAAAATTAGGGGGAAAAGGGTCTAACCCCGATTTAAGAGCAAACGATTAGCAAGTTTATTTTTCATAAATTTTCTTATCTAGGATCGATCCGCGAGGGTGCCGCGACGCGCAACTGTTGCGGACGTGTGTTATTTTGTTGCCAGTGATTGTTATCTCGATCCAAGTCTTTTTGGTGTTGGGCCTAAGTGTTCTCAAACGTGTTTTCATCTATACTTATCTATATTTCACCCTCATATCATCCTAAACATTCCCCGATACTCACTCAAACCTTTAGCCATATTTTCACTCCCAAATTCAAGTCTCAAAACCTCATCCAGAACTATGGTTTTCTTTCAAGGTTCTTCTTCAAGCTTCAAGTCTCCATCTTCAATTTTCACCAAGTTCATTTCCAAGCTAAGGTATGTGGGTTTCTTTCATGGGTTCCTTTCACCCATGATACCCAAGTCT
>JAPFFP010000002.1:9251816-9268290 GCA_026153255.1 Solanum medicagineum
TTAAGATTGTTACTCCTATATTGACATTATCCTTCAATGATATTTCGATGAGTTGTGATTTTCTCAAAAGAGATATAATTTTTAAGGGATCGTGACTTTTCCGACAGGGCATAATAAATACCTTTTTTATATTACCCTTTAATAGTTATAAATAGATGGGTTCTCTCTCATTTTTCAACCACAAAAGTTTTCTGATCTTGTACTTTCCCTTCAACTTAAAAAACAAAAAAAGATCTTCTAAGCTTCTTCTTCTTGCACTTCAAAATTTTTTGTGTGATTTAATATCGTTGAGTGAGTTGGAACTTCAGCAGAATTTGACGCATCAGTATTTTTGCTGAAATACATTAGTTAACTTCAAAGATCAACTAATAGTGTGACTGATAGAATACAAATAGATTTAGTCAAAGAGTATTGCTTTTGACATCATCTAATAAAGGGTGTTAAGATTATATGAGAATGTTAAATTTTGGTATATTTCAATTTCTACTTGATAACTAATTAATTGATTTTCGAGTATGTGCGGGTGCAGAGAAAAACTAGTTGGTAAAAATATATGAAAGCAAAGAATAGTTTACTAGACATGAGCAGCATGGCTGACTCCGAACAACCATTAAATCAGTCAATAACAGTGCTACCAAAGAGTCCTTGATGCTACTAACCCGCTTCACTCACATCGGGCAGCAGAGTTTATGCTAGGAGAGATTCAGATTTTAGGGTGCCCAAACATATCACAACACAAATAACAGTCAAATACTGTCATATTTAGAATTTTATTTAATGCCCACAATCTTATCCACGTAACGACAAAAAACATGCATAGTTACAATTAACTTATCCTCTAAATTGCCCCAACCACTCATCATTGTGTATATTTGAGTATACACGATATTATACTTGCATTTTCGCTTATTTTCATTTTAGATAACATTTCAACAGCCAAAAAACTCAGTACGATATACTCTTCTTCAATATCTTGTTGAGTTTAAAAGGTGTAAATGACAAATTAAGAGATAATTTTTCTAGAAAAGATTGTGACCTTCCCAAGTGGTTGTGACCTTTCTAATAAGGCACAATAAACACCTTTTGTTTTCTATATAAAGAGAATTTTCCTGTCATTTCACAATAAGTTTTTCCTGACTTCTTCTTCTTCTACACAAACAAATTTTAGTGTGTTTTACTGTTATCGAATGGTTCATTGACACCGTGATTTTAGGTACCGATACACCAATGAATAAAATCGTTCTATCCTGAGAAGATATATTCCATTAGCCTCGAGTACTTGAGGGGAATAATTTCCTTAAGATTGTTGTTCAACATGTATTACTTAAATACTTGAACAAAAACTTTTACAGTAAACAAAATTTTTGTGGTACAAAACTTTTGTAGGAAAAAAAAATATTTTGTAAAACAAAACTTAAGGAAATTAAATGTTATTTCTTCTCCAATATCGCAAATAAATAAATTAAATGGTAATTTCCTTAAGATTGTTGATTGGTAAAAAGATATTGATAATTATACTTCGTTCATTTTCTTTGAACATAGATAAGATATATAATAAATGGCATGCCAGGTAGAGATTATGTTTGTTATTACTATGTGTTTTGCTTTGTTGAAGCCAAACGATAAAAAGATTTATCGTATTATGAAGAGAGAAAAATTGAAGTTCAAAAGGCAATAATTTGATGAAGCAGAGCATAATTTTTATTTTTATTTTTTTGTCCTTAATTTACTTGGTCCAGTATACCCAAGAAGTCCCTACAAATATGTTTTCTTCAATTAGAATGTGACATAACTTTCACTAATCTCTTCTTTTGAATTGGCTATTCTTACACTGTCACGTTCCTTCACCATACATTATGGTTGAAAAATATCTATCAATAGTTGAATGATGGAGGCAATTTTTACTGGCAAACTAATTTGATCATGAGATAATATTATTGCCCATTGATTATTCGCTAAAAAGTCAAATGTATTTGATATTTATGCAAAGTTGAGTAGTGAATCAACTTTGAAGATTCCAACTAACTTGATAACGATGAAAAGTTACTTGAAAAGAAAATCATATCCTTGTAATTTTCTAATTCTATTTTGGAGACTAAAATTTGTGTAGTTTTCTACTTTATGTGAAGTTTGATTGTGCCTGATTTTTGGAGACTAAAATTTTTTAATTTTCTACTCCTTTGATTTGAATAACATAAAAAAAAAAAAAAAAAAAAAAAAAAAAAAACTTCACTAGATAAATTAGATTGTGCATTTGGTTTGAAAAATACAAAAACTTCACCAATATAAACTCTTTATTTGAATAAATATTTTTACTTGAAGAGTATAAAACTTCATCATTAACTGAAAACAAGTCGTACAATGATGCAGTCTTTAATTTTAGTATTTTAAATACTAAATGATCTGTCTAATTGTGATAGAAAGGGAAAAAGACTAGTGACATAAAATTAATGATCTTGTTCCTTTAATAGGTATCTCTATGAATTAAACTTTAACATTTTACAGAGGGTGTCAAAGAAAATTGAAGCTCTACTACTTTTATAGAGTATTATTTTTAAAAGGGACTTTATGTTGCCAATGTGTATTTTGATCATACTCATTTGACGCATGAGAAAAAAAATATTTGAAAAATAATGATGAGATCATACTTAAAATGTGGGGGTTCTTTGCTTGTGATAAGACTTAATATCTAATATAAATGTGGAAGCACAAGATATGAATTTCCATTCTTGTATGATGTTAAATTTCCACAAAAGCTTTTTAGAGTATTTGTGATATTGTGGTCATTGCATTTTTCTGTTACTAGTATGTGATATGATAATTGATATGACTAGTATGAAACCAACAAAGCATTGACTTTAAACAATAGTTTTATTTGATAAAATTTGTTATAAGAATAAAATTTTTGTAGAAAAAAAGGTTATCTCATGGAGGATCTTTTCGAACTCAGTTTTTTTATATATTATTCTCACTTGCTTGAGTCAAACTGGTTATGACATGAACATTTGGGACATGTCAATAACAAAACCTTGTCAAAATTGACCAACTTAGAAGTTTTGCTTAAATTTAAGTGCAATAAATTAAAACGTCAATTTTGTGTTTAATCTAAGTATGCTACGCATCCCTATAAATCTGTTAAAAGGAATTTCAGTCCGTTAGAAATAATTCACACTGACATTTATGATATTAAGCCAACACTAATTCGTGGTGGAAAAAAATATTTGATAACTTTTATTGACGATTGTACTAGATATACTTACTATGTTTATTTACTTAGTAGTAAAGGTGAGACAATTGAAGCATTCAAACAATACAAAAGTGAAGTTGCAACACAACTGAACAAAAAGATCAAAATGATAAGGAGTAATAGGGGTGGTGAATATGAATCTCCTTTTGAGGAATATATTTGAAACATGACATTATTCATCAAACAGCAGCCCCTTACACACCTCAATCCAATAGAATTGCTGAAAGGAAAAAACGAACACTTAAGGAGATGATGAATGCCATGCTAATTAGTTCTGGTTTGCCTCAGAACTTGTGGGGGCAAACTATCCTTACGGCTAATCGAATACTCAATCGAGTTCCCATAGGCTAATCGAATACTCAATCGAGTTCCCATAGGCTAATCGAATACTCAATCGAGTTCCCCATAGTAAAACACAATCTATTCCATACGAAAAATGAAAAGGGAGAAAGTCTAACCTTGAATACTTGAAAGTGTGGGGGCGTTTGGTTAAGGTCCAGATTCCTAAACCTCTACTTCCTTTGGACCTGATTTTGTAACATTTTTGTTAGAGAATGAGCCTCGAACCTTCAAAGCTATGACTTCTTCAGAAGCACAATATTGGAAAGAGGTAGTCAATAGTGAGATTGAATCCATAATGAATAATCATACATGGGAATTGATTGATCTTCCTCCTGGAAATAAATCCCTAGGGTCTAAATGGATTTTCAAAAGATAAATGAAAGTTGATGGCACTATTGATAAATATAAAATGAGGCTCGTTGTTAAATGATTTAGACAACATGAAGGTCTTGACTACTTTAATACGTACTTACCGGTATCTAGAATCACGTTAATAGCATTAACCGCGGTGTACGATTTAGAAATTCATCAAACGAATGTCAAAATAGTCTTCTTAAATGGACACCTGGAGGAAGAAATCTATATGGAGCAACCAGAAGGGTTCATAGTTCCTAGAAATGAAAAGAAGGTATGCAGACTTATTATGTGTTTATATGGACTCAAACAAGCACCCAAACAATGGTATGCGAAATTTGACCGAACAATGTTGTCAAATGGTTTCAAAATTAATGAGTGTGACAAATGTGTCTACATTAAGAACACTCCAAATAAAGTTGTCATTGTTTGCTTACATGTGGATGATATGTTAATAATGAGTAACGACATTGCTAACATAAATGCTACTAAAAGTATGCTTGCTAGTAAGTTTGATATGAAAGACCTTGGAGTTACTGACTTGATATTAGGAATTAAGATTCACAAAACTCCTCAAGGTCTAGCATTGTCTCAATCTCATATATCAAAATGGTACTAGAAAATATTCAAGTACTTAAACTACAAAAGTGCAAAAACCCCAATTGATTTGAACCTTCATCTTGTAAGAATAAAGGTAAAAGTCAGTCTGAATTGAATTATGCCAGAGCGTTGGGAAGTTTGATGTACTTCATGAACTGTCTGCGACCAGATATAGCTTGTGCATAAGTAAATTGAGTCGGTACACAAGTAATCCCAACCAAAATCATTGGATGGCATTGGGGTATTTAGAACACACTTAACTTTGCTTTGTATCATAACAAGTATCCAGCAGTTGTTGAAGGATATAGTGATGCAAACTGTACTACTGAATCAACTGAAACTAAATCCACAAGTGGATACGTCTTTATTATTGGTGGAGGAGCAATATCATGAAAATCATCCATACAAACATGTATAGCTCGATCTACAATAGAGGCTGAGTTTATAGCCTTAGATAAGGCTAGTGAAGAAGTTGAATGCCTTCGAAATTTCTTAGAAGATATTCCATTTTGGCTCAAACCAATAGCTCCTATGTCAGGCAAAAATAGGAAGAGTTGGGAGCATTATGTATAACAGTAAGTCTCGTCAGATACATTGAAGACACAGTACTATTAGACAACTAATCTCTAGTGGAATTATCACAATTGACTATGTAAAGACAAAGGATAATATGTCGGATCCACTTACAAAAGGCCCAACTAAAGAGGGAGTTAAGAGATCATCAAAGAGAATGGAACTATAGCCAAGAACAAATCATCGTGGCAGTAACTCTACCTAGAAGACTAGAGATCCCAAGATCTAGGTTCAAGGAGATCAAACAAAGTCATTGATGACGGTTCAACATTGTCAAAATTTTTATAAGATCTATTCTCATGATGAGACAATGTTCAGAAACAAGGATAAGGTATTATGACCTTTTAATGATTTCTAAGTTTGATACAGGGTATATTAAATAGTGTTTCTACGAGATAACAAATTTAGAAATCACCTATGTAAGTGTGAAGTATAAATCGCTTCAAGGAGAATCCAGTAAGGCCAGTTCTCTACGCACTTATGAATCAGGAAGTGTTCATGGCTGAAATGAACAAAACAATGAGAACCATAGATACTAAAGGGTTGATTGTGTGACATATGGTTGTCTAGGTATACACCAAAGTTCAACAATTCAAAGATATCAAATCTATCGATTGATCGAGTATATTCGACATATGTTCACTACGGAAAGTTCAAAAGGAAACGTACTTATCCAGATGCAACTAATCCTTGCTTATAAAGTACACACTTGTCCGTTCTTTTCTTAGAGTCATTTCCCATTCATATGAGGGATTGTTGAGTTTAAAAGATGTGAATGACAAATGAAAAGTTATAACTTTCTAGAAAAGGTTGTGACCTTTCCAAGTGGTTGTGACCTTTCCAATAAGGTAGAATAAACACATTTTGTTCTCTGTATATAGAGAATTTTCCTATCATTTCAAAATGAGTTTTTCCCGACTTTTTCTTCTTCTGCACAAACAAATTCTAGTGTGTTTTACTACTATCGAGTGGTTCGTTGACACCGTGATTTTAGGTGCCGATACATCGGTGAATAAAATCATTCTATCTTGGGAGGATATATTCCATTAGCCTCGGATACTTGAGGGAAATAATTTTCTTAAGGATACACTGTGTATTCAGTGGGCTCGATTTCTTCTTGTCAATTTTATTTTTTGATTTTCTTTACAGATTTTGTTTTCATTACTAGTTTTAGTTTCTGATTTTAAAAACTTGATTAGAATCTTTGTGGTTATTGTTTTCACAATGCCTTGTTCTACAAAAGTTTTGTTTTACAAAATATTTTTTTCCTACGTAAGTTTTGTACCACAAAAATTTTGTTTACTGTAAAAATTTTTGTTCAATAAAAGTTTTTGTTATAAGTATTTTAGTAATACATGTTGAACCACATATCTCTCATCATTTCTATCTAATTATTTCGTTTATTGGTATTTCCACATTAATTAATTATATTTTTATCAACAAGGGGATTTGAATTGGCATGTGACCTCAATCCCAATAATAATATAACTGATTAACCTAATAAACAAGTTAGGGTAAACAAATGCGACAATAGATATATGCGTAAAATAACAATGTAACGCATGTCAAATAGGTACTGATCTCTTCCCCAACTAAGAACATGTTGCCCTACAACTAATTGCAAATGTAGTGCACATGGATTCATACCAGAAACCATTAATAACCTCACTGGGTATGACAAGGTTTGGTTGGGCAAGCCTGAAATTGGAAATTCACATACAGCGTGAAGCGGTGAAGCGAAGTGCTTCTGCGCATTTTATATTTAGATCCCACAGTTTTCTTTCAAAAAAACAGTCTCCCATGTCTCATTCTTCTCAACTACACTCATTTCCTCCATCATCACCCTCCTCCAATCTATTTGAACAAGGCACAAGCATCACACACAAGGGAGACGCCGAAGGACTGACAATGAATTGATCTCATTCAATAAACCCCTCTTACTTTGATCAAATAAGCTAACAATTCAAGAGACAAGCCAAAATGTTTCTAAACTACATGGAGCCCTTGAAAACTCAAAACGCTTTTTGCAAAATACACTACTCGTACAAGCAGTAAGCTTAATAATGTAACTGCACCAAGGAAATAGTCAAATACATGTAATGTGTATCGACCACCGATGAATCAATTCCAGCGGAAATACAATCTCCTAGCAGAGAAACTAATAAATAGTAGCATCCGTATTTCTAAGCATTTGTAACATAAAAGCACAAAAGAGCTTTACTAAAATTTAGGGTGTGGCAGAGTTCTCATCAGAATTGCTCAATGCATGTATAACCTGAGCATATTAGAAGTTATCATATTGCCCCATGAAACTTGGCTTTCAGTTCTGGTCTAGACATATTTGCCTCTATACCTTGCCTTTGATTCTTTAGTAATCTTCGTATCACCTGCCTCATTGAGATGATTGTCAGCAGGACTAAAAACTGCTGAATGAAGATTACCTTCTTCTAACCACTTCAGATGGTTTTCCTTGAACTCCAAATGTTTGATCCTTGCTGCTAATGCAATTTCTTCAGTATATGGTCCAATTTTGACCATGGTTAATAGTACCCGACTGTACCTATAGCTCAGCATCTGCTCTGAGGTAGCAACCAACTTGAAACAAGGGTGCTCTGGAAAGGTGGTGTCAATTGACTCATCCTCTCGTAATACAGGATAAAAGTACACAAGCCGGCCACCCATCACAAGCATCTTAGCAGCAAGGTCAAGTAAATCATGCACGCATTCTACTAAGCTATAAGGAGCAGTTGATGGTATGTGGCCTGTCCTTTTGTCATCAGGAACTCTATATGGACCAATCACTCCTTTCAAAAGCTTTCTGCCACCAGATTTACGCCCTCCAGCACGGACTCCATAGGGAGGATCGCATATAATGGCATCAAAAACCTAGAAAATAAAATTTTACAGTCAACAAAAACAAAGAAAAAACAAGACGACCTGAAAAATACCTTTTTCACCATGCCAATTAACTGTGCAATTTAAACTACCTTTGGAACTCCGGAAAATAATAACCATAATTCACTAAGCCACCACAAGAATAAGCTACATAGCAGAGTGACTTAAAACACTTCCCCGTGCTGCCTTTGACTATATATATACTGATACAAATTAAATTATTTCTCTGATGTTACAGTAATTTATGTTAATTTATTTCCTTTTCTGGCAGAAGATCCATGGAAGATCACAAGTAATTCAATCCTAGTCAAAAAGGCTTTCTCCCCTTCTTCCTCCAAAATAAGTATCACCAACGGAACACACCATCCTCGACCTTAAGTGACTATCACCTCTGTTTGACACCAATTCTCCATTTACATCTCAATGCACTTTAGCTCTCTCACCATAAAAGACTTCTATTGCTGCTTTAGAATCTTGTCTGTAGAAAGCACAGTCTGTTTGACACAAACTCTCAGATTCCCATCTCCATCCACTTTAGCTCTCTCACTGTAAAAGACTTCTATTGCTGCTCTAGTAATCTGTAGAGGTTTATGAATTTGAGAGTTCTTCATGAATTAAACATCTATATCTGGGCGAATTACCTTTGAGAAAGGGGGAAATTCCAAGACCTACCAAGATGGAGAAGTTCATTCTTCAGATTAACAGATCAAGTTCTTGTCGCTATTCAACATCTAGAGAAGTCCCTCAAACTCATGATGTGAAGAGGTGCAATGAACAAAATAGAGAGAACGGTATATGCCATCTACTCCAGAGAATTCAGCAGACTAGAGCAAATACTAAAATGCTATACTACATTGCCAGGACAAGAAAGAGTCAAATAAAACCTCGAAACTAATCTTATACACGCTAATAAGATCGAAAGCAGATTGGAACTGAACTCTAACCTATCCACTCTGAAGACATTGTAAACCGTAACCAAACAATTCACCAACTTGTGAAGATCACATTACATGATTTCAGAGTGCTGCGCATTCTTCCACACATAAGAGACTCCTAAATTGAGCTTAAAATTACTTGTCCATGAGAAAATTCCTCTTCAATGTACACCAATCTTCAACTGTCATTATAATATAACTGATTAGACTTGATAATGACCTTGGAAAGCAGAAAAGTCAATTGCTTCTTTACCAATATCACCATCTTTATAGACAGTAACAACAATTGATTGTGAGGACATGTGTTGGAAAAGCAAAGGATCGTTTCAACTTTACCTTACCCAAAACTTCAACTTTGAATAAAGTAAATTATTACTCTTTCCATAATACTTGCCTTTACTAGAGAATGGAAACCTTTGTTCTTTATTTGAAATTTGACTAGTCTTAATTATATGAAAATTAAAAAATAACTTCTCTGCTTTCAGGTTGTTGTTGCATGAAAGCATCAGCATAAATCATCTGGCCATTCATTGCACTTTGTGAACTTTATGACTTCCTGCCTGTAAAATATAGAGCCAATGGAACTGTTTTCTTCTTGTATTATTCCAAGAATAAGAGCTGTTTATAGGTGTACAAGTAAATCTATCTAAGGAAATAAAATCAGAAAAGATCCTTAAAAAATCTCTAAGATCCCTAAATAACTCTACCTATTATTATGCTATAAATACAAGATATGATTGTACATTTTGTAAACTCCCCCTCAAGTTGGAGCATAGATATTGATCATGCCCAACTTGTTACAAAGATATTCCACTCGAGTTCCATTCAAAGGCTTCGTGAATATATCACACAATTGCTCCCTTGTCTTCACATAGCCTGCAGAAATCACGTTCTCTTGAATCTTCTTGCGGACAAAGTGACAATCAACCTCAATATGTTTTGTCCGTTCATGATACACTGGATTTGAGGCAATATGTAGAGCAGCCTGATTATCACACCACAGTTTTGCTGGAAAAGAAGGATTCAAACCAACCTCGGCTAAAAGGTGTTGTATCCATAGTATTTCGCATGTGGACCGAGCCATAGCTCTATACTCAGATTTTGCACTAGATCAAGATACAATATTTTGTTTCTTACTCCTCCAAGATACTAGATTTCCACCAACAAAGACGCAATAGCCCGTAGTCGATCTTATATCAATTCTTGATCCAGCCCATTCAGCATCTGCAAAACATTCAACACGAGTATGGTTGTGGTCGCTATACAATATGCCAAGGCCAGGAGCTCCTTTCAAATAACATAGGATTTGTTCCAAGGCAGCCCAATGTTTGACTGTTGGTACAGACATGAATTGACTATTAACTGACAATACTGACTACATAGGCAATATCTGGATGAGTCACAGTTAGATAGTTCAACTTCCCAACTAATCTTTTGTATCTTTCCGAAGCATCAAAAGGGTTAGCATCATCCTTAGTAAGATGTACATTAGGATCCATTGGTGTGCGACATGGTTTCACTCCCAACTTTCCAGTTTCTACAAATAGGTCAAGTACATAGTTCCTTTGAAATAAGAAAATCCCATGCTTGCTTCTAGCTACTTCTACACCCAAGAAATATTTCAACTGTCCCAAGTCTTTGGTATGAAATTTGGCATGTAAAAACTGCTTGAGGGAAGAAATTCCAGTACAATCATCTCCTGTAATAACAATATCATCAACATAAACAACTGGGAGAATAATACCAGTCACTGGTTGTCTGTAGGAGACCGAGTGATCACACTTGATCTTCTTCAACCCAAACTCCTGAACTACATCTCTAACTTTTCCAAACCATGCACGAGGACTCTGCTTTAGACCATACAAAGATTTTTTCAAATGACAAACTTTTCCATACTCCCCCTTAGCAACAAATCCAGGTGGTTGCTCCATCTACACCTCTTCATGGAGATCGCCATGAAGGAAAGCATTCTTGATATCCAGCTGATGTAAAGGCCAATGTTGAGAAGCAGCTAAGGAAATAAACAGACGAATAGAGGTGAGCTTAGCCACGGGGGAGAAAGTGTCCGCATAATCTACCCCATAAGTCTGAGCATAGCCTTTAGCCACAAGTCTAGCCTTAAGTCTTGCAACAGAACCATCAGGATTGACTTTGATGGTAAACACCCATTTGCATCCTACAACTTTCTTTCCCATGGGTAAATCCACCAAATCCCAAGTGTGATTTTCATCTAGAGCATGTATCTCTTCAAGCATTGCATCATGCCATCGGATTAGTCAAGGCTTCTTTCACTGTTTTGGGAATAGAAATAGAGTCTAGAGAGCCAATCAAACAACTAGATGCGGGAGATAAGTGATCATAAGAAACAAAGTTAGTAATGGAATATTTGGAATTACACTGACGTGTACCTTTCCGAAGAGCAATAGGAAGGCCAAGATTTCCCAAAGAATCAAGTGGAGGAGGAACTGATGATTACGGAGTTGATGTAGGACAAGTATTATTATTACCTTGCCTCCTCGAGTAAACTTGAACAATTGGTGGTCTTGTTGGAGCAGATGAAACTGGTTCTGGAGGCATACTAGTTGACTGATTCTCAATAAACGAACTGGCAGATGGAAGAGCATCATCATCTAATTGTTTTGTTTCAGCATGAGTAACCCGATAGACCAACCACTCATCTTCCTCCACCTCCACCTGACTTGTAGAAATGGGAGGTGCATAGAAGAATGATGTAGCTTCTGAAAATACCACATTAGTAGACACTAGGTATTTGCCAAGTTCAACAGAGTAACACCGACCCCTTTCTGAAGTCGAGAATAGCCCAGGAAAACACATTTTAACGCCTTTGGATCCAATTTGGTGACAGATGGTTGAACATCTCGAACATAACATGTGCTCCCACACACCTTAGGTTCTACCGGGAATAGTGATTTGTTTGGAAAAAGAACACTATAAGGCATATTACCTGCCAACACAGCTGACGGCATGCGATTTATCATAAAACAAGTTGTAGAGACTGCATCTGCCCAAAATTGTTTCAGGACTTTTGTTTGGAACAAAAGTGCCTGAGCTGTCTCAAGTAGATGCCTATTCTTCCTCTCAGCAACTCCATTCTAAGAAGGTGTATCAACACATGAAGACTGATGAAGAATACCATGGTTTCTCATGTAAGACCGCAATAATTCTGACATATATTCTTTAGTATTATCACTCCTTAGGATCCGCACTGAGGCATTAAATTGAGTTTTGACTTCAGCACAGAAGGCAGCAAAGTGAGTAAACACTTCAATCAACTCTTCATAAAGTAAATCCAAGTCATTCGAGAAAAGTCATCCACAAAAGTGACAAAATATTTATGCCCAGTTTAAGAAACAACTGAACATGGTCCCCAAACATCCGAATGTACTAACTCAAAAGCAGACTCAACTCGCTTATTAATCCTTGGACTTAATGGGCTGCGGTGGTATTTTGCAAATCGACAAGATTCACATTCCAATGAAGAAATATCATGGAACTGAGGACAAAGCTTCTTTAACAGAGGTAAAGAAGGATGTCCCAATCGACAATGTGCTTCAAATGGAGAGACGACACTAGAGCATGCAACAAACCGAGGCTCCCATTCATCAAGGATATAGAGATCATCAATTAGATGTCCTTTACCAATAACCTGATTTGTCTTAAGATCACGAAATAGACAATGATCTGGAAAGAATGAAATATAACAATTAAGATCTCTAGTAACTTTGCTTAAAAAAATCAGATTAAAAGCCAACTTTGGTAGACTTAGTACAGATGACAGGGTAATAGAGGAGGTTGGTTTAATATTCCCATATCCAACATTGTTACAAGTTGATCCATCAGCTACAGTAACCGGAGATAGTGCTTTGTATGATTGAAAGCTAGAAAAAATATCAGGATTATTTGTCATGTGATTTGTGGCACTCGAATCAGTGACTCATTTATTTGAAGAGGTGATGAGACATGTTTTAGTCGAATTGGTAAAAGCATTAATTGAAGTAGATTCGTTCAATGATTTCTGATTTTGATAAAATTAAGAAAAATCTTCTGTGGAAACCAAAATCATGTTATCAGACAATGAATTGAAAGCAATCATTTTCCCAACTCACAATATTGAAATAAATTGATAGACAATTGTCCAAAGTTGCAATTATCCAACCAAGTCTGTGTTTGACAGAAATAGAACTCCAAACCAGTGAATCGCATGAAATAAATCATAGAATCAAGCGAATATGAACCTAATTAAACAAACTCAGCGAACTAATAGAGACTCAACAAGTCTCAAATTGTTACAAAGAAAGACGACCCAAATAAGTCATAGTTGATATGAACAGGGAGTCCCACTCAAAGACTGTTTCTAACACAACCAGCCTCCTAATATTACTGCAAAAACACAGAAACAGAACAGCTTACAAGAAACTCAAACCTGACCAAAAAGCGGCAGCAGAATCTGTTCTAAGGCTGTCAAACGTGGATATGTGATCTGAACCCACCACAAAGCAACTGAAAATATCAAACAACCACCTCCAACAGGCAGGCAACTATTGGAAAAGTTGTTGATCCAGTACTGGCAAATCAGAAGGCTAGACTCTGATACCATGTAAAATATAGAGCCAAGGGAACTGTTTTCTTGTTCTATTATTCCAAGAATAAGAACTATTTATAGGTGTACAAGTAAATCTATCTAAGGAAATAAAATCAGAAAAGATCCGTAAAAAATCTCTAAGATCCCTAAATATCTCTACCTATTATTATGCTATAAATACAAGATATGACTGTACATTTTGTAACACTGCCTCAAGAAAGCTAACTCTGGACAAGTCAATCATGGCTTGAGCTGGGATATGATGTAATACAAAGGCAAGGCAACAACTACAGTTCTTTTTTGCTATTAGCTACTCTCGCTGTCCCATTTTATGTAGCACCCTTTTCTTTTAAGTCCGTACCAAAAAAAATGTCACCTTCTATAACTAGAAATAACTTAACTTTAAGTTTTCCTTTTATCATTGATGAAATGATTTACAACCACACAAATATCTAAGGATTGCTTTGAACCACAAGTGTCAAAAATCTTTCTGTTTTGGACCCGTGGCTTGAGCTGGGATATTATGTCTTCAGTTGGGGTCGGAGACGAGGGATAGTAATGGAAAAGAGAGACGGGCTTACTAAAGTTGAGAGTAAGATCGTGCTACATATGGCCACTTACAGGGAAGTCCATAGAGCTAGTGAAGAGTCCTAAGAGGAGACAAATTAATATAGCATGTGTTCATCAGATCAGATGGTAGGTACGATGGGGAGGTACCAAAGCTCAAAATGTGGAAGGATTTAAATTATGGTACTCAGGAGGCTCTAGGGATAGAAATAGAGTAGGTATCCCAGTAGACAAGGACCTTACGGAGTATGTGGTTGAGGTTAGGAGGATTAATGATAGGATGATGTCAATTAAACTTGTTATCGGTAGACATATTGTGAATATTGTTAATGCCTATGTGCCTCAGGTGGGCCAGGATTAGGAAGTCAAAAAGCTCTTTTCGAAGGATTTGGATGAGATTGTGAGAGGTATACTTGACACCAAAAAGATCTTCATTGGGGGAGACATTAATGGGCATATCGGTGCAACTTTCGATGGTTTTGAAGATGTTCATGGAACCTTTGGTTTTGGGGAGAGGAACAAAGGTGGGGCGTCTGTTGAATTTTGCTAAAGCCATTGAGTTGGTTATTGCTAACACATGTTTCCCGAAGAGGGAAAATCACTTGGTTACCTTTCTTAGTACGATATCTAAGACTCAAATTGATTACTTCTTCAAAAGAGTGATAGAGGCCTTTGTAAGGATTGCAAGATTATTCCGAGTGAATATATTTATGTCCAATATAGGCTTTTGGTAATAGATTTAGATACTAAGAGGGATACGAGGAAGAAGGCCCTTTATGACCGACCCAAGATTAGATGGGGAGGCCTAAAAATTGCCCTTTCTCGGGAGATGGGGGACAAGTTAAGTAGTTTGAGGGCTTGGAATAGTAGTGGAGATGTGACAAACAAGTTGGACGTAACTGTTGGTTGCACTAGAAAAGTAGCTACCAAAGGTACTAGAGGTATCGAGAGGGTCCTTTGGTGGACGTCAAGGTGATAGGTGATTGAATGGAAAAGTTCAAGGCCAAGTGATCATATAAAAAAGAAAAGAAAAAAAGCTACCTATACAAAGTGGTTGGAGTGTATGGATGAGGACAAAATATGGAGGCTTAAGGATATCTATAAGACGGCGAAGACAGAAGCAAAGTCGGCGGTGATAAGTGCTAAGACAGCAACGTTTGACCATTTGCATGACGACCTAGAGGAAAAAGGAAGGGACAAGAGAATATATAGGCTCGTGAAAGAGAGAGAGAAAAGCTCGTGACTTGGACCAAGTGAAGGGCATCAAGGATGAGGATGGTGAGATATTGGTGGACAAGACGTCCAGTAAGCAAAAGTGGCAAGCTTACTTCCACAAACTCTTAAATGAAAAGGGGAACAAAGATATTGAGATGGGTAATTTGGTGCACTTCGATAGTCATTGAAATTTTGGTTACTGTAGGCATTTCAGAGTTGAGAAGGTTAGACGTGTTATTAGAAGGACGAGCAAGGGGAGAGCGATTGGACTCGATGTGATTTCGGAGGATTTTTGTACACTCACTACAAGGATGGTATAGAGTGGTTGACTAGGTTGTATAATGTTACTATGAAGACTGCTAAGATGCCCAATAAATGATGAAGTGCAATGGTTCCATTATACAAGAACAAAGGTGATATCCAAAACTGTAACAAGTACAAAGGTATCAAGTTGCTAAGCCACACTATGAAGGTATGGGAGAGAGTGGTGGAGATGAGGGTGAGGAGAGATGTGTCTATTTCAGAGAATAAGTTTGGATTCATGCCGAGGAGAACTACTACTGAAACAATCTATCTTGTTCGGAGATTAGTGGAGAAGTATAGGGAAAGAAAGAGGGACCTTCATATGATATTCATCGATCTTGAGAAGGCTTATGACAAAGTTCTGAGGGATGTCTTCTAGAGGTGTCTAGAGGCGAAAGATGTTTTAATGGTGTATGTTAAGGTGACAAAGGACATGTACGATGGAGCCAAAACTCGGGTAAGAATGTTGGGAGGAGACTCAGAATATTTTCCTGTTGAGATAGGACTTCATCAAGGATCTGTGCTCAACTCTTTTCTTTTTGCCTTGGTGATGGACAAGCTGACAAGATCTATTCAAGAGGAAGTTCCCTGGTGTATGCTTTTTGCAGATGGCATAGTACCAATTGATAAGACTCAAAATAAAGTTAATGATAGGTTGGAGGTTTGGACACATATTGGAGTCCAAAGGTTCAAATTGAGCAAAAACAAAATAGAACACTTGCAGTACAAATTCAGTGTTCAGAGGAACAAAGCGGACATTGACGTAAGACTAGCCACTCAACCTATTCCCAAAAGAGAAAGTTTTAAATATCTTGGGTCTATTATCCAGAGTACTGATGA
>JAPFFP010000002.1:9275715-9287705 GCA_026153255.1 Solanum medicagineum
GTATGATACTTCTGTTGGGGCGGTTCTTACCGCAGCGGGGACCTTGTCGGCCCGCGTATGTATATGTATGTATGTTTTTTATGTGCTGGGATTCTGTCTGCAGGTGCGGTTAGTCAGTAAAACAGAGGGAACTCTGTCGAATTTTCGATAGAATCGTTAGCCATTAATCTTGGAAATTCGGATTGGTGTTGTCGGGGTGCCTAATCGGCACTAGTCACGACCCCTAGGTTGGGTCGTGACATAAATGCATGACATTTTTCTAGTGTCTAGATTGCAAGTCAAATAAGTTTTGCACTTATCAAGATGCATCATTCTACTTGATAATTAGAACATACTTTAATGTACCATAGAATTTAGATCCTCATAATATTTTACAATATTGCGCTATATTATATCAAAGATATCATTGACAAAATATCTTTTTTGAGGATTGCAATATGACATAACTCGTTGAGATCTCATTACTTGATTATTTTTAGGTAGCTACTCCTCTCATGAGATTTCATAAAGTGTTATGTCATAAGCTCTTCAAGAGCATATTGCCTCTTAATTATGGTCATTTTGATCATTTGCTTCTTTCAAGAATTATCTTGTTTGGGATCAATTGCATGTTTCATGCATGTCATAGACTTGTCCTTCAGGGACATTCAACAAGAGCATTTCAACTCTTAGTTTATCATTATCCTCCCCTTATGTTAGACAAACTAACATATATTCTCATCTATCTTGAGGAATCCATATTTTATGCATTATGGAGTATTTATTAATTATATACCGCATATCAAATTTATTAATGGAAATTATATGGTTCATAACCATGAATCAATTGAGGGGAATTTGATCAAAATGTATTAGTCTGATACATACTTTTATCTACAATTTATCATATTTCAGATCATGAAACCTTGTTCTCGTAAAAAATGATTGACCATTTATCTAAGACATGTAGTGTCAATCAACTTGGATATTTATCAATATTATCAAGATGAATTGTCTTGATTACGTATTCTGAAAGTTGTGCTCTTAACTCAATTATCTTGCACAAACAATCTTACGAATATCAAACTTCAGGTTGACAATAAAAGAACATATAATTATTTTATTGATGCATTCATTTATAATATCACATGATGGTGAACGGGCCCATATTCACCTTTTTATACTTTCAAAATTTAGGGAATTCAATCCCAACATTAGTTGATCTAATCAACTTATCATGAGAACAAACAATCTTGAAGAATCTTTTATTTCTTTAATATATGGCTAAGGAGTAAACTTTTACCATGACATGTGCCTTTTGATATAGTAAATTTCTGATTTACTATTACATGAACAAATTTCATATTTCTTACTCAGGGAGTAACTTTCAACTTTATTTCTTCTCAATTACTCTACCTCTCATAGAGGTGAGCCATCATCCTTTTCAAATCTGTAAATGCATATGGCATTTGATTTGCAATTTTTGCATGTGAATAATCTTTTGTACTTCTTGCTCACAGATAGAAGCATATGGATCAAGATGAGACATGTACACAAAATTTCTCTTTTGATATTATTATCTTCTCCCCTTAATTTTGGAAAAAATGTCTCATTAAATCGACAATCTGCAAATCGAGCATTGAACATATCTCAAATTAATGGTTCAAGATAGCGTATAATGGAGGGTGATTCAAACCCAACATATTTTTTAATCTTTTTTGAGATCCCATTTTTGTGCGATGTGGTGGTGCCACAGGCACATATGCAGCACATCCAAAAAATTTTAGATGAGAGATATTAGGTTCTTGACCAAACCAGTTGTAATAGAGAATGCTTATGATAATTTATCGGTCTGAGACAAACAAGTGTTGCAGCATACAAAATTGGATGTCCCCATACAGAAGTGGGCAATCTAGTTTCATAAGCAATGATCTTACTATCAATTGCAAGCGTTTAATTAATGACTCAGCAATATCAATTTGAGTATGAACATGAGCAATAAGATGTTAAACTCTTATCTCAATGGATAAACAATAGTCGTTCAATGCTTGGGATGAAAACTATGTAGCATTATCAATGTGAATGAAATTAAGCTGATTATCATGAAATTGTACCCATAATCGTATTTTTTGTTTCAATAATGTTACAAATGTTAAATTACGAGGTGACAATAGGCACACATGAGACCATCTAGATGAAGCATCTATTAGGACCATAAAATATCTAAACGTTCCACTAGGTGGATGAATAGGTCCACAAATATCCCCATGTATCCGTTCCAAAAATGTAGGGGACTCAATCTCAACTTTTGCTGGTGATGGTTTCACAATCAACTTGCCTTGATAACAAACAGTACAAGAAACTTCACCATTTAAAAGAATCTTTAGGTTCTTTAATGGATGTTAATTTGAATTTACTATAATTTGTCTCATCATTATTAAAAGTTCTCATTTTCCATGAATGGAACACAATTATCTTAGCATATCCATTTATGATAGCTTAGTACCTCATTCCATGTTCACGTGCATTATTCAGTCACTTGAATTCTTGTAGACATTATGCACTGGCTACCACATTCACTTTAGAGAATGAAGCATTTTAATGGAATATATTTTATAATTTTTCACCAAAAGCACATTATTGTGGTTTAGTCATCATTATATCATTAATATGGTGCATTGAGACTTGAACCCAATATCTTATCCATATAAAGGCGTCTTACGCCATAAATTGATGGAGCTTGAACTCAACATCTTATTATCATACTTTTAGATGTATCCATCTTCAAGTGATTATATTTTTCTTTTAGGCTTTTCCACAAAACAAGTGGATCTTTAACTGTGAGATATTCATATTTTCAAGATGTCATCAAGATGATGACACAAGAATATCGTAACTTTAACATAGTTTTATTTTGATACTTTATTTTCATTCTCAATCGTGTCTCTGAGACACATAGCATCCAATACTCATAAAGGGTAGTTCTTGCCCAAATTATGAAAGGCAATGAACTCAAATTTCATAAGGTTAGTCATATCAGTAAAGAAAAAAATAAATAAAATAAAATAAATAATACCTCAGTCTTGAGACTTACCCTTCACTTTTTAAGATGGTAGAGTCTTGTGTTGATAACGTGTTATGAAAGTATAAAATAATATAAAGAGTAAAGTAGGGGAGAAAAGAGAAGATTTCTTATTTCTCTTGAATAATATTCAAGTGTATATTACAATGAAAGAAACCCTTACATTTATAGGGAAACACTGACTTGGTCTCGAGGTAAGAAAATGAATTGGTTTTCAAGTGAGATTCCTAACTCTTAAAGGAATCCACATAATGGACATTCACCATAAATAAAATATGTTTATAATAATGTCATACATTTATGACTCTTAATTTTTTTTCTCCTATATTTTAGGATCCAATACTATAAAGAATAATTAAATAATAAATATATTATAAAAATGACTATTAGTTATTTAAAATTTTAGGCAAAATTCTTATATAAAATAAACATTTATGACATGGGAGTTCTACACCTAAGAAGATTTTATTCCCCAAATGCAGTAGGACATTGAGTCAAAATATAAATAAATTTACATCTAAAAATTTAATGCAAATTTTACAAACGTTTAGCATTTAAAATAGAGAAAATAGTCAAATGGCCCCTCAACCTATTAGTCAATTCTCAACTACACACTTATATTTTACTGGAATTTTATTACCCCCTGAATTTTTTATTTTTGATATTTTGTAACCCCTAATGCTAACTTGTCCAAGAAGGCGAATACACCTCTTGTAGGCGTGTAAGGGTTGGACAAAAGTTGTAAAATGGCTGAAATTGAATTAAACAGTCATGTGCTTTCCAATTGGAGATTATATAATTAATTCAATTTTTTAATTCTGTCCCTTTTTCTAATATCACAAAATTTTCATATTCATCTCATAATTTCTTCAAGCTTTTTTCAAAGTCCTTCAATGGTGGTCTTCTAAATTTTGTCTCTAGGAGTTCCTAATCGATTTGTAGCTATTTCTTTATGTTTAGTTAATCATACATCAAAGCAATGATAATCACCTCACCCACAAAAAATTTTCATATATAAAGCTCAAATATAGAGTTCAAGTTTCTTCTTGAACTCCTCACATTTTCAAAAAAAATAAAATTCAAACCATAATAAACCAACAATGGTGAATTCATAATTTTACCTTTCGATTTCTTTTCTATCAAATTTGCTTTTAACTCCTACATTGTTTTGTGAATTTTAATTTTTCAATTTGAACCGGTAATGGTGAATCTGAAATTTCATCTTCCAATTTGACTCTTATCAAATTTATTTTTTCATACTTGTATTTGTTTGTGAATTTGATACAAATTGAAACTTTATATAGTATAGCTATGGAGTTGTTCTTCTTCTTTAATTTGGCGTAGAGATTTTTTTTTCTCATTTTCTCTTATTATCTAAAGAAATCATTAGGATCTCAGAGAAACAAATAATTTTTGTAAATTTAAATTTTCAGATTTGATAAAAATGATAACTTTACATAACTGTATAGTGGAGTATTTTATTATTTAATTTAGATTAGGTTTAAAATTTACAAGAAAAAGAATTAAAAAAGTGAATATAGAGTAATTTTGCCCATGCATAGCACCACTTTAACATACAACTGGTTCTAACTTTTTAGGGAGGTGATTATTGCATATTAAAGTAGTTTAGGCAGGTAATAGGACCCACATGAAGTATAAATGTGTAATTGAGAATTGACTAATAGGTTGAGGGAGTATTTGGCTATTTTCTCTTTAAAATATGGAAGGAAAGTCAACATACATTAATATGGAAGAAAAATTAAATTATATCATTTTAATTAAATTAAATAATTTGAAAAAATAGTAAATTATAAATTATCAATTTTCTTATTCCAATTTATTTTTGGAGTCTTTTTATATATTTTACAAAGACTAATGAAATAATAAAGATAAAAGGATATGATAGGAAAGGCATTTCACCAAGGTGTATGATAAAAATTGATAAGCAAAAAGCTTATGATTCTGTGGAATGACAATTTCTAGAGGATGTATTGAGTGGTCTACAGATATCTGAAAGATTTGTAAAGTGGATCATGGCCTGTGTGAGGACAATGACATACTCAATCAACATTAATGGAGTTCCAAGCCCAAGTTTCAAAGCAAAGAGAGGTGTGAGGCAGGGGGACCCAATATCTCCCTATCTCTTTACCATAACAATGGAATACCTAACCAGATTGTTGAAAAGGCTGAAGGAAAAAAAAAAGGATCTAAATTCCATCCAAGATGCCAGAAAATGAACATAGTCCAACTAAGATTTGCAGATGATCTTTTGCTATTCAGTAGGGAGGACTTGAAATCAGTGTAAATGTTATTTGATACCTTTCAGGAGTTCTCTAAAGTGTCAGGATTAATAGCTAACCAGAATAAAAACAATATTTACTTTAAAGGGGTAACTGTGGTCCAACAAGAGGAGATTTTGAGATATACAGGCTTTAAGAAGGGTGAGTTGCCATTCAGGATTCTGGGGGTCCCTTTGAGTTCAAAGAAACTTAGCCAATGTTAGATAGAATAATGCAGAATATACAAACTTGGAGTGTGAAGTTTCTATCATATGTAGGTAGACTACAATTGACCCAAAGTATGTTACTGTCTATTCAAATTTCTTGTCACAAATATTCTTCATACCCACGAAAGTACTAAAGCAAGTGGAGCAATTTTGCAAAAGATTTCTGTGGAATGGTGAAGTCCAGAATAGAGGAAAAACATTAGTGGCATGAGACACACTATGTCAGCCTAAGGTAGTAGGTGGGCTAAAAATAGTGAATATTCAGCTATGGAACAAGGCAACAATATTGAAGCTAATGTGGAGCCTGAAAAAAAAGGAAAAATCGTGGATTATCTAGGTACACACTTATTACATTAAGGACAACAAAGCTTGGGAAACATAAGCTAATCAGGCCTCATGGGTCATCAAGAAGATATTACAAAGTGGCAAGTGGCCGAAAGAATTAGGGCTGAGTATAGAGGAAACAATAGAAGTAGACAGATACAACATCAAAGAAACTTACCACAAACTTAGAGGGGAGTATATGAAGGTCCCTTGGAGAAGGGTGATATGTAATAATCAAGGACAACCAAAGTGGATTATTATCCTTTTTCTGGCAATACATGGGAAGTTGTATAGAAAAGATAGATTGGTAAATTAGGGACTGATAACAGATACAGACTGCTCCTTGTGTAACAATGCATTAGAGAGCCATCAACACCTGTTTTTTTAATGTACAAAAGCAAGTAAGATATGACAAAGGGTGCTTGGGTGGATGAACATCAACAGAGGAAGCATGGGATGACAGGAAGAGATCAACTGGGTAGTAAAGCATGCATCAGGGAAATCAGCTCAAGCAGAAGTGTATAGAATGGTCATAGTAGCTGAAGTCTATTTGGTGTAGGAACAATAGAATGTTTAAGAAAACCAAGCGCAACACAGAGGCAATCACTAGACAATGCATCCAAGAAATCCATGATAGAGGTAGTGTCTATCCTAAACTGGCTAGCTATTTATAAAATCATAACTATTATACTTAGAATAGTTTAGGAAGTAAAATTTGTTTCCTTGAAATATTGAGCTCTGAGGGTGGGAATGTCCACATCCAGAGTTTCAAAGATGTACAGATTTCTTTATCTGGTAATAAAATAGTTACCAAAAAACATTGAGAAAAAAGGTGAAAACAGAATTTTATTTGGAAGTTTTCTCCTTTTTTTTTAAAAAAAATTATTATTTATTATTATTTGAAATTTTTTCTTTTTTTTTTTGACAATTTTCTTTCTAGATCAAGTCTATTGTAGGAATTTAACTGTAATAAGAAATTCTTCTCAATATAATTTTTGTTATATTTAATAGGGATAATGCATTAAAAAAAAATTTCAAACTTGACACCAAAACTTAGTTTAGTACCTTAACTACACGGGGGTTTAAGTATCCTCCTTAACAACTTAGAACACATTTTTTGATCAACCCTCTCATCACCAGCCCAAGGCGAGTGTGCACACGTTTATCTTGGGGGCGTTAATTATCCAATTGACTTATTAATTTGTTGTTTTAAAAAGTAATAAATATATTGGGCTACTTAACGGTAAAATCCGAATAATTTTATCAAAAGCCCTAATTTTTTATTCTTCCTCTCCATTTCTCTTCTCCTCTTCTCCTTTTTCTCAAGTTAATCAATAGAAACTTTTTTAAAAAATTTACTTATTGTTGTTAATTCACCTCAAATTTTAACAGTTCAGAGCTTAAAGGTGAATCTTTGAAATAAGAATTGTGTTATTATTCATTCGAGAAAAGGTAAAATTCAACTGCATAATACTTCGTTATTGTTTTGATTTTTTTTCTCCCTTTTGTTTATTGTCAGTTTTTTCTTGCACAATATTGTACCACACAATGCAATCAATTAACTCGACTAACCTTTGTATGGAGGAGGACAATCCTTCCATGAAGGAGAAAATTCGCTGCAATAATGGATTCATTGTGCATTTTAGAAAATCTTGGACTTCAAGTAATCTTGGAACAAGATTTGGTCATGTCCTTATTATGGGGTAAAAAAAAAACTCATTTATTTTTGTAAATTGAGATTTTTTATTGACCATTAGTTTGTTCATAATTTTTCGTTATTGAAAGGCCTTAGATCTTGCAACTTTGGTGTTCGAGGGATAAGAAAAATATTGATCCAAGGTCCTAATTTGTAATTCCTAAATTAATAAAGAAATTGGATGAGCTTGAGAATTTAGTGAAATATTCTCAAATGTCAGTCAACAAATACCAGAAAGTGATTGAGACTTCTGAAGAAGTTGACAAGCCTAGAGATTTTAAACAAGATGATAATTGTCCAGATATGAAATTGAAAAAGTTGAAAGAAGAGATTGAAAAATTGAAAGAAAGGGAGAAGAAATGGAAAAGAAGTAGGGAGAATGCACTTTTCTTTGCTATAGTTTGTTATTATGTTGTATTTATAGTTATAAGCTATTGGTTTTGGGTTATATATATGAAGAAATGTTCAATCAAGTTACCTTAGATTTAGCCTCTTTTGTGTTGTGTCTAGCTTTCTTCGTGTTTCAATTAATTAGGTGTAGCCTCTTTTGTAATGAATTTTGAATTGATCTATTAATTTAATGTAGTTCATTTCACAAAATCTCTATTTTTGTTTTAGATATACCCTCGTTTAATTGTATATTGTAAATACTAGAAATCAAGATTTTAACTAAAATTGCATATCATAAATATTAGAAATCAAACTGCAATCATAACAACATGTTGTTCTGACTTGAAGGAAGTACAATTTAAGCAAATTGAAAATGTCATCTTAAGAGAAAATGAAAAACTATTGTCATTTGTTGTGTAAGAGCATAAACAGACAGAAATCACAACAAGTTACAGTTACAATTGCGTAATTGTTTTAAATAACTAAAAGCAAAAACATTAGAAATTGCAACACCAATTTAAGTAACAAATCGCAGTCACAATTACATAAACATTAGAAATCGCAACACCAATTTCACAAAGAAACAACAAAGTGTAATCAGAACAATAAGTTGTAATCACAACACAATATCATCAAATGAATGCAGTCACAACAGCAAAATAATTTAAATAACTAGACCAAATCACTGCAGTATTTATTTCAAAATAGATAAAAAAGAGAAATTATCTTCATCTTCATTTATTGAAAAGTTTTTGAGCTTTGGCTCAACTGATTTATTTCAACAGCCTTGGACATTATCCTTATTCTTTTATGTTCTCTCATCTCTTGAAGATCATGTTGGGTTATAACAGTCTTTCCTTTTCATTTCACACCTGATTTTGATTTATGAGGTTCTAAATTTTCAATCATTATGAAAGAGTTCATAGGCATCCCAAGCTAGTAACACAAATATTTGTATTAGATATTTGATAAATTTAAATTGACTAGCAAGTAAAATAATTAAGAGAAATTACATTGTGGATTGTAAAATCACTTTGTGTATGTGTACTCCCATTCCAACTATTCTTGGCCTTTTAAAAGGTGCTTGTCTTCCTCTTCCGGTGGCACCAGAACAACAGCAGCAACATCGGTCCTTTTTCTCTTTTCAGTGACAGTAGTAGTAACACTATCCTATGACACAAGTAATTTTATAAAAATACAAATGAAAAAAAAAAGATGCATCTGTAAAATAACTAATTAAGTATTACCTGTTTTGCAGAACCTCTTGGTCGAGCAATTGGCCTCTTTGTAGCTATTTCTGATTCGTTTGGTGTTACAGAAGATCCAACACTTGATCTTCCTTAATATGTCCCTCTTGATCTTCCCCTTCCTCTATTTGTATTAACTTGATCATTCAAATGACAACCCTTTTTATTGTGACCCTTTTCATGACAAAGGCTGCATGTTATGTTCACACCTTTTTTGAATAATTTACCTATTGTGTTTTCATTGTGCTCCTTCCTCCTACGCTTTCTAGGCCTTCCCAAATCAACTCCTCTTTTTCCTAGATCAACTCCGTCAGATCTAGAGGCTTTTTCTTTTCTTAGAATTCTAACCTCTTCATGAACATCACTATCATCTTCATCAAACAAATCTCCATAGTTTGAATCTTCACTAGTTTCTAGTTCACTAGCAGAAGTTCCACCTACCCCAGGTTCTTCACCCATAGAAGCTTCTTCAACCACCCTAGGTTTTTTACCTTCAAAAGCTTCTTTGGCCACTATAGGTTATTGAGGTTGTGTAGTATTTTCAAACCCTAAATTTTCACTACCCTCAAAAGTTTGACCAAACTCTTCTTCAAAAGTAGGATTAGATCCCCATTATTTACATACTCAAGTCAATGGGGGACCACAACAACTTATCAATTAAATCGGTCACATAAAGTTCAACAATATCTTCATTTTTTAACTGAGGTATAATACACATAATATCCCTATCACTGTTAACTTCTACAACATGGCGAGTTTTAGATGGTCTAATATAAACAACACAAGAAGCACAATTATATCCAACTTTTTTAATATAATAAACAATCTCAAAATAGGAGAATTTATCAACATAAACATCAAAGCAATCAGTGACAACACCTTCAGTATATTTAATCCGCAATTTTTATTGTAATCTTTCACCATGGTGAAATCTTAAGGTGATGTCCATATCCATTGTTAAACTGAAAAGATTAACAAAAATCAAACTTTAGATGCAACCTAAAACTTATCGAAAATCAAATTTTCTACGTTAAGAACCCTACACTGAAAAACTATAACTATAAAAATGAAAATTACTAACCTGATAACTTTATTTTTGTCAAGTAACATCAAAATTCCTTCACAATGCCATGAAATCAACAAGTTAAAGATCGCTTAGGTTTGCGGAGCTTTCAAAGATGTTTCAATTTTAATTTGAAATTAGAATGAAACTAGAATTAGGGATATTTGCTCAGAAGGATCTGGTCTTTTAATTTGGGGACGCGTACAAGTCATAAAAAGAAAGAATATTTTAATTGACGAATCAAAGAGTGCGTGTCTCAACAACATCCGCCTATTTTAATTAACGAATCAAAGGGTGCGTGTCTCAACAACACCCGCCCTTTACTTGGACCTATAATAGGAGGGTTGATAAAAAACATGTTATAAATTATTATGGGATACTTAAACCCCATACAATTAAGATATTAAACTAAGTTCTGGTGTCAATTTAAAATTTTCTTTAATGTATTTATACTGTATTTAATATTATATTAAATAATGTAACAGCAGCAAGGTAGTGGTCGTTACGGGTCAAGAAGGATGAGTGCCACAGGGGAACATATCCTTTGTATATCTCTCTGCGTACACACCATAATACCCTAAATATTTCCTCCTCAAACGCGCTTCTCTCTCTGCGGCTTTCACTCTTCAAGGTAACAATCAATTTCTAATTCCTTTGAGTTTTTACTTAGGTTTTGTGTAATTTTGATTTAGAGTCTTTTTATGTTTCTCTTCCTTGTCGACTAATTCATATTTCAGAAGAAAACAAGGTCAATTTTTTCTTTCTCAGTTCTCTCATGTTGTCAATTCGAAAGAAAGACATCCATATTCTGCACTTCCATATCTAGTATTAGTATCAATTTTGATCGTAAAGCTCTTCAAACATCCAAATCTTCAATGGGTTTTTTGGGTGATGTTAATAGAAGACTAATATGGTTGATTTCAACTTGGTCTACATTACCTGCTTAAGAAAATATGATTTTGAACCTGGGATATTATTTTACTTTCTTCCTAATAAATAACTTTTTTTGCAACTCAATAATCTATTTAAGTTTCCCGTCATTCCCCCCGCACTCCAGAGCAAAATGAAAAAGGAAAAAAGAGCATATGGAGATGTGTTTTGTGTTGGACAGGTAAGCTATGAGCTATCTTGCTTCCATACAACTCGACATGGGTGTGGGATCCACACCTGACTTGGTCAACTTACCTTGAGCGCTTTGACTACATCTATGACTGTGAAGTATAGATTGATTGGGTATTTGGTTTGATTTATGGGTTTATATCACTTATATAATTATATAAAGTGTGAGAATGTTTTGTTCATACAAGATATCTTATGAATAAAATATTTTTTTAGTTCAAAAGCTCTAGTTAATCGAGATATATACTTTGTATATGTCACACTATACATTTATTAGTTGTACCCAAGAACCCATATTTGCACTTGGATCCATATATGGGATAAAAAAATCTGACCTTTAGATCTGCACCTATATTAGATATCCTCACCCGAGTCCGAGCAACTT
This sequence comes from Solanum medicagineum, assembly GCA_026153255.1. NCBI lineage: Eukaryota > Viridiplantae > Streptophyta > Magnoliopsida > Solanales > Solanaceae > Solanum > Solanum medicagineum. Next base: position 9,287,507 of record JAPFFP010000002.1, read on the forward strand.
AGATTATTAGCATGTGACCCACTCCTCTTCCATTCTGAGACAATCTCTGTGACCCAAATAAACTAATCATTCATTGATACAACCCATTTTAAGCCATCCATTTAAGAAACATGAATTCCTCTCCTTATGACTCAAATGTTTTGTGTTAATATTGAAAATTTGATGTAATGATAGTTGGTGTGTAGGCAGTACTGGGGTG
>JAPFFP010000002.1:9288817-9314715 GCA_026153255.1 Solanum medicagineum
ATTCTTTTAACTTTGTCTTGTAGTCTATGTTCTCAAAATTTGTCCAATAGATCAGTATTTAGGAACCCACATCATTGATGATTACTTGAAGCACTTTTTAATTTGTTTATTTGAGACTTGAATGTCATGTAGTGAAAAGACAACGGCTCTCATAGTAAAAACTGTATTAACATGACTTGCTATACAACATTCTGTAATTTAGCCTTGATGTGTTTCACCTCTGGTTCATTCTTGATTTTCCTCAACCCCTCTCCCCCTCTATCTCTCCCCATGCCTTTCATTTTTAGTAGGAAAAAGCTATTTGAAAATGGGGGAGGATGATGAGTACCGCTGTTTCATTGGTAACTTATCATGGACAACGTCGGATCGAGGGCTAAAGGACGCATTTAGGAAGTTTGGCAATCTTCTTGACGCAAAGGTAAGAATTAGTTATTCTTTACAGGTTGTCTTACTATTCTTCTATTTGTTTGGGCTTCTTTCTCCCACGCCCACATCCAGTGCACACCCACAAACTGTTAGGTTGGTTCATTCTTGCCTTTTGAATTCCTCCTCCTCAAGGGAAAGTGGTATATTTAATATTTTGTTGGTACAATCTCCTTTTCCATGCGGGTTTTTGGTGAAATCAATAGAAACTACTTTTTAACCTCTTGTGAGTTAGTTTCATTCTAATCATGAAAGCAGTTTCCAAGAGCTCTCGTACATTGAATGTTGTAGCGTGTTATATACTATTATTTTTCTTATTTACACGTAGTGCTGTACTCCCTTCTCATGCGCAAGGGAAAATCAAAGAAAAATGAGGTTTTCCCCCCTGAAATGGCAGGAGGATTTTTTTTTAAAGAGTGCTAAAATGCAAAATGAGCAGGAAAATATATGCTCACTGCCTTATTTAGTGAGGAACTACTTACCGGAAAAAAAGAAGAAACTGTGTGTAGTTACAAGAGCTTTCTAAGTCTATTTTTAAGTGAGATATCCATAGTCTTTTTGATAAGACATGTAGCTTTGTATTTGTTGAATAGAAAATCTGTGCTTTTCAAATACAGTCTGGAAATTCTGAAAAAAACATCAGTTTCCTTAGACTAATTATAGGATCAGTGGTCTTAGCAAGAAATAACAACTAACACTCCAAAGCCTTAAGATTATTCATCTTAGTGATGACTGGAACTCCGGAGCCTTGTAGGGAAGAACTAAGTCATTTTTATTTTGGAAGATGCAATTTTAGCCACTACATGAAACCACCAGCGATGCAAAACTTCTCAGTGCATGAAGAAACAGTGATATGCTACAGTCCTGGTGTGAGCACTTTACTGACAAATATTGCAGAATACATTTTGGTTTCTGCGTCATTAAGTCTATAGCAGCACTGTGACAACCTTTTCGTCTCTTTCCTTTTCCTTATTTGTTTCCCATTTTCTCGTACTTTATCTGGATATAGATTTTATAGCAGCACTGTGACAACCTTTTCGTCTCTTCCTTTTCCTTATTTGTTTCCCATTTTCTTGTACTTTATTTGGATGTAGATTTTAAACATGCCACACCTCTATTGTCTAAATTCTCTTTCTGTTATGTTCAGGTTGTAGTGGACAAGTTCTCTGGCCGATCTAAAGGATTTGGTTTTGTTACATTTGATGAAAAGAAAGCAATGGAAGAAGCCATTGATGCAATGAATGGGATGGATTTGGATGGACGTGCCATCACTGTGGACAAAGCCCAGCCTCAACAAGGTTCCGGTAGAGATTATGATAGTCATCGAGCCCCTGACCGTGACCGAGATCGAGGTCGTGATCGCAGTCGTAGTAATCGTGAATATGGAGGTGGGCGGGGATCTTGTAGTGGAGAGTGCTTTAAGTGTGGCAAGCCAGGACACTTTGCTAGAGAATGTCCTAGTGAAGGAGGTCAGGGTGGTCGGTATGGCGGCAGAGATGATAGGTATGGTGGTGGCGAAGGTGGTGGTTCTAGAGGTAGTGGCCATTATGGACCTGAAAGAAATGGAGACCGCTTTGGAAACCGCAGCAGCAGGGATGGTGGCAGACATGGGGGAGAACGATATAACCGTGATCGTTCAGGGCCATACGATCGTCGGGGTTCTGGCTCTCGGGCTGGTTAACGCTTTAAGGTGCATAGGTATTTTGGACTTTCTGATTTTCACAGATGTTCATGAAATCCATTTAATTGTGGTTAACTGAAGCTTTATTCTATCGGTTGCAGCTGAAGAGCTAGGTGCCAACCAAGCCCGATACAGAGGGTTTGAAGTATGTCTCATGGCATCTTGTTTCCTTGGCCTGTGAGAAGGAAGTGGATCGATCTTTTGAACTCATGAAAGCTGGCATTTAATCTACTGTTCTATGTCCGTAAAATGTTCAATAGTATGGATTGATTGGGATCTTATGCGTGCTTAATTTGCGATTTTGAATGTGGTCTCACACTTTTGAATGCTACTATGGCTGCTGGTTATTTGCTTTCTTGGCTTGGAAAGTAGAATACTGTTGTTTGCTGCTGGAATCATAATGGTCTATTGCATTCAAAATTGCACCTCTGAAATTTGTGGTGATAGATGGGTCTGATGAATTGCCAGGAATTTGTATTGGCAATAAAATTTCTGTGGTACATAAGCGTGTTCATGTCAAATTGGGAGCAAGGGTGAATTAGAAGTGGTTTTCCTGTTGTGTTCTCTTAGAATCTCTTAACAGTTAACGGGAGTTAAAACGGTAATGTGTTGCATTATTCCTCGATTTAGTGAGTTGTTAATTTGCAGCTTTACGGTATTGATGATGTTGACCTTTTGACAGGCTGCGTTTGTTCAAATGGCTTTTTTTGGGTACATGATTGGGTGTCTTTGCTAGTTTTGGTGCATTTAGACATAATTAGCATTTTGGACAGCGACAATCCTTGTGCAAGTAGTAATTGGTCTTGTTTTGGGCAAGGATTACTGGAGGATCCTTTTAGATGGGAAGTTGTTAAATACTCAGAGTTCAGCGACAGTGGTCCGTTAATTGTCTTGTGGTTGTGATGTTGCTCCTACATGGAGAAGGTGGTTGTTATTTCTACATTTGAAACCCAGATGAGTGTCCTTTTGTTTCAAGTCAGGCTTCATTTCCTTGCCAGCTTTTTGTATCCCTTTGATAGATGGTTGTGTTTTTCAATTTCGGCTGGAGGTATGGCTGATTGTTACCAGCTCCTGAAGGGAGTTTGCTTATTTGAATATTCACTACTTTTTATTTTTTGTTGTTGTTGTTGAGGTTGGGGGAGGGGGTTACTGCTTTCTAGAAACATTGTAGGATTCTATTTCTTGTTTTGCTGAACACGTATCTGCTGACAGATGTAGGAGTAGGTTCAATATTTAAAATTCTTGAAACACTAATACGCTGTATTTACGAAATTGTGGGGTGGAATTTTCATATTTAATCAAACACCCACGTGTTATGTTCTAAAGTATATGCTTGCTCCATTGAGTGTCTAATGTTAGACATTACGGCTACTCCATGTTTACTCTTTGGTCCATGTGATGTGTTATATCATTGATTTATCGCCAGTCAAGAAATGTGGCAAATGGTAGATTTCTCTGCTTCTATGGAGACATGAAGTAAAGTTAGTCGGCACGTCCTTTGCGATTTAAAACCTCTGTCAAGAGTCTTAGCAATCACGACAACACCTTCAAAATTCATATCAATTAATAAATTGTTTCTATTTACTAAACCTAACAAAAATTTACAAATCAAACCACCACTTACCAAGCAAGTTTCACCAAGTAGGATATATACCGCTACCTAATTGTGATGGATAGAGAGGGGTTAAGTTCATGAATGACCCTTTGAGTTGGTCGATATTTTGTTCCCCTATAATAAAAATAATCTCCAGTGAAGATTCCTTGGATAAAATAGTTCTTCAAATCAAATGCTTAAAAAGGAGCTTAATATTATATCATAATTTGTGTCCTGATAAATAAATGAAACTAAAACTATGGTTCTTGTTTGTTTTTTTTCCTTCTCTTTTCTGTCTTTTTCTTTAATCTTCCCTTTTTCCTTCTTTCCTTTTTGTTCTTTTTTCCTTGTTTCTTTATTTTTATAAATATCTTTTCCCCTTGTTTATTTTTTCAGTTTTATTTCTTTTTTATATTTTACTTGTGAAGCTGACAAAACTATCTATTTTTTATATTGTAGTTTCTCTTAATAAAATTACTAGTGTAGCACTCCGCGTGGATATTATATTATATAAAAATATAATTATAATTGTGATTTTAGATATTTAAATTATTAGATCATATTAAATCAATAAATACCTAACTTTTATCTTATTTTTCTATAAAAATATGCCTAATAATTAAAGAAAATAATTATAATAGAATCATCAAATAACTTTTCGATGTACTCCAAATATTTTAGTTAGATATAGAAAGTTTGAAAGTATAAAATGATTAACAAATAAGGATACTATAATCTAGAGAATTATTTTAAAATCGAGAAAAAAAATAAATTCTTCTACATTATCTTAATTATATTTGATTGTGCTTTTCTTCACTTCAATATTTCTTATTTCATAAGAAAATATATTTTTTATTTTTAACTAAGCAAAAAAACTTTAGTGAGAATTTTATTATTTTTTTGTACTTATGTTTATCAAAATAAAGTTTCTAAAAGCAAAGATGGACAGAAATAAAGTCTTTAGTACATTTTATCTTTCTCAAATCCTATGTAAGGTAGTAATGTCTATGTCATTATTGTTGTTACAAAATTATAAAGTGCAATTCAATAATTAATTTGTTTTTACAACTTACTTTTGAATTTAAGTGTTAATTGTCTTACGTAAGATTTCTATTTTATTTTTTATTTTCTCATGAATCTCACGCTTAAATTTTATATAAAATATTTTAAATATTTTTTCTCTTTCCATCTTTGCATATCATTGTTACATTATCTATTATTTATTTATTTTTATGTATTCTTAATTTATTTATCTTATCGGTCAAATATATTTAATGAATAAATAACCCAACAATATCTCTATTATTCTTTTCTAGATTAATTTTCTATTATGATATCATAGTTAATCATTTTCATTTAATGTACCAATGACTTAAATAATATCGTAATTTTTTTTAAAATTACAAATTTTGAATAAGTCTAAATTTACATAGAAAGGTCCTTTGACTGATTTTGTTATAAAATTTTGTTGTTTGTTAATTAGTGGATATTATGATTTTAACATATGCAATTAGTATGAAAGAATAAATCTTTTGCATATGATGCATCACAAGTTTTTAAAAACTACATATTGGATATGATTTCTTGTGGTGTTTGTTGCGTGTGATAATGCACAGGAAAAATGGGGATGAGGTCGTTAAGTTTTTTTTTTTTTTTTAAATATATAAATAAGATAAAGTGGAGAAGTTATAATTATCTTTGTAACGGTAAGTATTGAACTAAAATTTTAAATATTTATCTTGTGGCCAATATTATATTATGTATATAAAATATATGATAAAAAATTATTTTTCATATATATATATATATATATATATATATATATATATATTCGTCAACCAATGACTCTTCCATAAGAGTTCCTTAGTTGCCGGCCGCAATATTCACATCTTCTTTATAGTTAATACCATCTCTTTTTTTTTTTAATTCACAGATAAACATTTGAAACAAAACAACATAGAATTTCAAGATTTTTGTATATAAAAATAAGGTTGAGTTCGTGCAAAGAGACATATCTTATCATTAGTTTTATCAGATCAACAACTGCATTAGAATTGAATTCTTTGATTAAATATTCATCATCATGGTAAATATTCTTTGATTAATCATATATTGATGACTATAATAATTTTTTGAATAAAAAAAGTTACAATTTAGACATCATATAATTTGTCAATCTAGAAGATATACCCATAGAACATCGAGAGGACAACGAAATGAATCAATTGATGCATCCAAAAGTATTTCCTGTTCGTTGTTTTCTTTTTATCAATAAAGAGAAATATAAAAAGAGAAAAAGAATTGATGGTTATTAGTGAGAGTGTATTTGAGTGTGATGGGAATAAAAGCGGGGATTTTAACGCATGAAGTGGAGGTTAATTTGTTTATTTTTTTTATTCGTTTGTTCAGGAAATGTAACAGTTTTTTCTGTTTCTTTTTTATGTTTTAAAAGTCTGTATCAATTTAATTTTTTTTATGTTATATATTTAAAAATTGTAATAAAAACGATTTCTATTTTTATAAATTAACATACAAAAAAAGTTTAAAATATTTTATTTGTTTCTAATAGTTGAAAATAAATTATATAATGTATCGATTAAAGTTTCTAAAATTGTTATGAATCAAACAATAAAGGTATGGAGATGCAAAAGTAATTGAATATTTTTTAATTTTATTTAATTTTTGTTTATAAATTGCAAAAATAGAGAAACTGTCACAAAATTTAGAAAAATTGATTATTAAATGGGACGGTTTTTAGTGCATAAAAATTTTAATAAGGAGTTAGTGGGAAAATGGGATAATTTAGTTGGAAGAGTGTATTGTGATTAAAATTGTCATACGTTAAGGAGAGATAGATATAAGTTGAGTATCCGAGAGAAGATCGATGCCAAAGTCTACTTTCCTTTCGGGAGAAGTATTGCCAAATTTCTGGGAAACATATTCGGAAACTCATTCATCACTGGAACTGATTCTAGAGTTGGTGACTCAGATTCTACATCTTTAACCCTCGCAATATGATAAAAACACCCTTTAGAAATCATGTTTCGGTCCTTAAGGTAGGAAACAAACCGACCTTTAATAGCGGAGTCGCTATCCTTCCTTTCAATAATGGGCTCATCCAGAAATTGAAACTTGACCTTCTGGGTTCTATAATCTATAGAGGCATATGAAGCATGCAGCCAATCCATCCTGAGAATAACATTAAAATCAAACACCTCAAGTTCCTCAAGATCACAGGGAAAGACTTTATGCAACATAGAACACCCCCGATAAACTGTATGAGTAACAATAAATTCACCCACAAGAGTATAGACTAAAAAAGGCTCCTTCAAGATTTCAGGATTCAAACCAAACTTAATAGATAACAGAGGAGTCACAAAAGATAAATTGACACCTGGATCAAGCAAAGAATAAACATCAAAATAAAAACTTTTAACATACCTGTCACAACATTCGATGTCTCCTCAACTTCCTGACGAGCATGCAAAGCATAGAACCTGTTGTTTCTAGGGGCACCACTTTGTGGAGCTATTTGCTGGACTTGACCACCTTGAGCCACTTGACCTTGACCTTTCTGAGCGACTTTAGACAATCAGCAACCTTGTGATTCTTATCACCACACCCAAAGCATGCACCCAACTCCCTCTAACAAGCACCTGTGTGATTCCATCCACACTTGTCACACTAGGGAAATAATGGCCCACCACCAATTGGTGCTTTGGGAGGAGACACCCTAGTATTGGCAACCCTTGCATTAGAATCATGCCCCGGTTGGAAGCGACCATAACTGTAACACCCGGTGAAATTACCAAAATACCTCTACAGGAGAGACATGCACATAATGCATCTTCCCAAGATCCAATGGAAAATCTGAGAATGGATTTGTGATTAGCACGAAAAATTAAGTGGAGAAATGGTCTCGGTCGAATTTTAGAGTGGCCGGAACAAAAGATAATTTTTCAATCTAAACACCAAAACAGTGTTTTAGATGAAAAAAAACTACTCTGCGAGCAGTCTGCGTCACGGACTGAGCATTTCAAGGTGAAAAATCTCTTTTTTAAATCAGAAAGGGCAATTTGGACCTTTCCAACCTATCCCAAGTTCCATAAACGAGTATAAGGGTCGTTTTCCTCAGATTAGGGCTTTCAAAAACCCATTTTCATAGCTTCTAAGAGAGAATCTTGAGAGAAGAAGAGGGAGAAAGCTTGAGATTTTCAAGATTTGGATAAATTCCTTGTAGAAGCTTGTGTTATTCTTCATCCCAAGTATGTAAGGCTAACTTAAAGCATGAAATTGTTCTTCCATGTGCCCCCTTAATTAAATTAAATTGATGGACGAATGTAGTGAGTTCCAAGTATGAAAGTCTTGAGTGTTTTCACATCAAGTATGCTTATCTTTTGTAAATTTCATATTGACGATCATCACAAACTTAATTTACTGCATACACGTCTGATTATCAAGTATTTTATACAACTCTATATATGGTTTTGTTAAAGATTGTAACAATGAACTTAGGAGATGAGCCTAGAGCCTTGATTGTGTGAATGTACCTGTTGTTTATAGTTGTGGTCCTGATTTGAGAGTGTTGAAGATGATGTTGATGAGAATGATGTCCTTAGAGTCTAAATGATTCGAAACTTATTTTTAAAACAATGTTCTGAGTCCAAGAGTTGATGGTTGAAGTAATGAGACAAGTTAAAATGTCCAATGAGACTAGATGAATAGAAAACATGATGTTTGTTGTCTTATGAGCATGTTGAGTCCTGGGAGGAGTATTGAGCACCGAAATGAGTAAGAGTAAGTTCCACTTGCACCACCGAAATGAGTAAGTTCCACTCGCACTCATTAACTATGTGCCAACATAGGAGAGGATTGAACAGTAAAATCAAATGTTTCCTTAGTCCCAAAAGAGGACTTGATGTTCTTTAATTGTGGATCCACAGATGTGATGTCCTTTACCCGGCAAGGTACTGACGGATGTGGCAATGACATCACTTCATTATATCATCATTGGCTCATAGGTGATGGTTATTGGTTAGAGAAACTCCCAGATAGGTTCCACACTGATAGTACTCTGGTGTTGAGTTGATGGCTTGGGTCTTGATTGATGTTGATGAGTTACTGTTTACTTTTTATCCTTACTTGAGATGAGTGCCTATCATTCGGAGTGAGTATCTTATGAGTTGAGTTGTTCCATGTTATTTTCTACCTTATTGTTTTATTCAACTATTTTTACATACTGTACATTCCACGTACTGATGAAACTCGACGTTGCATAGTTTTATGATGCAGATACAACAGATAGAGGACTTCAGCAGACACATCGTTGAGGTTCAGCATTTCTAGTTCTAGATATTGGTGAGTCCTCCTCTGCATTTCGGAGGATACCATTTACTTTTTTTCCAGTGTGTTGATTTTATTCTTTTGAGTTGTGGTAGCCATGACCTGTCATGGTACCTTCCTAGACTGTAGAAGTGGAGGCTTCATAAACATAGAGATGATGGTTTTGATGTTGGGGTCTTTCCTTCTCTAAACTGAGTTTCGTAAATCTATTTTATGTCATGGATGTTGAGACTAGTCTTTTAGCCTATGGCCCTTATTCTTGATATAGATGAGACTGAGTTGAGTTGCCTACTGTCCTATTAACTTCATTTATGATGTATTCCGTTGTATAGTTGATGGAAGGACTATCTTGAGACCGAGTGGTTCACTTGGGGACTAGTAATAGTCTTTGAGTGCCGACCACGTCTGGGGTACTCTCTCGGGGAATGATAAACTTAGTATCAGAGCATAGAGTTCAAGAGTCCTAGGGAGTCTATGAAGCCGTGTCTAGTTGAGTCTTGTTTATGAGTGTGTTGTGCACCACACTTCATAAGTAGGAGGCTATAAGACATTAGGAATGATTACACTTCTTCTATATTCTGAGTTCGTATGATAGAGTTTAACTCTATGAAACTCTTTTCTAATTTGTACATTACACGTTTGCAGATCATGCCTCCTAAACATACCGTTGCCAAAAGAGATGCCTTAGCTCCAACCGCTGAGAATCCCCCACCAAAGGTTCCTATTCAGATGGGGACGAGGAGAGGGATCGGCCTGCCAGAACTGCTGAGGTTCCATAGGCACCTCCTGCACAGCCATCCTCCACCACAGAGGCAGACTTTAGGGGAGCCATTACTATGCTCACTCAGCTAGTGGCCTCCCAGAATAACAACCGAGGTCCCCAGGCCCGTAGCTCTAGTTCGCAAGAGCCCATTGCTGCAACTAGGCTCAGAGACTTCTTGAGAATGAACCCGCCAGTCTATACAGGGTCGAAAGTTGAGGAGGACCCCATAGAACTTTATCGATGAGATGTGCAAGGTCTTGAGGGCTATGCATGCGACTGAGGCTGAGGGAGTTGAGCTTGCCTCCTATTAGCTTAAAGATGTTGCAAATGTCTGGTATAACTAGTGGGAGGATAGTCGCGGTCAGGATGCTGAGCCTACTGAGTGGGATGAGTTTGAGACTGCTTTCCTCGATCATTTCTTTCCCCAAGAGTTGAGGGAGGCAAAGGTTGATGAGTTTGTGAAGCTAAAGCAAGAGGGGATGACTGTCAAAGAGTACAGTCTCAAGTTTATTTAGCTGTCCAAGTATGCTCTAGAGATCGTCCAGGATATGAGGGTAAGGATGAGAAAGTTCATGTCTGGAGCAGGCATGTAAAGAAGGAGTGCAAAGCAGCATTGCTGATCCCAGGTATGGATATCTCCAGGATTATGGTTTATGCCCAGCAAACCGAGGAGGACAAGAAGAAAGATAGAGAAGAGCATCTGAGCAAGAAAGCCAAATCAGCAGGGCATGAGCCTAGCCAGCAGAAGCAGAATAAGGGTGGTAAATCATACTTTCAGAAGAGGTCTTGTAGCTATGCACCCGCTACAGCAAACACGTTTGTCTAACAAAATAGGTATGATCAGAAGTCTTATGGTTACCAAAATTTCAGGGCTTAGAACCCAATCCCAGGTTAGTGTGACCCAAGGTTTGAGGGGAAAGCTACCCTATTGAAAGTGTGGCAAACTACACCTAGGTGAGTGCCGCGAGAGCACAAATGCTTGTTATAAGAATAGTCAGACTTGTCACTTCCAGAATAAGTGTCCTATGAGAAGACAGGGTGATGGAAGTAATAAAGAATAGTCCTCCGCAGCACCCCCAGTTGGCACTCATCAGAGGGGTACTACTATGGGTGCAATAGGCAGGACAAACCATCTATATGCAATGGGTAATCGTCAGGATCAGGAGGTGGCACCAGATGTTGTTACGGGTATGCTATGAGTGTTTACTTTTGATTGTTATGAATTGCTTGACCCAGGTGTCACTCTATTTTTGTGACTCCCTATGTGGCTAGTAGGTTCATAATTCTTCCAGAGTGTTTGGTCGAACCATTTTCTGTTTCTACTCCTACTGGTAAGTCTATCCTAGCTGATAGGGTGATTGTGTAGTACCCATCTATCATAGGGATACCTTGGTTGACTCAGTAGAGTTGGAGATGGTAGATTTTGATGTGATCCTTGGCATGGATTGGCTTCATGTCTGTTATGCCTCCGTTGATTATAGGAGCCGAATGGTTAAGTTTCAATTTCCTAATGAACCAGCCCTAGAGTGGAAAGGAAGTTCTGTTGCACCTAAGGACAGGCTTATCTCCTATATTAGAGCTAGAAGGCTAATCTGTAAAGGTTGTATTTACCATCTTGTGCGAGTTAAGTCTGATGATGTTGAACCTCTTACTCCAGAGTCAGTCCCGATTGTAAATGAGTTTCCTAAGGACCTGCCTGGGGTCTCTGTTAATGGGGAGATAGACTTGGGGATTAATGTTCTTCCTGATACCCAGTCTATCTCAATTCTACCCTATAGGATGGCCCCTGCTGAATTGAAAGAGTCGAAAGAACAATTGAAAGACTTGTTAGAGAAGGGCTTCATAAGGCTAAGTGTTTCTCCTTGGGGTGCTCCTGTCCTATTCGTATGAAAGAAAGATGAGTCTCTCAAAATGTGTATAGACTATAGGCAACTGAACAAGGTCACAATAAAGAATAAGTATTCTCTCCCCAGGATAGATGACTTGTTTGACCAACTTCAGGGTGCCACTTGCTTCTTTAAGATAGACCTCAGATCTAGGTATCATCAGTTGAAGGTGAGGGAATGTGATGTTCCAAAGACAACCTTCAGGACAAGGTATGTCCATTTTGAGTTCTTAGTCATGTCCTTTGGGTTGACCAACGCACCTGCAGCCTTCATGGACTTGATGAACAGAGTATTCAGACAGTACCTTGACATTTTTGTGATATTATCTATCGATGATATCCTGGTATACTCTAAGGATGAAGAGGAGCATGCCAATCATCTTAGAGTGGTTTTGCAAACTCTCAAAGACCACGAATTGTATGCAAAGTTTTCAAAATATGAGTTTTGGCTCAAGTTAGTGGCCTCCTTAGGTCATGTTGTCTCGGGTGATGGTATTCGAGTAGATGCCCAGAAGATTGAAACTGTTAAGAGCTGGACCAGACTGACCTTTCCAACTGATATAAGAAGTTTTTTGGGGTTGGCAGGCTACTACCACAGATTTATTGATGGGTTTTCTTCCTTATCCGCACCATTGACCAAGTTTACTCAGAAAAAGGTCACATTCCATTGGTATGAGGAATATGAGAAGAGTTTTCAAGAGTTGAAGACTAGATTGACTACAACACCAGTTTTGACATTGCCCGATGGGACGGAAGACTTTGTGATATATTTTGATGCATCTAGATTTGGAGTGGGTTGTGTGCTGATGCAGAGAGGGAAGGTGATAGCATAGGATTCCATAAAATGTAAGATTCATGAGAGGAACTATCCGACTCATGATCTCGAGTTGGCAGCAGTAGTGTTCACACTTAAGATCTGGCACCACTACTTATATGGAGTGCATGTGGACGTATTCACTAACCACAGGAGCTTGCAATATGTCTTCAGTCAAAAAGAGCTCAACCTATGGCAGAGGAAATGGATGGAGTTTCTCATGAATTATGACATGAACATTCTCTACTACCCAGGTAAGGCTAACATTATTGCTGATGCTCTTAGCAGATTATCTATGGGTAACACTGCCCATATGGAGGAAGGGAAGAAAGAATTGGCTAAGGAAGTGTATAGATTGGCCCAATTGGGAGTACAACTTGAAGAAAATAGTGAAGGAAGGGTCAATGTTCAGAATGAGTCTGCTTCATCTCTAGTGTCAGAAGTAAAGGAAAAGCATGACCAAGATCCTGTCTTATTCCAATTAAAAGAAGCAGTCCTCAAGCAGAAAGTGATGGTCTTCTCTAAAGGGGGAGATGGGGTGTTGAGATACCAAAGTAGGTTGTGTGTTCCCAATGTTGATGGTGTTTGAGAGAGGCTCATGGACAAAGCTTATAGTTCCATATACTCTATTCATCCTGGCTCCACCAAGATGTGCCAGGACTTGAGAGAAGTCTATTAGTGGAATAGAATGAAGAAGGATATTGCTGAGATTGTCTCTAAGTGTCCCAATTGTCAACAGGTTGAGGTTGAACATCAAAGACCATGTGGATTGGCTCAGAGCTTTGAAATTCTTGAGTGGCAGTGGGAGATCATCAACATGGACTTCACTACCGGTCTACCGATGTCCCGAAAGCAACATGATTCGATATGGGTGATCATGGATAGGATGACTAAATCAGCCCGCTTCTTGGCAGTCAAGACAACTAACACTGCAGAGGAGTATGTTAGGTTATACATTCGTGATGTTGTGAGGTTGCATGGAGTTCCCTTGTCTGCTATCTCTAACAGAGGAGCTCAATTCACCTCCCAAATTTAGACATCTTTCAAGAAGGGATTGGGTATCAAGGTAAACCTGAGTACAACCTTCCACCCTCAGACATACGGTCAAGCAGAGTGCACCATTTAGACTTTGGAGGATATGTTAAGGGCTTGCATCCTCAACTTCAAAGGGAACTGGAATGACCATTTATCATTGATCGAATTTGCATAAAACAATAATTATCATGCAAGTATCCAAATGGCCCCCTATGAAGCTTTATATGAGAGAAGATATAGATCACCGATTGGGTGGTTTGAGGTTGGGGAAGCTAGGTTGATTGGACTTGACCTTGTACACCTGTCTATGGAGAAGGTGAAGGTTATTAGGGAGAGGTTAAAGACTGCCTAGAGCCGCCAAAAGTCTTACACTGATATGAGAAGAAGGATTTTAGAATTTGAGGTAGATGATTGGGTGTACTTGATGGTGTCACCTATGAAAGGTGTCATGAGGTTTCAAAATAAAGGAAAGTCGCTTCCTCATTATATCGGTCCCTATCAAATTGTGAGGAGAATTGGGAAGGTCGATTATGATTTAGAATTGCCTTTCGAGTTCGACGGGATTTATCTAGTGTTCCACGTTTCGATGCTGAAAAAGTGCTTGGGAGATCCTACTTTGGTAATCCTTGTTGAGAGTACTGGATCAAAAGATAGCCTATTCTATAAGGAGATTCCAGTCCAAATCTTTAATCGTTAGGTTCTTAAGCCGAGGAACAAAGAGATAGCCTCCGTCAAAGTCCTATGGAGGAACAAATTTGTTGATGAAGCTACGTAAGAAGTTGAGGAAGCTATGAGAACCAAATACTTGCATCTATTCATGCCAAATGATGAGTATATTAAAGGTAATGTTTCTATCCTTAACTTAATTGATGTTTCCATTCTTGAGTTGATGTGCCTATTCTTGAGTCAAAGTTGAGTTTATAGAGATTGGTGAAGAGTTGAGAGTTTGAGTTGTCAAGTGAGTATTGAGGTGAGTCTTGAGTCCATTCATGCTTTATTTCCACCTCTGCTCATCATTCGAGGACGAATGATCCCAAGGGAGAGATAATGTAACACCCAATGAAATTACTAAAATACACCTAGAGGAGAGATGTGCGCATAACGCATCTTCCCAAGCTCCAATGGGACATCTGAGACTGGATTTGCGATCAACACAAAAAAATTGAGTGGGCAAATGGTCTCGGTCGACTTTTAGAGCACCCGGATCAAAAGATAATTTTTTGATATAAACACCGAGATAGTGTCTGTGCGTGTCGGGGCTGCGAGACACCCTGAACACGGACTTACACTTATCTTTTTTTTTAATTTTCAATGGGAAGTGGAAAAACTCATTTAAAAAATTTTAGAGCAAAAAATACCTACTCCGCGCTAAGTCTGGGTCGCATATTGGCATTTCAAGGTGAAAATGTTCTCTTTTGATTTTGGAAGGGCAATTTGGACCTTTACAACCTATCCCAAGTTCCATAAACGAGTATAAGGGTCGTTTTCCTCAGATTAGGGCTTCCAAAACCCTTTTTGTCATAGCTTCTAAGAGAGAATCTTGAGAGAAGAAGAGGGAGAAAGCTTGAGATTTTCAGGATTTGGATAAATTCCTTATAAAAGCTTGTGTTATTCTTCATCCCAAGTATGTAAGGCTAACTTAAAGCATGGAATTGTTCTTCCCTGTGCCCCTTTAATTGAATTAAATTGATGGATGAATGTAGTGAGTTCCAAGTATGAAAGTCTTGAGTGTTCTCACATAAAGTATGCGTTTCTTTTGTAAATTTCATGTTGATGATCATCACAAACTTAATTTACTGCATATATGTCTGATTATGAAGTATTTTATACAACTCTGTATGCTATTTTGTTAAAGATTGTAACAATGAACTTAGGATATGAGCCTAGAGCCTTGATTTTGTGAATGTACCTATTGTTTGTAGTCGTGGTCCTAATTTGAGAGTGATGAAGATGATGTTGATGAGTATGATGTCCTTAGAGTCTAAATGAGCTGAAACTTAATTCTAAAAGAATGTTCCGAGTCCAAGAGTTGATGGTTGAAATAATGAGATAAGTTAAAATGTCCAATGAGACTAGATGAACAGAAAACTTGATGTTTGTTGTCTTATTAGCATTTTGAGTCATGGAAGAAGTATTGAGCACTGAAATAAGTAAGAGTTAGTCTCACTCTCACTCATAAACTACATGGCCAACATAGGAGAGGATTGAACAGTAAAATCAGATGTTTTCGTAGTCCGAAAAGAGGACTTTATGTTCTTTATTTGTGGATCCACAGATCTGACGTCCTTTACCCCCGCAAGGTACTAGACATATGTGAGATGATATTGGTTCATTGTATCATCACCGACTCATAGGTCATAGTTGTCAGTTAGAGAAACTCCCAGATAGATTCCACATTGATAGTACTCTGATGTTGAGTTGATGTGTTGGGTCTTGATTGATGTTGATGAGTTATTGTCTACTTCTTATCCTTAGCTGAGATGAGTGCCTATCATTCGGAATGAGTGTCTTATGAGTTGATATTGTTCCATGTTATTTTTTGCCTATATTGTTTCATTCAACTATTTTTACATATCGTACATTCCACGTACTGATGCTGAAACGCCCCAAAATGTGCTTAGGAAATGTCTATAATCATAATTTCCATATATCTCAAAATCCGTGCGTGATATCGAAAGTCGGACTTCATATTCTCGATCAGGGGGCAATATTGAGTGGGAAATGGGCATAACTCGGATTTTAGAGGACCGGTGGCAAAAATAATTTTCACTAATTTTTCTTATCCAGTGTCTGTCCGCTCCCTAGCCACGATGCGCCAGGGGCGCGAATCAGTGTTAATTTTCCTCTATTTTTCTGTATCGACCAATGGCATTGGGGTCATAGCTCCATGCCCACTTATGCGTAAAAACACCCATACTTAGCTATTTTTCAACTCTATATCACTCAAGACCCTCTCAAAGACTTAAACAAATATCTCGCTTAAATTTCAAGGATTTCAAGCCTAACTTTGGAACTCAAGGACTCTCTTCAAGCTCCAAGTTCTCTTCAAGCTCCAAGTTCTCTTCAAGCTCATCTTAAGAAGACCCAAGTTTGAGGTATGTGAGTTTCATCCATTGGGACCTTTCATCCATGGAGCCAATCTCCCTTTTTATAATTACATATTTCAAGTTGTATCATCTATGGGTATAACTTTTTATGGACTTTGACTATAAATTATGTTGGGGTTGTATGAAATGTTTGATTGATTATGCATGTCTATCTGTTGCAAGCTTATACTATCAATTGGTTTGTCTATTGAGACATGCATGTTTTGAGCTATGAAACTATGATTTATTATGAGATTTGATAATGGATTTCAAGGTATCCTACATGAGGATTTTATTATGTGTTAGTGGGTTAATTTACATTGAGTCTTCTCATATTATTTCACTCTTGAATTGCATGATTTTGAACTAGTATTATGAACCCACCAAGTGTTTGATAAAATGTCTTAACAAGGATTCTCAAGTTATTGATGCTCTATTACATGGTTTACAAGTCAAGTGACTTTATGATGATTAAGGGGTTGCATGTATGCATTGAATTCATGAAAAGTATTTATGGTGTTGCAAGTAGACCACACCTTGTTGGGGGTGAGATGCCCAATCATCTTGTTGAGGGGGTGACATGCCTCAATCACCTTATTTGGGGGGTGACATACCCAATCACCATGTTGAGGGATGGATACCTCGATCACCTTGTTGGGGGCAACATGCCTAATCACCATACTGAGGGGTGGATATATCGATCACCTTGTTGGGGAGTGACATACCCAATCACCATGTTGACGCATGGATACCTCGATCACCTTGTTGGGGAGGGGGGATGACATACTAATCACCATGTTGATGTGTGGATACCTCAATCACCTTGTTTGGGGAGGGGGGCGGGTGCATGCCCAATTACCATGTTGAGGATTAGATACCTCAATCACCTTACAAGGGAGTGGCATGCCTTGGATTCCAAGTTGTAGTTCACTTAGCCTATGTTGGTTATGGTCTCTGCCCACACATGTATTATATATTTTGCAAGTTATATGATTTACAAGCTTGTTTTACTTCAAGCATTGATCATGCATGCCATATTGATATTATAATTATCTATTGCTTATGATTATGCATTTTTGACTATGTTGGCTTATGCCTTGTTGCATTGCATCCTACATACTTAGTACATTCAAACGTACTAACACATACACTATGCCTATATGATGTTACCATGTAGGGACCAGAGCACCTTTCGATCATCCTCCACGTGGCTAGTTCGGTATATTAGAGATAAGCTTTGGTGAGTCCTCAAGTTCGAGGACACTATCTTTACTACTCTTTCTATGTTAAGACTACTTCATGTTGAACACTTGATACTATGAGGGTGAGCCCTGAAAGTGTCTTGACCTCGCTCCATTCTATATTAGAGATGCTGTTGGATATTAAGGTGTAATTATGCTATGAGCTTGACTCTTGAATGTTTTATGATGATCAAGACTTCCGTTAGTCTCAGTATCGTTTCCCTTATTTATATCTCTTGTTGTAATTATTTTGCTTCTGCGACCAAAGATGTGTGATTGATATGCTAAGAGGCTTGTTTGGGGTTCCTTCAGGTTCCCCATTCACCGTGTCACGTCTAGGCCCTAGGCTTCGGTTGTGACAAACTTGGTATCAGAGCACTAGGTTGTTAATGGTCCTCGGAATCCAAATTTCCATGTCGATTAGAGTCTTATTCATGGTTGTGAAGTTCGCCACACTATGAATGGGAGTCTATGAGGCTTTTGAGGAAATGTTTCACTTCTTCATGGTCTATATCGTGCTTTAGATGTGAGTGTAAGGCTTTTCCCCTAATGAATGCTCTTTGCTCTTCTAGATCATGTCGATTCCAATAGGGAGACTAAGGAGAGCTCGTACACTTGAGGAGAAACTGGCCCCTCCCGCTCCTCAAGCTCCTCAAGGAGGGGTAGCACAAGATGAGCTTTAGGATGCTATTATAATGTTGGCTAAAGCTATGAACAACTAAATTCACCAAGGGGTCCAAGCCCCTCATGCTCCCACTTCGGCTTCTAAGGTGAGGGATTTCACTAGAATGAACCCACCGGAGGTCCATGGATCCAAGATGGATGAGGATCCCCAAGAGTTTATCGATGAGGTGTACAAAGTGCTATCTATCTTGGGGGTCAATTTGGAGGAGAAAGCGAAGTTAGCTGCCTACCGACTCAAAGGTGTGGCCTAAATTTGGTTCACTCAATGGAAGTTGGAGAAGAGAGATGATGATGCTATTTCTTGGGAGGAGTTCAAAGCTACATTCCTCAACTGGTTCTTTCCTATCGAGCTAAGGGAGGCTAAAATGTTGGATTTTATGAATCTTAAGCTAGGTTCCATGAGTGTGAGGGAGTATGCCCTCAAGTTCAACCAACTCTCCAAGTATGCCCCACAATTGGTTGCCGAGCCGAGATCAAGGATGAACAAATTTGTGTCGGATGTGTCCGAGTTGGTTAATGAGGAGTGTCATACCACCATGTTAATAGGTATATGGATTTGTCTCGCCTTATGACATATGCCGAACAACTATAGGGGGAAAAGTTTAGAAAGAGAATAAGTGGTGAGTCCAAGAGGGCTGGTTTTGAAGGTAGATTCCAAGGTTCCAAGGGTGGCCGGTTTCCTCAAGGCCACAAGTTCCAAAGCGAAGGGTCTTCCAATGCTCCTAATAGAAGGTTTGCTAATGACAACCCAAGATTCTAAGGTGGTGGTGGTAGTATGCCTGTAGGTACCAGAGCACCTTTCGATCATCCTTCACGTGGCTAGTTTGGTTCTTTGGAGATAAGCTCTGGTGAGTCCTCAAGTCCGAGAACACTATCTTTACTACTCTTGCAATGTTAAGACTACTTCTTGTTGAACACTTGAACTATGAGGGTGAGCCTGGAAAGTGTCTTGGCCCCCGCTCCATTTCATGTTAGAGGTGTTGTTGGATATTAAGGTGTAATTATGCTATGAGCTTGACTCTTGAATGTTTTATGATCATCAAGAGTTCCCTTAGTCCCATTTTCCTTATTTATATCTCCTGTTGTATTTATTATGCTTGCGCGACCAAGGATGTGTGATTGATATGCGAAGAGGTTTGTTTGGGGTTCCTTCGGGTTTCCCATTTGTCATGTCACCTCTAGGTCTTAGGATTAAATCATAACAGATGCCACTCTGCACAGCATCATTTCATGATGTAGATACAACAAATAGAGGACTTCAGCAGACGCATCGTTGAGGTTCAGGATTTCTAGTTCCAAATATTTGTGAATCCTTCCCTGCATTTTGGAGGATACCATTTACCTTATTTCCTATATTTTGAGTTTATTCTTTTGAGTTGTGGTAGCCATGGCCTGTCATGGTACCTTCCTAGACTGTAGAAATAAAGGCTTCATAGACATAAAGATGATGGTTTTGATGTTTGGGTCTTTCCCTCTCTAAACTGAGTTTCTTAAATCTATTTATGTCCTGTATGTTGAGACTAGTCCTCTGGCCTATGGCTCTTATTCCTGATATAGATGTGACTGAGTTGAGTTGCCCACTGTCCTATTTACTTTTATTCTGATGTCTTCCGTTGTGTAGTTGATTTAACAACTGTCTTGAGACTGAGTGGTTCACTTAGGGAATAGAAATAGTCTTTAAGTGCCGGACACATCTAGGGTACCCTTCTGGGGCGTGACAATAACCACCACCCTTGGAGTTTGAGAACCCATTATCATAATGGGCCCTCTTGGAATCATGCACCCTTTTAGCATATACCATGAGCCTGGAGATGTCCATGTCCCGAATAAGCATAGATGTACAACAATCCTTCACAACCAAATCAGAGACTCCAGAAATAAACTTGTGCATTCTTGCACGGGGCCAGGCGCAAGCATAGGAGCATACTTGGAGAGCTTAGTGAACTTGAGTGCATAGTCCCTCACACTCATACCACCCTATTTGTGGTTGATAAATTCTGTTATCTTAGCTTCCCTAAGTTCAAGTGGGAAGAAACGATCTAGAAATGCAAGCTTGAACTCTTCCCAATTAACAGCATTACCACAAACCCTCTCCATTAACCATTGAGTGTATCACACTAGAGCTACATCTTTCAACTGATATGCAGCGAACTCAACCTTCTCCTCAAAATTCACCCCATAACAGTTAACACCTTAGAGAGCTCATTAATGAACTCTTGAGCATCCTCATCAGCCTTTGATCCATAGAACTCTAGAGGATCCATCCAGGTGAAATATCTCACTCTATAAGCCAGAAGGGGATCACAGGGAAGAAGATTAGCCTGTCTAGTCTGAATAGTCACTACTTGTGCAAACATAGCAATAGCAGTACGAAATTAACCATTAGTGACAGGCTTTTCCATAGGCCCTTGAGGAACTTGGTCCTTATTAGTCAGGGCGGGTCTTGGTAGGGGAGCTCTTTGTGAAGGCATCTTCTATAATGTCGCAAGGAAATCATCAGGGTTAGGAAAACCTTAATATACGATCTAAAGCACGACATAGGACATGATGAAGCGAAACAATTCTTAAAACGCCATCATAGCTTTCCACTCATAGGCATAGTGCACTTGACACCCATCAAATGGACCTACTCGACGTGGTATGTTGGACTCTAAGGATAATTTACAAACCTAGTGCTTTGATACCAAGCTTGTCACGATCCTGACCTAGGTTCTAGGAGTGACATGGCGAATGGGAACCGGAAAGTCCCCAAATAAGCCTCATAGTATCCATTCACACATCCTTGGTTTGGAAGTGTATACAAAATAGTAAACACATAGTTCTAAGGGACGGGAAAGCAGGACACATACTATGGGGGTGTCATAGGGTTAGAGATTAGCATGGAATCACATTACAATTAGCATGTAAAGACTAAGAGGTGGATAAGTATGACTCACTTTATGGAAGAAATACGGGACTTAAGATCTTCCACATCATAGCATAAATTCATATAATAATACTCATAATCAATCTACAATAACCATATCCAACAGATAGCCATAATCATAATCATAATCTCTGAATACAACGCATAGCATATAACTGTACAAGAGTCTACAAGATGTCCAATAATGCCTCTAGTCATAAGATAGGACGGGGCCAAGACATGTCCCGAACTCACCCTCAAAGTAAAGATAAAATAAGTAAAAGCAACATAAGGCAGAGGAATAGTAGCTTGTCCATGAAAGATAGGACTCACCACAACAAGTATCTCAAATCAAATCTAGCCGTCCAACGATGGATGAAGGTAGTCTCTGGTCCCTACATGGTAAGATCATGTAGGAAAAAAGTATTTGCTAGTACGTTTGAATGAACTAAGTATATGGGCATGCAATGCATATGACTTACCAAACCTACATTTAATATTAGATGACAAGGGCACATAATATAGAAAGAAAGGTATATAACAAAAAGAAATAATATAACAATATGTCATGAAATCCATGATGCATGAAATGTCATAATGCTCATATATAGAGAGGATATGACCATAACTGACATCTCAAACTCATGCGATCTATTACATAAATTTGTCCAATGTAGACCTCCCATCGGTAAAAGAAGATAACTTGCCAAGGGTAATCTACATCACACCGTATGACCTTGTCTTTTCGGTATGATAGACACCTTTCTTACGGCTCCGTCTTTTCAGAAGGATTTCCATATCATATCAAATGTGTAACCATTCCTTACGACCCGGTCTTTTTGGTAATGGCTACCATATAGCTATGTTAGTACATAGTTCAAGAAAAGGGAGAAGACCCTTGGGGATAGCCCTGATGCCCCAATCCATTCAGTACTAAGTTAAAATTCCACAAGAACACTTATACATATACATGCTTTCAAAAGAGGCTTAAGTCATTTCAAATCATTTCAATGCACACTTGGGATTAAAAGCCAAACATTCTTCATAATCATTCATACTTGGGGTAAAACGCCAAATCATAATTTAAATCATACTTTTGATGCATAGGAATAGCTCATTCGCATATATCGAGATAGTGTAAACAACAAAAATTCTCAAAGATCCATATCAGAGAAATTTATGTGATCACATTCTTGTCATAACCATAATTTTATCAAAATCATATACATAAACATAATCGGGCTTAACCCACTTCAGAATCTTCATAAAATCCAATGCTCATGAATGCATATGTCATGAATGTGATGAGAATAGCATGGGAAATAGAGTTTCAATCTTAAATCAATAATACAATATGAAATTTAAGTAAAACCATAAGTAAAATCCACATTCAAATCACAATTTAGATTACCCATGCTTAGATCAAATTTTAAAGGGACAATGCACATTCAAATCTTCATAATAATCATGCAATTCAATATATTAGGGTTTAATCCACTTTAAAATCAATAATAAAACATAGCCCATACTTTAATTGAATCAAATAAACATTAATCTTAAAAACTCATAATTAAGGTAAGCTAAAAAATTTCATAAAATCAAGTGAAAAGACTTTGGGGTCTTCATGGTTGAAAGAGACCATGAATCAATCCCACATACCCAAGTTCACCAAGAAGAAACAAGAAAATTTGATGAAGAATGGATGCCTTTCTTGATTTCCCGAGCTAATCCTCCATTAGAGTCTTTGAGAGGAGTTCTTAAGAGTGGTTGAAAATTTCTAAGTGTGAGAGTGAATTTGAATGAGGGAAGAACAACACAGGTCATTTGAATGTCTTAGGATAGTATAGAAGGTCACAAAAGTCCCTCAGGAGAAGCCATAATTACGAAAATGTCATTAAATGTACAAGATAGAAAAATGTTGCCAGGGGTCTAGTGAGAAGGCTCACGGTCCGTACCAAGTCATAGGGTCCATGTGACTCCTTCTGTAATCCAACACTTAGAAAATATTTCACTAATGAAGGTCTAAGACAGTAATTTCATACTTAGAAAAATTGCACATCAACACCCATACGGAGGGCTTCACAGCTCGTGAGAGGTCACACGGACCGTGTGGCCTCCCGTGAAGCTTCACTTAAGAATTATTCTTTGTCGGCAAAGTTCTGAGACGGTGATCCCATACTTAGAAATTTTCACACCCACGCTTATACGGAAAGCTTCATGGACTCTGAAGGGGTGTACAATCCGTGAGAGGTCCATGTGTGAAGTATCTTGGCCAAAATGTGAATTTTCAAGGACAAGGCCCTCCACACGGCCAGTGAAGCCTCACACAACCGTGTGGGGTTCATGTGAGGTATGCCTTGGTCTTAAACTCCACACTAATGCTAACACTCTACACACAAGGCCAAGAGTCACCTCAAGGCACCTCCACACGGCCCGTGATGAGCCAAACAGCTCGTGGAGGCTTCCATTAAGTGTCATCTTGGTCAAAAAAATTATGGAACCAAATTCCAAGCTCCATTAAGGTCATACAAAATCCGGGTCTTTACATTTATCCTTTTGTTGGAGGAAAATCTTAAAGTAGAGGTAATATATTTTTATATTTTTTTCATTAATAGACGCATGAAACACATGCAATACACATATATATACTAAATTAATTTATAAAATATTAAAAGTGTGAAGGTCCTTAGAAACGTTGTTTGAACTTTTTACCCTTCATTAACATACTCTGCTTTAGACAAAATCTTCTTATCACTATTTCTCTTAATTATCATTGATCTTTTATTTATTTAGTTTCAAGATTCACTTTTGAATTAGAATTTCTTTATATTTAGAATTCACTTTTGATTTAGGACTATTCTATATAAATAAATGTTGTGAAATAAAGAAAACGAAAAATATTATTATGTTTTTAATATTTAATATGTCAAAATTAATTAAGATTTTGATTATCAAATATTTTGTTAATTAAAGTATGCAATATAATAAACTTAAAAAGAAAAAAGTTTTAGTAAAATTACGTTGGAAACATTAAACTACTTCTTTTATAAGAGTCTTTTTTATATTAAATTTTAATCAATTAATTATTTTACTTCTAATTATTCAACTTCAAAATTATTACTTTACGTATTCATAAACTATTAATATATTTATATTATAAGTAGTTGAGTTGATTTTCTCATCCTTGCTGATTCACAATAAATTCAATTATTGCATCAAACTAATAGTATTTATCTAATTTTATTTACATGAATATTGTATTTATTTAATGACAAGTACAATTTATATATAATTTTAAAATTGATACGAGACCTATGTGCAAAGCATGTTCTATAAGAATCCTACAATATATAACAAAAGAAAAATATGTTTTAAAAATTAAGGAGTTATGATATATATGGCAATAGAAAAATATATGTGGTGAGAGGTACTAGGAGAATTAATAATCAAAGAATCCTAAAATATATGGTAATAGGAAAAAATTAAAAATTAAGGAATCTTAAATATATGATAACAGAAAATTACATGGTCAGAGTTATAAGGTTTTCTCTCATCAAAATGTATGAAGTTTTTTATATTCTTAATTTATTTGTTATTAGATGAGATCCAAATAAAAAAAAAAGATATTTTCTTTTGGTAAGAGAAAAATATTTATAGTCGGAGGTATTAAGAGAATTAATATTCATATAATCCTAAAATATATGATAATAGGAAAAAATTAAAAATTAAGGAATCCTAAAT
The DNA here is from genome assembly GCA_026153255.1 of Solanum medicagineum. NCBI lineage: Eukaryota > Viridiplantae > Streptophyta > Magnoliopsida > Solanales > Solanaceae > Solanum > Solanum medicagineum. The sequence continues at coordinate 9,314,013 of JAPFFP010000002.1, forward strand.
ATAGGATAAGAGAAAATTCTACGGTAAGAGTTCTAACGTTTTCTCTCATCAAAATGTATGAAGTTTTTATATTTTTAAGTTATTTTTTATTAGATAAGATTAAAAAAAAGATATTTTCTTTTACATTGTGTCATTTTTAATATTTTAAGAAATGTTATTCTCCATTAATATTTTTTATGTAACACTATTATTTATGAAACTCAAGTCAAATGAAATTAGAGCCGTCAATATGGGCTAAGGCCCATTGGACCGGCCTAGCTTAATCCGTGATTTAGCAGCGCTAGGCTACGATTTTTGGAGCCTATTTAAAAAATGGGCTTTTTAGCCCGGCCTGAATAAGCCTGTTGATTTGTGGGGTTTTTGCAATATGGGTTGGGTTGGCCCGTGGGCAGAATTAAAAAATAATTAAAAATAAAAATACAATAGAATATTAAAGATAATAAGAGTCTAAAGTCTAAGTTCATTTAAAATTTTTAAGTATTAAAATTTAGATACAAGTTATATTTTTATAATATGTACTCCCTCTATCCATGTTTACTTGTACTTTATTGGTTCGCACAGGGATTAAGAAACAGTAAATATGTTAGACCCCGTAAATATTTCGATTGAAGTAAATTGTCACTCGGAAATTTTGCAAATATTGTGTATTTTATTTTAAGTTAATTATGGGGCATAAGTATAGGATTTGAGTGTTGTGGGAAGT
>JAPFFP010000002.1:9323744-9356941 GCA_026153255.1 Solanum medicagineum
TCGGCTCACTTTCTACCAGTTAAGACCATATATGGGGCTGAAGAGTATGCAAGGTTGTACGTCCATGAGTTAGTGAGGTTACATGGGATTCCTTTGTCCATCATATCGGATTTGTGGTTCACAATTCACTTCACACTTTTGGAGGTCTTTCCAAAAGGGTCTTGGTACAAGAGTTCACCTTAGTACGGCCTTCCACCCTCAAACAGATGGCCAGGCCGAAAGAACAATTCAAACCCTTGAAGATATTCTTAGGGCATGTGTATTGGAGTTGAGGGTAGTTAGGATGACCATATTCCTTTGATTGAATTCGCTTACAACAATAGCTACCACGCTAGTATCGGTATGGCTCACTTTGAGGCTCTTAATGGGAGACCTCGTAGATCACCGGTGGATTGGTTTGAGGTTGGAGAGGTAGCTTTATTGGGACTGGATCTAGTCATAAGGGCTCTTCAGAAAGTTAAGATGATTAGGGAGAGGTTGAGGACAGCCCAAAGTCGTCAAAAATCTTATGCCGATGTGAGAAGAAGACCTTGAATTCAAATGGGTGATTGGGTCTATCTGAAAGTTTCTCCAGTGAAAGGTGTAGTCCACTTTGGTAAAAATCGGAAGTTGATTCCAAGGTATGTTGGTCCTTATGAGGTGATAAAGAGGATTGGTAAGGTAGCTTATGAGTTGAAGTTGCCTAGTGAAATTAATTTGGTTCATCAGGTGTTCCATGTCTCTATGTTGAGAAAATGTGTTGGTGATCCTAATGCCATTGTGCCTCTTGATGTTATAGGTGTTGCTGAGGACAACTTGACTTATGAGGAGGTTTCGGTTCAAATCTTGGATGGGCAAGTGAATAGATTGAGGAACAAAGAGGTGGTATCCCTTAAGGTCCTTTGGAGGAACCAACAAGTCGAAAGTGCTACATGGGAGGACGAAGCGGACATGCAAAAGTGGTATCCTCATCTTTTCCCCTCCACTCAAGCCTAAGGTACTAATCCTAAGTCCTATATGTGATTTCAAGTCTTACATTTCAGCCCCTATGTCATTCATATGCATTCATGTTTAAGTGGGTAAACTTATGATGATTTCACACTTATGTTGAGATTTTGAAAATGGTGTTTTACATGTTATGTTGCCTTCTTGTTGGGGCTGCTTTGTTCATGACTATTCTTGCCTTGTACATCTCTTTTACATTCGGGGACGAATATTTCCAAGGGGGAGATATTGCAACGACCTCAAAAAAGTGCCCGAAAATGTACCTCAAAACACCCAGAATTTTAATTTCCATATATCTCAAAATTCATTCATTATTTCAAAAAACTGACTTCATATATGTGATCAAGGGGTCAAAATTAGGTAAAAAAACGTCTAACCTCGATTTAAGAGTGAAAAATTAGCAACTATAATTATTTTAGTGACGAATTCTAGTGAGGTTTTTGCGTTGCCTCCGCGACGCGCCAAGGCTGCGCTCATGTGTAATTTCTCCTCAGCATCCTCTCCGCGATGCAGTGAGGTGTATTTTTCCTGGCAGTATTTTTCCCGTGCGGTCCAATTATTCTAAGAGTTGGGCCCAAGTTTTCCTAAACGTGTTTTTATCTATATTTTAGCCAAATTTAACCCTTATATCATCATAAACATTTCCTAATACTCCCCAAAACACTTAGCCATACTTTTACTCCAAAATTCAAGACTCAAAACCCTCATCTGAAACTAAGGATTCTCTTCAAGCTTCTAGCCTCCATTTTCAAACTTCATCAAGAACTTCCCATGGCAAAGGTATGTGGTATTGCCATTGGGTCCTTCCATCCATGGTGCCTAAGCCTCCTTTTTTCTAATATTGCATGATTTAAAGTTGATTTTACATGTGGGTCTTGTACATCAAAAAATTTATTGCACAGTGATTTTAGTTGATGAAAGTGTGGTTGTTTTAGCATGTTTTGAGCTCTAATCTTGGATCTAATGTTGGATTTGATGAGGGTTTTTGGTGTGAATGTCTTGGGGATGTTGCAAGGTGTTGGTTGATGGTTTTACGCGGATTTTCTTTCATGATTTCATTTCAAATTGTATGGTCTTTTACCCTCACTACACACCCCCAAGGTGTTTGATAAAATGTCCGCTTATGGTTTCTTGAGGAAATGAAGGTCCAAAGCATGGGTTATGATATGAATGATGTAATAATGATGAAATAAGCTTATGTATATGATTATTTTTATATGAAGTGTTGAACTAGAGCATATGATGAATCCTATATAAAGTGTAGAATCCACAATGCCCAATCCCGGGGATTTGAGCACCCGGATAACCTAGTGAAGGGTTTATACTTCTCCACCTGGTGATGGGCAGCATCATCACTAACCTAGATGGGGGTTTGTACCCGTCAACCTAGGGAAGGGTTTGTACTTCTCCACCATGGTGATAGGGCGGCATTATCACCAACCTCCATGAGGTTAGTACTCATCCACCTAAGTGATGGGGTGGCAACATCACTAACCTACCAAGGGGTTCGTACTTTGGAAATTTAGTTTGGTTTCTTCTACACATATGATATCCTATATGAGCATAGGTTACTTAAGCATGTTTTACTTATGCATTGATCATACATGTCATGTTGCTATATCATGCCTATTGTTTATTGTTATGCATGTTAATTAGGAAACTTATCTCTTATTGCATTGCATCCCACATACTTAGTACATTCAAATGTGCTAACACATACTCTTGCCTACATGATATCACCATGTAGGAACCGGTGCTTAAGTTGATTATCCTCCCCCTCCAAGTGGCTAGTCGGTGTTATTCCAAGCTTGTCTGTGAGTCCTCCATTTCGGGGACCTTAGTCTAGGATTATTATTATCTATGTATTGAGACACTTTTTTATGTTCTATTTTGACTATGAGGGTGAGTTCGGTCACTCTGTCTTGGCCCCCGCTCTATCTATTTATTTAGAGGTGTTGTTGGACAAATTATCTAATTATGATACGAGCTATGACTCCTTGTCTTGATCTTGATGTTTTGGCGAGCTATCCCTTAGCCCCTTTACCCCTTATGCTTGTTTTATCTCTTTTACATGCTTCTGCAACCAATGATGTCTAATAATAAGTTGAGAGGCCTGATTGGGGTTTCTTCGGGTTCCCCATTCGTCATGTCACGACTAGGCCCTAGGCTTGGATCGTGACAAAACCAGACTCCAAGTTATTTTTCAGGTCAACTTTTCTGTACTCACGACTGCTAAACTGGGGGTCGTTACATCATGTCTTTCATAAATATTTGGTTGAACCACTTAGCATTCAAACCGTATTTCATTGAAGCATAATGTAAAACAAGGTGGGTTCAATATATTTGGACTTTAAAGCGTTCAATGCAAGGAGATTATGCATAAATATCACGAAATTCATCAATTAGGATGGTTCATAAAATAACAAACCATGAACTTCAAAACTCCAGGTAGCTTGTAATCAAACACCTTATAAATAATCTTCTCTTAAATAAATATCAATTTATAGCAAAATACATCATATGGCAGTAGATAAATCATAATATATGCATTTAAAGTCATACTATAAGACCCATGAAATTCCATAGCTTGAAATGAAAGTAATAGGTCGAAAATACTAGGCTCCATTGGGTGGAAGATACCCTTAAATGAAACTCACATATCTTGAACGAAATCTATTGAAGAAAGTTGAGCTTGGAGAAGAAATCTTGAAACCCTAGCTTGAGCCTTGAGATCAAATTTTGGAGTTTAGACTTAGAATATTTTGGAGAATGATTTGGAATGGGGAGGAATTGGTTAGTATTAGACTGATATGGATAGTTTTAGGAGCCAAAACGACATAGTTTAGGACTTAGGATGTGAAAAAAGGTTAGAAAAGCCTTTCATTTACAACTGTCAAGGGAAACCATGACCCTAGTCTATGGGTCATAGTCTATCTATAGCTCGTAGGTAGGGGGTTTCGTCTTGGCTACACCCTGAAATAAAAAATTTGAAACTGGGATCTCCATCTACGAACCCTTGTCTATGACATGTAGTCCTTTTTACGGGTCGTAGATACTCCTCGTAGGTTCACCCAACATATAGCAAAATTTTACATCTCAAAACTCAAGCCACGAACCCCTTTCACAACCCATCATCCAAACCACGACTCATAAGTGGTCTCATCCTACTGAACTTAATTACACCATTATCTAAACCTCAACCACGACTCTAACCCATAACTTGTAGACATATTTATGATTCGTAAGGATCCTTCGTACATTCAACCCCAACTTTCCAAATTTTCACTAAGTCTTGTCTTGTGCACAAGCCTTATCTGCGGCCTCTAAACCCAACCACAGGCAATAGATAGTGCTCATACATCCTTACATCAGAAACTAATCTTGCACTTTTTTTCATATTTCGATCTTTTGATGTATGGGATATTACAAATAGATTGAGAGAGAATAGAGATAAATTCTGAGAGAAGATTGTAATTTTCATTGATGTTGTAATAGAGTGAATTATAAATAGATATTGAATACAAAATGGACAGAACTTCCCGCTAACTCTATTATCTTGAGTACTATGCACTAACTGCTTTTAACTAACTTCCTCTGACAAACATTTGAACTAATCACCTGGTCTTCACTCAGCAAACATTTAACATTTCAGAAACAAGAACAAGGTTTGCCAAGCATATCAACAAACTTTCCACTACAGAGCAAAGACAGAATGAATCATGAAGATATATTCCTTGTTGACCTCTCAAACTACAAAGGTTTGTTCGCTGAAAGGAGTAGTGATTTTCATTACGCTTCCACACATCAAATTTTTTTGGACAAAACACTTCCACACATCAATGTAAACCTATCAAATTTTTTTGGACAGAACACTTCCGCACATCAATGTAAATCTAATTAATAGAAAAGTTACAGAACATCATACAGCTTTGCTTAAAGAATTAGAAATTACAACCCCATTTTCAAGCATTAACATAGACATTGTGTTCTTAATAAAAATAATGAAAAAGAGTTTAAAATGCCCTCGAACTATTGTAAATGGTACAAAAATATCCTCTACCTATGGGACTTAAATGCCCCTTTCATCCACCTTTGGGTCTAAAAATACCCTTCATTGATCATAACTGAGCCAAAAAGGTGAATGAAGGGTATTTTGGACCCAAAGATAGATGACAGGATATTTTAAGCCCAATAGGTAGATGGAGGATATTACTGTACGATTTTCAATAGTTCGAGGGCATTTAGGGTATAAGTTCAATCTTATCATTAATTTTGAGGAAATGTGCCCTCAGAAGATGAATACATGTTTCATCTCTGCACGAGAATAAAGCAAAATGACAACTATTAATATCACCAAAACCACAGCCTAACGTGGCATAATTGGAACAGGATAAAGAGACGGAATATCTAATACTCCCTCCGTTCCATTTTATCTAACACCCTTTAATTTGGCACAGTATTTAAGAAAAAAAGAAATATTTTTAAAACTTGTGGTCTAAAATCATTTTAAAATACTTGTGTGGTTGAGAATCATTTCATTAAGAGTAAAAAGGAAATTTTAAAGGTAAATTGTTTTCAATTTGAGTAAAGTGACATTTTTTTTTGAGACGAACCAAAATTGAAAGGGTATCACATAAAATGAAACGGAGGGAGTACCAAATAACATCCCACCTCCAAGGACAGTATAGCTTTTTAAGCCAGTTCACTTACAAAAAAGGAATTAGATCAGCTTGTTATATAAAATTCAGCTTGAAAAAAGGTAAAATAGGATAATAGTTGTTAATGTCATAAAGTGGAGTGGCATTTTGAAAATATCAAGCAATATTGTCTTGTAGCAATTTTAATTCTTGAATAAAAAAAAATTTTATTTAGTAAACGAAAAGGTAAATTGGAACAGTCAAACTGGTTTTTTCTTTTATTTTCTGATAACTAGTCAAATTTGCATCTTTGCGGTCAAAAGAATATCCAAGTACATGAACAGAAATGCATTGGTACCTCCTAGAAAAATTAAAGATAGATATCTTAATTAGGGTGTGGATGATTCATAATATCAATTTGGTGGGGCAGTATACTTGTAATAAGTCAACAAGCTACAGAAGCAAGTTTTCGTGTGCACCAAATCGACCAAAAAAATAAAATAAGAAAATAGGAGTGTCAGCTTTTATTCACACTATAAAGGATCAAAAAATTCTACTCTCCACCTCACAATTCTTCAACCTAAAGAATATAAATTAAGGAATGTAGATAGACACTCCAGTCAAAAGGGTTCAGGTTAAGTAGGACCAAGATACAATATTTTGAACGCAAGTTCAGTGATATAACATGCTTGATACTGACGTGAAAGTGCCATTAGATTCACAAGTCAACCAAAAGATAGGAAGTTTCAAGTATCTTGGGTCTATTATCCAAGGAAATGGAAAATTTGACGATAATGTCACACTTCATATTGGTACAGGGTGGATAAAATAGAGGCTCACATTTGGAATATTGCGTGATAAGACGGTGCCACCAAATCTTAAAGGTAAGTTCTACAGAATGATGGTTAGATCAATTATGTTGCATGGGATAGAGTGTTGTCTAGTCAAGCACTCTCACGTTTAGAAGATGAAAATTACGGAGATAAGCATGTGGTGGATATGTAGGCATACTAGGAGAGCTAAATATCCGAGACAAGGTAGTAGTGAGCTTGGTGGTTGATGAGAAGCAAGAATTAGATTGAGGTGGATTAGGCATGTGAAGAGGAGATGGACGAATGCCCAATGTGGCGATGTGAGAGGTTGGCTATGGATGGTTTTAGGAGGTGAAGAGGTAAGACAAAAAAGCATTGAGGAGAGGTGATTAGATAGGACATGACACAGTTGCATCTTATTGAGAAAATGACTTTACATAAGTGGTTTTAGAGGACACAAATTAAGGAAGCAGAGCATTGGATTGCTTATCCTTCCTTACTACTAGTATTATTTCTCCTATAGTTGTTTGTCCTCAAATTTCTATTACTCTCTACTATGTTTTATACTTTGATTATTGCACTATTTTGTTGTAGCTATTTTCCTTTTCTTTAGGATATTTTGTCATGCTTTGTAATATCGTCTTTGATATGCTCTCCATTTAAACGTGGACTAGGACAATTAACTGTATTAAGTCGTAGTTAGAGAGGTGTTATGGGTTAAGGTAACTTGAGTGGGTATAAAGGGGATAGGTGATTGATGAGTAGTGAATCTGCACTTATCTAGAGCTTAAGTTGTGCATAAAAAGTGCCTTGGTGCCCTATTTATGCTATATACTAACATGAATTGTTGTTTTTGCAGCAAGGTGAAGATCGGGGAACACTTGGGACACAAACATGCAAGAAGAGGTCAAAAGGAAGCTAATAAGGAAGTATTGAACACTGAGCATCGCAAAAGGGTACTTTGGCGACCTCGCCAAATTATCACCGGCAAGAGGAAAGCCAACTGGAAAAATGGTGAGCTACAAAAGGGATTTGGTGAGTCGCCAACTCAATTGGTGACTTTGATGTAGCTCGCATTATATGTCATAAATTTAGCCTAGAATCAGTGGTTAAAGGGTGAACTCAAGCTCCAAATGGCGCATCGTCAACTAGGTTGGTAAGCTCGACTAAGCTCGTCAAAGTTCCACTTCAAGACTAGTCCAAAGGAGCATTCTGCGAGTTAAAGGTATGTTATGCGAGTCATCAACTTGATTGGAAAGCTCGATTAATGTCACAAATTGGAAATTCGAGGAAGATACTCTGTACTTTTTGTACCGAGTATAAATAGCTTAGTGGTTGGCAAGAGTGAGTAGGATAATTCCGAGAGTTTCAGCTTTAGTTTAGAGAATAGTACATTTTTCTAGAATAAAGGTGTATAATTTCTTGCTTAAAGAAAAAAAAACTTTCCTTTTCTTAGAGAGAGAGTAAGGGTTTTGCAAAGAATTTGTATTGATTTCTTTTGAACTCTTGACCTTGAAGACAATCATAGTGGAAGAAAATCTATATGGTAATTTACCAATTTTCTATTTGATGATTAGTTGAAAACCCCAATACTTCTAGGGGGATAATGTAAACTATAATGCAGTAATTAGTTGTTGAGTGTTTAATTTTACTAGGGTTATTGATAATTCTTATGGGTTTTGTTATTTAGTCATGCTTTCATTATGGATTGAGGTTGCAAATTCAGTCCTAGCTTAGGATCCACATGTATGCTCGAGAGGATTGCATGAGGTGAGGTTAAATGATGAATAGAAATTAATGCGTTGAATCGATGAAATTTCCTTTGAGATTTGGGAGTTTTGTCTAGGGTTGAGGTGTTATGTCTTGAACCCATAAGAGCTTGAGAAAGTATTATCAAAATTCGACCTTGAGTTTGAGAGAGTTGTGATCAAACATTAGATTCACCTTAACTACCATGTGGATTAATCATCTTTTAAGTATTTTCAAGCACCCATGCCAATTACTACTTGTATTTCTATGTATATCTCCCCTAGAAGTTATTTAAACCTTTGTATTCAGTGCTATTATTGCTTAGTTGTAGTGAAAATTTCTCTGTGTTTTACTTTTAGAATTGTTAGTTTCTATGTAATGCTTGCTCATGCTACAAAAGATTAAAGTACCATTGTACTTCTTGAATAGAATTCTAACTTGAGCATTTCTCTGCGGTTCGACCCTGAATCCAAGTTGGGTAATATACTTTTGACAATCACGAACATTTGAAATTGTGAAAAGTGTGTGTTGATGCGTTACTTTATTAGGGAATCACCAGTGATAGAATGAAGAGGTCCAAAGGAAAGTGGAAGCCAAGAAGGTTGCTTATGTGAAGTGGAAAGCAAAAATGAGAAGGAGGACGAATAAGGAGAGATACAAAACAATATAAAAAGAAGAGAGGATAAATTACTGCGGCTAAGATAATATCATTTGAACACTTATATGATGAACTAGAGGACAAAGATAAAGAAAAGAAGCAATATAGGCTCATTAATTCAAAGAGAAGAGATCGTGACCTAGCCAAGTGAGGTGCAATAAAGATGAGGATGCCGAAGTATTGGTCGAAGAGGCATACATTACACATAATCCTAGTCATACTTCCATATTAAATGTAAAAGGGTATAGGAACATTGTGTTGGGAGATCTATAGCACTCCAAGAGTTGTCGAGACTTTGAGTGTTGTAGGTTCATAAAGTTAGAGGAGGTTTCAGGGGCAATTCATAAGATGAGAATGGGAAGAGCAACTGGACCAGACGAGATTCCTATGAAATTCTGGTGGCGCCGGCAAAGTAGGTATATTGTGGCTAACTAGGTCGTTTTATATCATTTTTTAAGATGTCTCAAAAGCCAGAATAATGAAGGTGGAGTACAATGATCCCATTGTACAAGAACAAGGGTGATATTCAAAATTACAACAATTATAGAGCTTTGAAACTACTAAACCACACTATGAAAATTTGGGAGAAGGTGGAAGACTTTCGGATGAAGAGGGATGTGTCTAGTTCTGAAAATCAATTTGGATTCATACTGGGGCGATCAATTAACTACAAAAGCCATCCATCTTTTAAGGAGATTGTCGCAGCAATTTGGGATTGGAAAAGAGACTTACATATGGTATTCATTGATCTTGAAAAGGCATAAGATAAATTCCTAAGGTAGTTTCTATAGAGATGTTTGGATTCTAGAGGCGTACATGTGTCTTACATAAGAGCGATTAAGGGCGTGTACAACAGAGTCAAGAACCAAATAAGGACAACAGGAGAAGACTCGAACACTTCCCAGTTGATATAAGGATTTACCAGGGATCATCCTTTAGCACCAAAATATTGAATCTGAGAGACATCAATGATGGATCAAAGCAAATTTCAAGTATGTGGTAGATGTAGATGTTACCAAAGTGCTTGAAATCTGGCTCTCGACTGAAATTCTAAAGGACAAATGCCTGAATCTGAAAACCCACAGAAATATGGGAAAAAATCATTAGAATATGGCTGAATATGGATGGGTAGGCTCGTCTCAAGAATGAGAGTCCTAGATAAGAAAGAAACTCATTGGAAAATTGTCGAAAGATGTGTCAGCGCGTGCCTAAAACATTATCAAAGACCTCATGATGATGGGTCTTTTGTCGGCGCTTCTTCCGAGGGTTTTCTCACCAAAGGTTGATCTACCTTGTGGCGGTGTTGGTTTTCTTACACAGTACCACCAGAAAAGAATGTTGACGCAGACAATGGTCATCGAGAAAAGTTGAAAGTGGTGACTAATTTCTTCTTCCAAGAGTCATTATTGATATGTCGTGTAGTGATAAATTTTCTCATAAATGCGCTAATACTATGCGAGAAAATGAGAAAGAAGAGATGACAAAACCTGATTATTCACACAGGAAACTAGAGTTTAAATAAGAGATAAAGTATATAAAACACACCTAAACTATACTACTTTTTTTATTTTCACATCTAAAGTATTGAAAGTTTGAGAAACACACCTAAACTATCATTTATTAGTTTGAGAAACACACCTCAGTGGTCTGTGTAATACACTCTCTATTTTATTGGAGAAAATCTTGCCACATTGACAAAAATTAAATAAAAATATTAATATTAGTCAAAAGTAAAAGATTAAAGTATAAATATTCTTCCGAAAAAATATTATTTTTTAAAAAATAAAATTTAAAATAGTTTTCTCACCTACTCTACTGCCCCCACCCTCATGTACCGCCCACCCATTCCCAATAATCACTGCCCCTTTTATTTTTTTTATCTCTTTTATAAAGTATTTTTCAAAAGTTCAAACTTTAGCCCCTACCCCACTCTTACCTAAAAAAATATTTTCTTTTAAAATAAATAAAAGTCTATCTCACTTGCATCTGATCCTCCGCTCCTAATTTATTTTATCTTTTTTTATATTTTTTTTATAGATATGTACACATATTCTTAGAAAAATATCTTTTTTTATTTGTTTATCGAGTATAACAGAAATAAAAAAAATTAAAAAATCTTGCGACAAATAAAAAATAATTTTCTAAAAATAATAAAAAATAAAAGCGGAGGATTAAGTGGGTAGCATAGAATTATTTTTTCTAAATAATTAAAATAATATCTAGATTACTATTTTAAGAGGGAGATTAAATAATAATTTTTTTAAAAAAATTTATAATAATTTTTGTTTGGGGGCGGATGGGAGGGTTGCGGTGAGAGGAAGTGGTGCGGTGGGGTAAGAAAAATATTTCTATTTTATTTTATAATTTTTTTCAAAATAATAATATTTTAATATTTAATTTTAACTAATACTACTTATATTTTATTTATTTTTTGCCAAGGTGGAATGTTTTGTCCATGTAGAGTGTGATGTGACATTTTTTAAAAATAAAAGAGAGTGTAGCATACACACCATGGTGAGAGTGAAATAAAAGATAGAGGTGTGTTTTTTTAATAAGTGATAGTGTAGGTGTGTTTCTCAAACTTTCAATATTTTAAGTGTGAAACTCAAAAAAGTGATATAGTTTAGGTGTATTTTGTATACTTATCTCTTTAAATAATTATGTTACATCCCCTAATAAAGGGAAGACAATGTAACCATAATTACACTATATAATTACAGGGTATTATTCAAGTTCTATATGATGTTTACATATTTTAGGATAATCATGAGATCTAATGATTCTTCATGCTTTTCATAACTCAAGAACCTTGAAAAGCAAGATTATTATTTTTGAAAAGACACTATTTACCGAAAACACAAATTAATATTTTTTAACAATTGTTTGGGGATATTGAAAACTTATTGATACAAGAAGCCCAGTTGAATTATACAAAGTGGCTTTGGGGAGAGCAAAGTGGACAGACCTTACTCTTGACTTGGAGGAACAGAGGTTATTTTGATAGACCCTCAGCTCAAGAAAAAAAAGCCAGTCCAAAGCAATGTAAAGAAAGAAATGATGAAAATGAAGAATTCATAGCAAAATACTATAGAAAACCTAACAAATCATCCTGAGTGATTGTCATAACAAGATAAAACAACAATCAAAGTACAAAAAAAAAAGATAATAACCAAACTCAAATGACAAGAAACTACGAGAGTAATACTATGACTAATAGTATGGCTAATAATATAGAAGAATAAGTGAGACAATGCTTAACTATATTCTAGTAGAATTACTTCCTCAAATAGGCAAAAAACAAAGATTCCCTTTTTCTAATATAGATATTGTCCGGGCCCACTAGGGTGTGCCTCGACTAATCTATAAATACTTGTTATCTTCCACTAGGCCACCAACTCTTAGGCAGATTGAACGAATTCACCTAGGGTCGCATAGGCAAGGATTTAAACCTTGTGTCCAAGGTTGTTATTCCAATACTTCAACTGCTAGGCCACCCTTTAAGAGTTCTCCTAAGATTTAGTTGTCTAGTACAATAATAAATTCTGTAATACCAAAACCATTCTAGGGCAGTCAAACACTAGACACTTCCTTCTGTAGAAACAAATACATAAAAGCTCATTTTATATTTATGTTATGAATATTCATTAACATAATTATAAAGAAAAGGAACTGAGTTTCAAGAAAGCATGGTCTGTAGCAAGTCAAAGGACAACCTTTAACATCCTTGAGACATATTATTGGATGAACTTACAAGTACTGCAATTTCTGGAGTTGGCAAAGTTGTGGTACCAGTTGACCTGATAGATTTGCATTTCCAAGATCACGGTGTAAAACATGCAACCAAAATTCATAAATGAAACCACAATAGGAATGGAAGAGAACAAAGGATTTTGGTGTAGCTTGCACTCTAGTCACACTATTTTCATTGTTGTATGTCACATGGAACCATTTAGAAGGATTAACAAGGGTTGCATCCCAACTATATAGAACCCTATTAGGATCAGTCAAATTTGTCTTCAGAATATTCAAGGCATCAACTGTCTTAGATAAAAGATGATATATCACTGATCAGCTCAACACACATTAAAACCAACAACTTCGCTACATTAGCTACAACAAAATTTAACCATTTTCAGGGTCTACTTCAAGTTTTTGCCAAAATTGTATCCAACTAGAGCAAGATGAATCAATAAATGTGTTTTATTTCTAAATAGTGACCGCACAAAAATTTTACACTGTCGAGTACTAAGAAATCTAACTTTAGGTAACAAATTAGTCTTAATATATCAGTAGCCCCTTAAACTTGCCAGTAAATTTCATTTAGATACTCAAACAACAACTTATTTCCACTGAGCACATGTATAATGATAAAGTGTTCCACTTAGACACTTCCAATTCAAATTAGGAAAAACCATTTGAGCATATTCCCAAGTGTCCATGACAAAGATAAGTTAACCACTTAAAATATGTAACCTACTTTAGTTATACGCATCAAGTAAAACCTCAAGCATGTTCCAGTTAAGGTTGATAATTAAAGAAAATGACATATTTAAAAATATGTTTAACATAACAACCTAATATATGCATGAGAATACACATAAATTTTGTTCTAAAATTTGAACTAGAAGTGTTTAATAGGAACAGGTTATCATATGTCCAGGTACTCAATACGAATAAGTAGCAGTTCGAGTGTCTAATGTCCGAATGAAACTTAATGGCAAGTTGATGTAAGAGAGTATTTCAATTAATTTTGAAATAATTCATCTGATAAAAGTTTTTTAAGTTTCAAAAGAATAAATGTTTTGAAAACTTATTTTTTCGTTTAGTCTTATGTTTTAGGTTCTTGAAGATGAATGTTTATTTGTAACATTCATGAACCTATTAATAACATTTTTATTAAATAAACTCTTTTATGTTAAAGAAACTTTTATCCTATAAATTGTGTTATTTTCGTTGAAAAGATATCACTTCAACAAGAAAAGAAAAACACTTTGAGAGACATTAATCAAAAGGTGAAATCACCGATTCAAGAATATAAGAGCAACATTCTTGAATGCTACTTGTTTTGTGGCTTAGTTGAATCTCGAAGATAGAGTTGTCATTTGTTCTTCCGCTTATTCGTGGGAGAGACTCCAACTATCTTCAAGAAACGTATTAACGTGTCTCTAAGTCAAACCAGTTCTTATTTAGAATTTCTTATACCATCATCATTCTTCTTCTAACAATTTGAAGATAGTTGTCTCTATGGCATCCACATCTATATCTGACAATATTCCATCTTTGCCTAATCCTAATTTTGAAATATTTGATGGAAAAGACTTTTCTAGATGACGTGGAAAGATGAAATTCTTTTTATGTCGATTGAAGTTGACATATGTTCTTGAGGAACCTTGTCCTAAGGCTCCCAATTCTAATGTAGCAACTGACGAGGCTATTTTGATTAAAGAACAAATTGCCAAGTGGCAAGATAATGATTATTTATGCAAGAATTATATTCTTGGAGGAATGTCTAACAAATACTATGGTCAATATTATATCAAGTTCAAATTTTCTAAGGATATTTGGGACAATCTTCAACCCATCTATTTGGCAGAAGAGGCGAGTTCTAAGAAATTTCTTGTTTCAAATTATATGAAGTTCAAAATGGTTGATGACAAGTCAATCACTGAATAAGTACAAGAGTTTCAACTTATAGTTAATAAAATTGTTATATCTGGAATTACTCTTGATGAAAACTTTTATGTTGGTGCTATTGTCTCAAAACTTCCTCCGTCTTGGAAAGAGTATAGAAGTAAGCTCTTACATAAGAAGGAAGATTTGACTCTTGAACAATTATTGCAACACTTGCAAATTGAATAAGAGACACGATATCATGACAATAATACTTTGAAGGAACCCATCATGAAAGCTCATGTTATTGAAGGAAATTCCACCAAGAAAGAATCTGACAATAAAAAACTATCAAAGGTAAAGAAGAATGTGCATTTTAAGCGTAGTAATTCTAAATCGGATGAATATTATCATTGTCAAAAAATTGACCATTATGCACGTGATTGTAAAATTCTTAAAACTGAAAAGAAGAAAGAAAAAAAGTTAATAGTAAAAAGAATGAACTTCTGGCAATGGTCACAGAAGCTTTTGTAGCCAGAGATCAAGTGGAATAGTGGATAGACACTGGTGCAACTCGTCATATATCAGGTGATCGAAATACTTGCACTACCTATGAATTAGTGGGGGACAATAAGATATTATATATGAGAAACTCGTCCTTTGCTAAGGTTGTGGGAAAAGGAACAGTTGAATTGAAATTCACTTCTGGGAAAATGGTCACATTGATGGACATGTTGTATGTTCCTAATATTCGAAAGAACTTGGTGTTAGGTACGCTCTTTTGAACCATAGTTTTATAATAATTTTTGAGGCAGATAAATTTATTTTGTCTAAAAATGGCATGTTTGTTGGAAAAGGTTATGCTACAAATGGTATGTTCAAACTCAATATTGAAAATGAAAATATTTCTACTTATATTATGGAGTATCTAGACTTATGGAATGAACGTCTTTGTCATGTGAATTATAGATCAATTCAACTTATGATGAATAATGGATTAATTAAAGATTATGGAAGGGATCATACTACTAAGTGTCTTACTTGTAGTAAGTGCAAAATAACAAAAAAGTCTTTTAAGACTATTGGAAGGATATCCACACTTTTAGACTTAATCCACACTGATACTTGTGAGATGAATTTTTTATCACGTCATGAAAAGAGATATTTTATCACTTTCATTGATGATTACTTAAGATATACATATTTTTTTCCATTGGAAACAAAAGATCAGGCATTTGAGGCTTTTAAAGCATATAAATCAAAAGTTGAAAATAAATTGAATTTGAAGATAAAATCAATTAGATCTAACAAAGGTGGAGAGTATTTAAAATCAGATTTTATTGATCTTTATGAAAAGGAAAGCATTGAGAAATAATTGACCATGTCTTATACACCACAACAAAATGGTGTTGCAGAAAGGAAAAATAGAACTTTCATAGAAATGGTTAACTCTATATTTTATGGATCTGGTATGACTGAAAATCTATGGACTGAGGCCTTATTGTCAGCTTGTCATATTTTGAATCAAATTCCTTCCAAGAAACACAATGCTTCTCCTTATGAAATTTGGAAGAATCGAAAGCCAAATATAAATTATTTTAAAGTATGGGGTTGTTTACCTCATGTTAGATTACCAGATCAACATACTACTAAGATTGGCTATAGAGGAATAGATTGTGTGTTTATTGGTTATTCACAAACCAGTAAGGCTTATAGATTCTTAAATCTTAAGTCTCCAAGCCCTCACACAATTATTGAATCATTGCATGCTAACTTTTTTAAGCATATATTTTCTAAGAAGAAGGAATCTAGAGATCAAGATACAAGTTCTTCTATATCTTCTCTTAAAAGGAACATGATTAAGTAATCATAAGAAAGTCAACCAAGACATAGTGTAAGATCAGCTAAACCAAGAGACTTTGGACCTGATTTTCAAACTTATTTGGTTGAAAAAGAACTTGAAGTTATGCTGAAGCAATGTCTTCACATGATGCTCCTTTTTGGTGTGAAGTTGTTGATGATGAAATACATTCTATCTTGTCAAATAATACCTGGATTTTATCAGATCTTCCTCTTGGATGTAAGCCAATTGGTTCCAGATGGATTTGTAGGAAGAAAATATAATCAGATGGTACTTTAGATAAGTACAAAGCTCGCTTGGTAGAAAAAGGATTTACTTAAATAAAAGATGTTGATTATTTTGATACTTTTGCACCTGTAGCTCGGATGACCTCTATTCGACTCCTAATTGCTTTAGCAACAATTCATAGCCTTGTAATTCATCAAATAGATGTGAAGACTGCATTTTTGAATGGAGATCTAGATGAAGAAGTTTACGTTAAACAACCAGAAGGATTTGTCATTCCTGGTCAAAAACATAATGTGTGTAAGCTTCTTAAATCTCTTTACAGGTTAAAACAGGCTCCAAAGCAATGGCGTGAGAAATTTAGAAATGTTGTGATATCTAATGGCTATATAATCAATGGTGGTGATATCTGCATATTTAGTAAATTTCAAGAAAATTCTGGTATTATAATTTGTCTTTATGTAGATGACATGTTGATCTTTGGGACTGATATTGAAAGAGTCGAAGAAACAATATTATTTCTTACTTCTCAATTTGAAATGAAAGACCTTGGAGAAGCTGATGTGATTTTGGCATTAAAATCATAAGATCAGCAAATGTTTTGACTCATACTCAATTGAATTATATCGAGAAGGTTCTGAAGAGGTTGGTCACTTTGATGAAAAATCTGCTTCCACATTATTTGATCCAAGCATCAAACTAGTACGAAATTCTGGTAATATTTTTGATCAATTGACATATTCTCAAATAATTGGGAGTATTATGTATATCATGCATTGTACCAGCCAGATATTGCTTATGCAATAGGAACTCTGAGCATGTTTACTAGTAACCCTGGAATTGAACATTGAAATTTTTTTATTCGTGTTTTAAGATATCTGAAGGGAACAATTAATGTTGGCCTACATTATTCTACCTTCCCAGCAATCCTTGAAGGCTATAGTGATGATACTTGGAATTCTGATCCCAATGACTCTAAATCTACTATTGCTTGAATTTTTACTTTGCCTGGAGCAGCAATCTCTTGGAAATCAAAGAAGCAGACATGTATTACTCTTCAACTATGGAGTCAGAATTTATAGCTATGTCTTCTGCTGGAGAAGAAGTTGATTGGCTGCAAAGTATACTAATCGATATTCCATTATGGAGTAAGTCAATTCTACCTTTGACTATCTATTGTGATAATCAAGCAGCTATATTTCGGGCTTCAAGTGATTGTTACAATGGCAAATCGAGACAAGTTCATCTCAAATACAATCACGTAAGAAGATTATTGGATGAAGGCATAATATCGCTTCAATATGTGAAGTCCAAATGTAATTTAGCGAATCCTTTGTCTAAAGGGTTAGGCAAAGAGTTAGTGGTGGAAACTCGTAATTGATGGAAATAAAGCCTATTGTAAATTAGTTGTATTTTACAATAGCCCAACCTATGATGTAATCTTAGGTTCAAAGGGAAAAACAAGTAAAGTTACAACTATGAAGCACATCAATAAAATTCCCATTTCTTTACAGAAAAAATAAGTAGATGTGCATGATTGAGATTATATTCTCTTAATAAGTCTATAAACCGATTTTGGTTAGAGTATGTAGGAATATTTTTGATAGATTCATTGATACTTTGCTATAAAAGAGGATGAGATTAATTTCTCTTAATGAAATTCATAGACTATTTCGTCAACTATGAAAAGTTACTCGATGAATTCACTGTCCTAAGCGCGAAGTGGAGACCGCTTCAATAAGATTTTTAACAGGGAAATCTTAAAGCACTTAGCTAAAAGGATTAAGGACACATAGCCGTAAGGTGTCAAAGGATTTCGATTTTCACCAGAACATAGTAACATGTGTGAAATATTTTTTCTACTTCATTCAATGAACCACTTAGTTCAAGGTTCGTTCACTAAGTAGTCAATGATTTATAAAGTCTTCACTAGCTAATGGTTCAAGTCAAAAAGACATCATTATTGATGTATGTTGCTAGATTAATGTCACAAAATATTTTTTGATTTTTCAAAAGATAAAAAATTTCTTGAAATAAGTGGGGGATTGTAAGAGAGTGTTTCAATTAATTTTGAAGCAATTCATTTGATAAAAGTTTTTTAAGTTTCAAAAGAATAAATGTTCTGAAATTTTTTTTCCATTTAGTCTTACGTTTTAGGTTCTTGAAGAAGGATGTTTATTTGTAACATTCATGAACCTATTAATAACATTTTTATTAAAGAAACTCTTTTACGTTAAAAAGAAACTTTTATCCTATAAATTGTATTTTTATCTTTGAAAAGATATCACTTCAACAAGAAAACAAAAACACTTTCCCTTGAAAAATACTTGAGAGACATTAATCAAAAGGTGAAATCACCGATTCAAGAATAGAAGAGCAACATTCTTGAATGCTACTTGTTTTGTGGCTTAGTTGAATCCCGAAGATAGAGTTGTGATTTGTTCTTCCATTTGCTCGTGGGAAGACTCCAACTATCTTCAAGAAATGTATTAACATACCTCTAAGCCAAGCAAGTTCTTATTTATAATTTCTTGTACTATCATCATTCTTGTTCTAATAGTTAAAGGGGCTGTGGATGTAATAACCTGGAAAAGCTGGTAGGAACCAGCTAAGTAACTTATCCTTCATATTATAATGTGAGACTTGATCAATAAACTGCAATTTGGGGGACTTAACTTCATTTTACCAACCATGAAAAGGAAAAACTAAAAAGAAACAAACCTTCAGCGTTTCCGGCGACCGGTGACAAGTTCAAAAGCAGCCCAATTAAACAGAAAATTACCCAAATCGCCAACGCCGACTGATTCATGATTCCCGGTCATCCACACCTTTCTACAACTAAAACCCAAGTTTCCTCATTGAATCCATCCAGAGAGAAGAAGAAAAAACTCTTCCACCAAATGGTACTCAACTTCAAAAGTCAAACCCACAAAGCAAGAACCCAAAAGAAGAAAAAATGACAAAAATTATATAATTATGTATGGTTAGTGTATATTTCATATAATTAAGCTATATTTAATTTTTTATTATATCATAATATATATTTAGCATATATAGCTCATATATAAACAATAATATATACTTTTTATGACTTTTGACAAAGTATATTGCATAGTCATATATATTTTCAATGATTTTTGGTTATCTTTAATATAAATGAAACATGGCTATATTTGTTGTAAATTAGTTAGATTTTTGTATATATTTGAAATTATACCATTAAAGTTTTCTAAGATAGTAACAGTATTTTTTTCTAATCAATGTCTTCTAAGAAACTTTCTATGATATTACTCTATCCAGTTTAGTTTGTTTGTCTGATTTTAACTTTATACAAAAATAAAAAATACTTCAATCTTGTGTTATGAAATTAATATATATAATGTACCAAATCTTGATCTTAAACATGTTATGAAAATTATTAGAATCAAAGAGTTAGTCAACAAAATAGAGACATTTTTGTAACTATATACACTTTTTCTAAAAGAAAAGTTGTTCACGGGAAGATACTCATACCATGGAAGATTGTGGGACAATTAATTAGCACACATTATTCATTTTAAGTAAATAGAGAAGAAAATGAATACATGGGTTCAACAAGATTTGGTTAAGCTTAGACCTCAAAAACTAGAGTAGATAGGGATTTCATTGTGAATGAGAAGAATTGAACGTACATGGCTCCAATTACAATTTCTGTGTAGATTCCAAGTATTTTCTAATCCTACAAGCAATAATTTTTTGAATCTATGCGGACAATCATTTTTCCAAAACTACAAAAAAAAAAAAAAAGTTTTGTAAACCTATTTGGAACGCTAATATAATTAGTATCCAAAAAATTCAAGACGCAAGCAATAAATCTTTTCCTGGCTTGAATTTTTTTATGAGTAGGAAAAATATTTCTCAGCTTTGTTCTCAGCCTTTGTAAGGGCTCTGCCAAGTATTACACAAACCAATTAAGTCGAGACAATTTGTAAACTATTGATTGGGACTCGTAGATATAACTGATCAGCAATTTCAGTTTCTTTCATGCCTGTGTTACAGAGTTTTTTGATGCAACCTCACAAAAATTATTATTTGTAACTCTCTCAAAATTCACATTTTAAGCCCTCTCCTTTTGGTATGTCTATCTCAATCTTTCACCTTTTTATAGTTTAGTGTACGTGTGTATCATATCAATATTATTAAATTAAATATTATAAATATTTTATAATCCTTAATGTTGTCATAAGTGCATACTTTTTTTTAAATCATTCCTCTGATATTTAGAATCCGCATTAAAGTCCAACTAATTCAAATTCAGACTTGACAGGGACGGATCTACCTTGATGGAAGGGCATCACATGACACAGTTTCGTCAATTTTTTTTTACTGAACACACACACACATATATTAAAAATACTGAATAAAAGAGTTAAAAGGACCACCTTTAAACAAAGAATACATGCAATCTAACAACTCTTATGTCCCGTGTTCAATTCTGGTAACTCAATGTCCCATGTTCGATTCTCTCTTATTGCGCTCCTTTTTTTCCCCTCTTTTTGACCCTTTTCTTTTTTTTTTCCCCCTCTCCTTGACCTCCTTTTTTATTTTTTAACCCCTTATGTCCACTTATTTCATTCAAAACCAGTCTATTGCTTTTTAATTTTAAAAATAGAATTGAAATAAAACTTAAAATTTTTGAGTCTTTTATCAATTAGAATTATAGTTAGATAAAAATAAAAATACTGTTAGACTCCTTATATTTATATATTTGTGACCTGTGAGTTTCTTCACAAAAAAATATCAGTTTTTGTTCATCAATTATCGTCACTCAGCTTCTCGAGTCTCCATATCATGTTAATATTTTCGTTTTATTCTATTTTTTGCTATGTGCTTCAAGTTTTCTTATTTTTTATTGTTCATAATAATAATTTTATTCTTTTCTATTTACTTGTTATAACAAAATGATTTAGAATTCATTAAATTGATATTTAAACTTATATATATTTATTTTAGTTTTGAATTTGCATATGACCAATTGACTACTAATTATTTATTATATTATCCACAATCCTCTATTATTTAATCCTAAATTACGCAGATTATATGATCTTAATTTAAATTTAATGAAGTGATATTTTTTTAAAAAAGATTCCAAATGTATAAAGTCAAGTTGAACAACTCAACCTTCAGCTTTATCTGACTTGAAAGACCGAGGTAATGAGTCAAAAAATATCGACTTGAATAATACTGTATAAAATTTTATTTACTAATGTGAAGATGTGAGAAATTTAATTTAAAATTTTATAATATTAATATAAAGAATAGACAAATTTTATGTTATTTAAATAAAAAAAAATTCATATAGTTCACTGTCAAGGAGCCTCAAATTTTTTGAGGCCTCAAATATTTTTAGGCCTAAAACAAAAGTCTCATTAATTTTTCTCTTGAACTATCCTTGTCCTTTAAATGGTGACATCGCTTAAAACAAATCCTGTGTACACCACTGTCTACCAAGATTCTTTTCCATATCTAGCCTACATAATTCTAAGTAAGTGGAACAATAATGAATGACCCTAAACATATATTTAATTTAAATATAGTGTAAAAAGTATATTTTACCAATAATTTGTATAGTTCTATTTGTTTTATTCGGGATCAAAATGATCATATTTTGTTTTAAAAAGATAAATTTAAAAAACTATATTTCATTAAATATTTTTTGAAGTACATTTTTTAACGATTCTTTAAAAATATTGTCAAATAACATAATTTAAAAAATCAACATTTTGATTTTTGAAATATATGAGAATAAAAAGATTTGTCTTACAACTTCTTTGAAAGTAACAGTACTTTGAATTAATAAGTTGTTAATTCAAATAATACAGAAAAAAATCTCGAAGTGAGTCATCCTATTATACTTGAGAGTTAAAAAACAAAACATTAATATTTCTTATTATTCTAAACTTAGTATAAGTGCCCGTGTTGCGTGGATGTTATAAAAGATAGTTATGTTTTAAATTAAAATGAATTAATATTTATTATTAAATTGTTAATATCTTTAAAATTTAATTATTGAAAATAATTAATTTACTTATTTGAGAATGTAAAATTAATATTATTAGTACATATCTTTCTTTGTTATAATATCAAACTATTATTTCTATAGCTACAATAAAGCTACATTTTTTTTACGCTTCTTTGCAAAATCCTTAGGCAATTGTTGACCATTCTCAGCAATATTCGACAAAAAATTAGTTGATTTCGTTGGAAAATTTATGAGGATTTCATCATGTGTTGTGTATTGTATTCGTGCAATATCCAAAAAAAAAATATAAAGTGTTTCAGCAATAGCACACATGTATAGATATTTCAGTTATTTTTTTGAATGAGTGGCTATGATATAGAAAAAAGTTTTTACTAAACTATTGGTAAATTTAAAATTTTAAATAAATTTTTAAAAAAATTAAACCATAAAAACTATATTTTATTTACAAAATAATTCAATTATTTTCTGAATGTGTCCTGTAAATGAGGAACACTTTTTAAGGAAAAGTATATTAGTTACATTTTTTAAGGAAAAGTATATTAGTTAGCTACTACTAAAATTTGAATTCAACACAAAGTAAAAAGTTAAAGAATAGTAAAAATTAGATACGTAGTATTTTTCAGTTATTTTTTAAGTATTTGCAACTTTTATTTTTACTCTTAAATTTTAAATTAATTTTAATAATTCATAATTATATTTTTTGTGATGCCGACACATATGGCTTTTCACTTCTCCTGTTGTTATTGCTATGTTTAGAATAATAAATTTATTGTAATTGCTCAACTGTTGTGATTTTTGAAACTGCAATATTCAAATAAAATAATAAAACATTGTTTATCATATTATGAAGACTTGTCATTTATAACAATTTATTATTTTTGATTGGCAAGCAACAACATTAATAAAATTTTGCAGCAGACGCATATGACAATCCAAAATTTTTTTTTTAATACGAACACAAATAACCATTTGATGCTCTCCATCGACAAAGCATCCAATTCATTCATAAATCTTTAAATTGAAATTAAGAAATTAATTAATCACATTCAATATGAATTTTTTTATCTTCTTAAAATTCTTGATTTTTTGAATGTTTAATTTAAATTTAAATCTTTTAAAATACTTAGTTACTGTAACACCCAAAAAGATTTTTTAAGCTAAGACTGAGTCATCCTTCATATAATATAGGATTTTTATTGATGATTTCCAATTGAGTATAGGTGTCAAAGTCAATTTCTTAGTTTGGAAATAAAATTGGAGATGATCTAAGGTTATACGGACCCTCTAGTACGAAGTTAAGCTAAAAACTTTCTTAGCATTTGAGTTTCAATACAAAATTTTATGAAAGTTAGGTGAACCAATGACTTGTAGGTTGTATATACATGGTAGGATTAATTCCAAAATATTTAAAGTATATTAGGTTTGATTTAGAGTCATAAGGGATCTTTTATATCAAGTTAAGTCCAAAGAATTTCTAGCAACTAAACTTTCATATGAGTCAATAGAAGGGTCAACTTCAAATGACCATATCTCCTAAAGTATAACGAGTGAATTAGCTTTCCAACGCATTTAATTTCTTAATCAGAGTCCGGAGTAGAAAGTTATAACCATTTTAGTGAAGGGGTGCGGAGCTGTCTGAAGGTCCGCGACAGCTCTGCATCGCGGAACTAGCGCGGATCCTTACTGAATAAGCTAATGACTTTTTTTCTTTTTATCATCCTAAAATGTTTGGGGGTCTATTTAAGGACCCAAAACGCATGAAATGACAGTTTTCATAATCAAAAACTCTCTCCCTTCACTCCTACAAATAAAACACTCAAGAATCATCAAGAAAGTCATCAAGTTAGGATTAACTTTCAAGATTCCTTCTCAAGGTAAGTTATTCTTCATAAATTTCAATCTACCCAACCTGAATTTCTTCATATATTCATGAATCTCTAATAGGGTTTTAAATCATAACCTAGGGTTTCAAGAAAATGAATTCAAGAATCCCAAGAAAGGATTTCTTGACTCTTCTTCTTCAAGAGTTATGGTTCTTCATCAAGAACTCTAAAGATTCTAAGTCAAGAATTCAAGAATCAAAGAGAATTCTTTCAACCCATGTCCTTCCAAGTTCTTTCACTTTAAAAGAACTATCAAGATTGAGGATTTTCTCCAAGAAAGCGAGTATTCATCAAACTTCGATGGTAATATCAACTTTCCAGGTATGTAAGGCTAAACGTAAAGCATGGAATTATTCTCCCATTTGTCCTATAGATTGTCTAAGATGAGAGTTGACAGTTCTTGAGTCTACACACATGATTCTTGAAGTTTTATCTTAATTGAATTCTTGAACTAAGTTTCCATGGTATTAATGAGTTTCTCGTATACAATAATATCTTGAGAATGTTCTTGAAATTGAGTATTTGTTTGGATGTATGTTCATGCCTTCATTTACATGAACCCTACTTTGAGGTTTATGATTTCTTTTGTATAGTATTCTAAAAGACTGAGATTTGATAGTCATACTGAGCATATTAATCTCGATGATTTCTTTTAGCATGTTTTACTAAGTTTCATGAATATAAGTTGAGCATGAATAATGATTTGAGAGAGAGTTTTGGTGTTATGTAGAGATTATTTTTAAAGCATGAGTTATTCTAAGGAAACACTTGACATGTTAATGAGTTTTGATTGAATTGAACATCGAGTCTAAATGATATTTTAAGTACATATTGATGACAATGTAAATATACTTTTTCTTAATAATTTCATTGATAGATGATGGTGATAAATGATATGAGTCTTAAAGAAGATTGACTTGATAGATAAGTTGTGCATGTTTTAGTCTTGGGAGCATTATTGAGCACCGAGTTGGGTGAGGAGTGTCGCCCCAGAACTGTGTTTGCCAGCGTAGGATAGTCATGTAGCATGTTCTGGCGACTTTTGTCCGAAAAGTTGGATAATTCTCTTTGGATCCAATAGAGAGAGATAGAGATACTACCTCCTTTATCATGGCAAGTTTAGAATGGGCATGACAATGATGCTAATTCGTTGTGCACCACTTAACTTAAAGATGGTGGGATAGGATAGATGTCGGTTAGTAGAAACTCCCAAGCAACATTGATTAAGCATGGAATTTCTAATGGAGTCTTTCTTTTCTTTCCAAATGTACATTATAAAGAGCCTGACTTACTTTAAACTTGCATGTTTTACTGAATTGAGATGAGTTGAGTCTTCTGATGTCAAGATGATGTTATTATTTTATTATTCTACCTGTTCCGATTTCATTCAGCTATTTTACATACCGATACATTCCACGTACTGACGCCTCTCTGGTGCTGCATCATTTCATGATGTAGATTCATGGGATTGAGATCATATGCAGGCGCTTCATTGAGGATCTTTGGACGTCCAGAGGATTGGTAAGAATCCCTTACTTCGGAGGATTCATATGTTATTTTGATCTTACTTTAGAGTTAGATACTTATTAGCTTTATTTCGATTGAGATAGTCATGGGTCTGTCATTGGCACCACCTAATAGTGACAGAGGCTTCATAGACTAGAGTCGGATTATTGATTGATAAGATTGTGAGCTGGTTCTTTCCACTAGCCTTTCATTATAATACTACTTAGAGATTGGAGGATGATGTGCCCATTTACTACCTTTTGTTCTTCCTCTAATTAGTAGAATGTATGAATGAATGAATGTGATGAGGCCAAGTGGTTCGCTTGGGGACTAGCAATAGTCTCTGAGTGCCGGTTACGACTAGGGTACCTTCCGGGGCATGACAAATTTGGTATCTGAGCACGAGTTCAAGTATCCTAGGGAGTCTATAAAGCCTTGTCTAGTAGAGTCTTGTTTATGGCTGTGTTATCGACCACACTTCATAAGCAGGCGGCTATAGGATATTAGGAATTGCCTCACTTCTTTCTTATTCCAAATTTGTGCGATAAAGTTAAAATCTACGAAAGCTTTCTTCTGATTCTTGCGTTGCTCTAAACCTTTTGTCTATGTCTCATCCACGAGGTGATAGAGACGGTAATGTTAGAACTCTTACAGATGAGATTCTCTACAGCAAAGTAATCAGAATGGTAGAGTGACTGCATCAGGCTTGAGAGAAGCCGACTAGTGTGCTAAGTTGAGTGACTAGAAAGAGTGCACTATTACTTATATGAATTGTACATTTGAGTTAGCTCTAGATGTACCCATCCTCTTTTTTTTTCAAGACTTGCTTCCAACATGATCCATGAGTGAGGAACTTATGTCTCTAAAGAGTTTAATGTTACCATCTAAGAGTGAGATGTAAGGTCTTATAAACCCTAAGTAGAATCGGATCATCCTAAAATTAGAAGGATGATGATGGAAAGAAAGAGATGAGATAGCAAGAGTGCTAGCTGACTGAAGCTTGTAGTTAGAGTTATGTACCTATTAGGTAAGTAATGAGACGACGAGTCGATTGCCATAGGATTGATGAAAAAGTGATAAGTACCCTACGATTGTTATGATGAGGTATAGAGAGAGAGAGAGAGAGAGAGAGAGTTAGTGTCAGGATGTGACAGAGCATGCTCAAACTAGAAGGAAGTGTATGCTGATGTGTTGTGGTATTCATACTATTGAGGGTGAAACGTAGATGTTGAATAGGGGGAAACAGAGCAACTTTGAAGTGGTAGATCAAAACTAGGCTTATAAATTTTAAGTGAGAGTTCATGAGATTCATTGAGTTATGAGCCTTATTCAGATAAGGAGATATGACTGAATAGTTGAGTGGTACTGAGTTATGAGGAAGGGATGTGCTGATTAAATACTCGCTATGAGATTTTAGTGGGATTATGCTTTCTAAATGTTTACCTAGTAGTTGTAAGAAAGCATTAGAGAGGTATGTGATAGGTGCGCATGTTAGTACTAGACCCTAAGTTTGAAATTTGAGCAGTAGTGTTAAAGAGGAGAGAGCATCATGAGAGTGATAGCCTTAGTTGGATGATTTGTTGTAAGAGGTTTGCCATAGTGTATTTTTGAGAAGAAGGTATAGATTTGTGAGGAATGTGATGCTATGGGCAGGGTACAAGTGCCCCTTAGGTAAGATGAGTGAGTCGAGGATAGCTCAATTGATAAGAAGAGGCTTAAGATATATACCCATGATTGTGTATGGATGTGTGAAGCTCTAAGTTGTGACTACTATAGATAGTATATTCGAGTTGTAGATGTGGAGTAGGCTGATGTAAGTAATTTTTGTCGTCACAAGTAGTTAAGTCGATTTGGTGCTTATGGATAGATGATGATGAGTTTTCCATGATAGTCTAAGTCTTATACAAATGAGTTTATGGGAGCACAGAAGTTGAACGTTAGCAAGAAAAAGGAGAGGCTAGATTGTAAGAGTTGTGGGAGGTGGCTATGTACGCCATAAGAATAACAAATATAGAGAGATTGCCACAGAGACCAAAAGGAGCTAAGAATGATATTGTTGAAAAGAGTCTGAGTGGCTAGTTATATGTATGCGAATATAGCATAACAGAAGAGTTTAAGATATTCTTATGGGTAGTGATTCCTTGACCAAGTGGAGGTATATGCGTATAGCCTAGTAGACGAAATTGATTCCCAAATTTAGAAAGAGGACATTTAGAGTTAAATGGGAGATCATGAAGTGGTAAATTAGAGTAGATATTGAGTCTTTGATAGTGATAGGCTGATCAAGATAAGACATCAGTCCTTTTCTATCTCATACGATCTTTACCGTCTAACTGAAATGATACTCTATTCCCTTCTAGTGTATGACTGCCATGCATATGGCCTAGTCACATGCACATCATGTTGATTCTCATTCATGTTGAGTTTTGAGGATGAGACGTGATGAATTTATTCATTAATCTTGACCTTATCTCACGGATCCAAGAGTTTCTAGCCCTATGTTGAAAGAGATTTGACCTGAATTTCACATTGCGTATAGTTCTATGGACTCAGAGTAATTCTTAATAGATGATGGGGTTTGTACTTCATTATAAATGTCCTCAAATAAGATTTTTTTTATTGAATCATACTAATGATCTCTGTTCCAATCCCTTTGAGTAATCTAGCTCTCCAGTCTTGATAGAAGTATTGATGATTGTAAGGAAGTGATGGTTG
Organism: Solanum medicagineum; assembly: GCA_026153255.1. Classification (NCBI taxonomy): domain Eukaryota; kingdom Viridiplantae; phylum Streptophyta; class Magnoliopsida; order Solanales; family Solanaceae; genus Solanum; species Solanum medicagineum. The sequence continues at coordinate 9,352,410 of JAPFFP010000002.1, forward strand.
ATGAGAGAGAGTGAGAGTTCTTGATTGTGATGTCATCTTACGCATTCACTGACCTTCGGCTTGTTATGTCATTGTTGATGGTAGAATGTAGAGTATCAAGCTTTAGATGTATAATCGTTCTTATCTTGCATGAGGAGTGGTAATTGGGATTTCGTCAAAGGGGGAGATGATGAGTTCCTCCAGGTCCAGAAAGTGATGCTGATTGTAGTAGACTAAGAGTGAGGGTAGATAAGGAGGAGTGAATGTAGCATTGTTGTGATATTAGCGTTGAACTTGTGTCATGTAGGAATAGAAATAGGGAAAGGGAGAGAAATGAGACACTATGATGTGCAGTAGATAGGTAATTGTATGTTGGTGTGACTTTGAGTGAGAGTTCATTGAATGGTGGAGGTAGAAGTGACAAGTAGGCTTGAAAATTCTAAGAAATGGGTGAAGTGGTAGGAGTGATAGGCTTGAATGGGTGGATATCACTATATGAGTGATTGGAGAAGGCTATCAATAACTTTTGAGTGAGTGTCAGGTAGATGGTTAGAGTAGTGAGATGGAGTAGCATTCTCTAAGTGAAAGTCTCCGTGGAAGTTTAGAGTTGAGTATTGAGGATTAGCTTTGTAAGCATGGGATCATCTCGTGAATAGCACCTTGATTCTTAGAAGTAGGGTTGAATGGAAGAGGAGGAAATGGTTAGATGAAAATTTGAATAAGAGTTATAAGCTTAAGTTGATGGAGTAAAGTGCCATGAAAGGGAGTACAATTAAGGTGGGGAGTTGAGCTCAAGAGTGTCCATAGAGTCTTGCATATCACATGGTCCCATTCTCAATTAGAATCGGTGACTTCTTCTTGAGTTTGAAAACTGATTGACGAGGTGTTTAAATGATTCGAATTAATTGAGTTTTAATGTTCCATTCTTGCATGATGATGAGAATATAGAGGTAATTTCCTTACTCTTGATTTAAATTGAGTTGTCTATTCCTGAGTTGATGTGACTATTCCTGGGTCTTAATAGAGATTTTAAGATTAATAAGGAGTTGAGAGTTTGATTGATTGAGTAAGAACTGAGAGGAGCTTTAATTGTTATTTGTGCCTTGATGTCCATTCTTACTTATCATTCGAGGACGAATGATCTACAGGGGGAGATAATGTAACGGCCAAATTTTTTTTAAGCTAAGATCGAGTCATCCTTCATATGATATAGGATTTTAAGTGATGATTCCTAATTGAGTATAGGTGTTAAAGTCAATTTCTTAGTTTATAAATAGAATTGAAGATGATCTAAGGTCATACGAACCCTCTAGTACGAAGTTAAGCTAAAAACGTTCTTAGCGTTTGAGTTTCAATAAACGATTCTATAAAAGTTAGGTGAACCAATGACTTTTGTAGGTTGTATATACGTGCTAGGATCAATTCCTAAGTATTTAAAGTATATTAGGTGTGATTTAGAGTCTTAAGTCCAAAGAATTTCTGGCAACTAAGTTTTAGTATGAGTCAATAGAAGGGTCAACTTCAAATGCCCATATCTCCTAAAGTATAATGATTTAGATGACCATTAATATATCAAATCTAAGATATTTGAATTAGCTTTCCAACACATCAAATTTGCCTTGATCAGAATCCGAAGTAGAAAGTTATAACCATTTTAGTGAAGGGGTGCAGAGCTGTCTGAAGGTCCGCGTCGCGGACCTAACGCAGACCCTTACTGGATAAGCTAATGACGTTTTTTTCTTTTTATTATCCCAAAACTTTTAGGGGTCTATTTAAGGTCCCAAAACGCATAAACGTCAGTTTTCATAATCAAAACCCTCTCCTATCACTCTTAAATATAAACGCTCAAGAATCATCAAGAAAGTCATCAAGTTAGGATTAACTGTCAAGATTCCTCCTCAAAGTAAGTTATTCTTCATAAATTTCAATCTACCCAACCCGAATTTCTTCATCTATTCATGAATCTCTAATAGAGTTTTAAATCATAACTTAGGGTTTCAAGAAAACCAATTCAAGAATCCAAGATAGGATTTCTTGACTCTTCTTCTTCAAAAATTATGGCTCTTCATCAAGAACTCTAAAGATTCTAAGTCAAGAATTCAAGAATCAAAGAGAATTCTTTCAACCCATGTCCTTCAAAGTTCTTTCACTTTAAAAGAACTACCAAGATTGAGGATTTTCTCCAAGAAAGTGAGTATTCATCAAACTTCGATGGTAATATCAACTTTCCAAGTATGTAAGGCTAAACTTAAAGCATGAGATTGTTCTTTTATGTGTCCCATAGATGGTCTAAGATGACAGTTGACAATGCTGGAGTTTATACACATGATTCTTGAAGTATTATCTTGATTGAATTCTTGAATTAAGTTTCTATGGTATTAATGAGTTTCTCGTATACAATAATATCTAGAGAATATTCTTAAAATTGAGTATTCGTTTGGATGTATGTTCATGCCTTCATTCACATGAACCCTACTTTGAGGTTTATGATTTCTTTTATATAGTATTCTGAAAGACTGAGATTTGATAGTCATACTTAGCATATTAATCCCGATGATTTCTTTTAGCATATTTTTACTGAGTTTCATGAATATAACTATTGAGCATAAATAATGATTTGAGAGAGAGTATTGGTGTTATGTAGAGATTTATTTTTAAAGCATGAGTTTTTCTAATGAAACACTTGACATGTTAATGAGTTTTGATTGAATTGAGCATTGAGTCTAAATGATATTTTGAGTACATATTAATGAAAATATAAATATAATTTTTCAAAATAATTTCATTGATAGATAATGGTGATAGATGATTGATATGAGTCTTGAAGAAGATTGATTTGATAGATAAGTTGTGCATGTTTTAGTCTTGGGAGCATTATTAAGCACGAAGTTGGGTGAGGAGTGTCACCTCAGCACTGCGTTTGCCAGTGTAGGATAGTCATGTAGCACGTTCTGGCGACTCTTGTACCAAAAGTTGGACAATTCTCTTTGGATCCAAGAGAGAGAGAGATAGAGATACTATGTCCTTTATCGTGGTAAGTTTAGGACAAGCGTGTCAACGATGCTAATTCATTGTGCACCACCTAACTTAAAGGTGGTAGGATAGAATAGATGTCGGTTAAGAGGAACTCCCAAGCAACATTGATTGAGCTTGAGATCTCTAATGGAGTGTTTCTTTTCTTTCCAAATGTACATTATAAAGAGCCTGTTTACCTTAAACTTGCACGTTTTACTGAATTTAGATGAGTTGAGTCTTCTGATGTCGAGTTGATGTTATTGCTATATTATTCTATTGTTTCAGTTTCATTCAACTATTTTACATATTAGTACATTCCACGTATTGATGCCACTCTGGCACTGCTTCGTTTCTTGATGTAGATTTACGAGATCGAGATCATCCGCAGGCGCTTCATTGAGGACTTTGGATATTCAGTGGATTGATGAGCCTCCCTTACTTCAGATGATTCATATGTTATTTTCATCTTGCTCTAGAATTAGATACTTATTAGCTTTATTTCGATTGAGATAGTCATGGGTCTATCATTGGCACCACCTAATAGTGATAGAAGCTTCATAAACTAGAGTCGGATAGTTGATTGATAAGATTGTGAGTTGGTTCTTCCCAGTAGCCTTTCATTATAATACTATTTTGAGATTAGAGTATGATGTGCCCATTTACTGCCTTTTGTACTTCTGCTAATTAGTAGAATGTATGAATGAATGAATGTGATGAGGCCAAGCGGTTCGTTTGGGGACTAGCAATAGTCTCTGAGTGTTGGTTACGTCTAGGGCACCCTCCCGGGTCGTGACAGTTTGCCCCATTTTAAAGAAATTAATACCTTCAAAGTAATTTTTGTACTTATAATATATTTTTACACACTATAATAACTTTCTAATTTTGATTTGTTAAATTATTTGTCATATTTTTATGCTCAAAAAGTATAAGTAAAAGAGAATAAGAATTTTTAATTTTACAAAATTTTACATTAAGAATAGTGGAAGAAAAATCTATGCAAAATCTATATCCAGTGATATATAATGTTGTTTAGAATCAATCAAGATAAAATAACAGAAAGAGCATACAACTATATACTATCTTGTCTTCATCTCTTTATCATTTGCTTTAATCCTCACACTTAGGAAGATTAATATATTCACATTATACTTTCTTTCATGATTTATCTCCTATTGGACACCATCCTCATTTTCTTCTTAAAAAAAAAAGAAAAAAATTTATAAAATACAAATAATTTACAAAGTTAAAATTTTCAAAAATAATGCTAATTAGCTATTAGAAAGACTAAAATTACCTATACAGGATCAAATTACTGTAAATACATTTGCTGAAACTTGTCATCAAACTTACACAATTGTTGACCCTTCTCAGTAAAATTCGACAAAAAATTAGTTGATTTCTTTGGAAAATTTATGAGGATTTTATCGTTTATCGTGTATTGTGTATTTTATTCGTGCTACACCAAAATATATATATATATATATATATATATATATATATATATATATATATATATATATAAACTACTTAAACAATAG
>JAPFFP010000002.1:9372696-9423055 GCA_026153255.1 Solanum medicagineum
ATACTTAATATAATTCTATTTTCCTTATATACTTATATTTCCTTATATACTTAATTAATTATTACTTCCAATAAGAATGATTTTCCTATTTTTACAAATACACCATTTGTGTCAAATCCTATTAGTATTGTGGAGTAACTTACCAATTGATAAATCAATTTGTCAATTTAAATTTTGACGAACAAGTCGTCCACAAATTCCTCGTCATTGATTTGAGATCGAAGGAGAAGCATCTGTAGTTACTCCATATGATGAAGAGCCAAGAAATATAAATGGGACTCTTACATGTCCTGTTAAAGAAAAATGGCTAAAAGCATTGGAGGAGGAAATGGAGTCAATAAAATTTACCAAGTGTGAAAATTTATTGATCTACCTATAGGCCAAAAAGCTATTGGAAATAAATAGGTTCTCAAAATCAAGTGTAAGGTAGATGTTATCATTGAAAGATTCAAATCTCGTCTAGTAGCTAAGGGGTACACACAACAGGAAGGAATTGATCATGAAGAAACTTTTTCTCCAGCTATACGCTTCAATAAGATTAATTTTGTTTATAGTGGTTGTGTTAGATCTTGAATTACATCAAATAGATGTGAAAAAAATGCATTTTTCAATGGATAACTAGAAGAAATCTACATGAAACAACCTATAGGTTTCATGGAGCAGTTTATTTGAATTAGCTTTTCAACGCCGCCGATTTCACCTCATTTGGAGTTTGGAGTCAAAAATTATAGCTATTTTACTATAGTCTACCAAAGCAGAGTTGAGCTGCAGGATGACTTATGGGCCATGGTTTGAATTACGTCTCGTACTGTCAACTTGTGAAAAAACTTTAGAAAATTCATTTTTGAGCCCGCAAGTTAACAGACCCACCTACGGATCGTAAGTTCTGCTAAGTAGTTTCGGCTCATGGAATCAATCCACATACCCCAAAATTTGCTCAAAAGTTTACGAATTAGTTCTTATGGACTGTAGAAGTTTCTATGGGCTGTAGGTTAGCCCATGGATGACTTTGACAACATTTTTAGGAAGGGTTATTTTGGTCTTATTTCACTCTTTCAAATCCTTAACTTGAGTTTTTTTATACCTAAACAAGTCCATAAATATAATCATTCAGCTTTTTCACGCTAAAACACCTTGTCCAACTTAGAGCAAGGTTTTAAGGGAGAAAAATCTAGGTTTGAAGAGGATCTTGTGAGTTCTTCCAAGTTACTCCATGACCCAAAATTTTCAGGTATGTAAGGCTAACTAGAACATGGATTTTGTCCTTTCATGTGCCCCATAACCCGAATTGTTAGAGTTGTGAATGAATCGAGTCTCCCATGGATATTTTTTGAATGTTTTTCTTAAATTCTAATGTTTTCTATATATTTTACATGAATTAGATTTTTTATGAATTGAATAACTAAATAGATGGTTTTACTTTTCTATATGAACCCTAGAAAGAATTCTTGTTATTTTTACACATTGCAATTAAATGGGTATGCATGAGTATAATTTGAGCTTAAAGAGTATATAGAGTTCCTAAATGCTTTAACCCAACTCTTGTTTTCTATATAATGTGATGTGAGATTGATGGATGATCGAGGGTCTTTATGGGTCAATGAATTAAATCTTGAAAGAATGTTCCTAACTAAAGAGTTGATAGTTGATGTGATTAATTGAGTTGACAAATATCCAATGAGAGTAATTGAATGAGTTAACCATAGGGTTGATATCTTATGAGCATGTTGAGTTTTGGGAGGAGTATTGAGCATTGAATTGAGTAAGAGTAAGTCCAACTCAAACTCAATAACTATGAGCTGACGTAGGAGAGGATTGAACCATAAAATCAAATGTTTCCTATTGTCCCAAAAAGAGGACTTGATGTTACTGATTTTGGATCCATGAATAGGTTGTCCTTTATCCTAGCAAGTTACTGGATAGATGTGATAATGACATCGCTTCATTGTATCATTATCGGCTTATAGGTGATGGTTATCGGTTAGAGAAACTCCCAAATAAGCCTATGATAATACTCTAAGTGGATTAGATTAGATGGTATATGAGTGGTCATTGTCTAAATTACGTTCTTACTTTAGACTCTTGACTTGCAGATTGAGTTTCCTACTTCGTGAGTTGAATTATTTACGTTGATATTATTCTATCTTTACATGTTTCATTCTTTTACATATTCGTACATTCTACGTACTGACGTCTATTTGGGCCTACATCTTTTTATGATGCAAAGATAGGTACTAGCAGTCATCAACAGGCACCCCATTGAGGACCTATTTCAGCTGATTGGTAAGCCTTCCGCTACTTTCGAAGGATATCATGTTCTTTTCTAGATTTAAGGTTAGACTTATTTTATTCTATTTTGAGAAAGCCATGAGTCTGTCATTGGCACCGCTTTGTCGACGAATAGAGGCTTCGTACACTAAACTGTTGAGTTGTGATTGGATCATTCTTTTGCCAAGTTTCTTTCAAACTAGTCTTACTCAGTATGACTGCTATGTTCTTTGGCCTTTAGTCTTTGATTATCACACCATTATCATCTTCCATTAAGTATTTCTTGATTGTTGATGTCTTTTGATATTAGTTATGATCGAATGAATATGATGAGGCCAAGTGGTTCGCTTGGGGGCTAGCAATAGTCTCTGTGTGCCGGCTACGCCAAAGGTACTCTCTCGGGCAATGACACATGACAAAAAGATTAATATAAAGGTTGAATTCCTCAAGTGCATTCATGTTGAACAGATAAATCAATTTCAAGCTTGAGTTTGAATAACAATGGAGTTTTTTCTTCAAAAAGAAAACTAAGAATACTCTATTCAATATTCTGTTTCTCTTTCAATGCACTCTCACCCCATTTTGGAAAGAATAATATCTTTTATAATTTTATAAATCCCAAGATGACCTTTAAAGTTTTCAAAATATGCTTGTTTTCATGTATTATTTTGCCTTTCAAATTTTTGTCAGTTGACTTGCACTTGCACCTATGTCTTATATGTCTAATCATGCGACACACAAGTGCCTCAACACTCTTGATCAAGACTCAAGTGAGTCTACCGATGATGGCACTTGCATCTTGCAACATGTATGTGTCAAGTCCAGTGACTCCCTCTTCTAGGTGCACACAAGTGCCCTTATGTGGCATGTGTGTTCTACACAGATCTTGAATAAACTGCTTTCTGTTCCAGTCCTTCATCATTTTCATTTTCAAAAATGCTTACATGTAAAAATAAAGACATTAAATTCTTTCAAACGCATGAAAATAAGGCAACAAACAATGCTTAAGTGTCATACCAACTTATCAATAGGTTTATTACAAGAACGTTATTATATAATCATGTAAATGGACTAACTTGGGATGAGAAAATATCTCAACGTATAAATAGTCAGAAGGTTATTTAATGTCAAATTAAAGGTCTTTGAGTCTACTTTCCATAACATCAAACAGTTTGTCTATTGGCCATCAAAGCAAAAAATTATGACTATATTACTGCATACTAAAAAAATAAGCTCGAGTTAAAATTATTATGAAGTTGCATTTTGATGTTTCAGTAAAAAAAATTAGGGTTGTAGAGAGAATTTGGGGGTAGTCGCTAGGATTATGGAGTTTTAATTTATGTTTTGGCAAAGTTTCAATATAGTAGTGGTGTGTGTTCTAACAACTTGTTTATCTTGGGACTTTAAGACATTTTGTTGGGTTTTGTCAATTTTTATATTTATTGAATTACAATAAATTGGTTGAGCTTCATAAAACATCTTTGAGGCTTCAGTTTAAACGTATTTTAAGGCAATCTGTTTGCTTTCTTGCGTGACTATAAAGACTCAAGCTTGTTATGGTATGTATATCATCATTATTGGACTTGTGGCCTACAACTATTAAGTTGATTATTATAACATAATATAATGTTTATCGGCAATACCTCATTCTTATTTGGAGGTCTAGAAAAGCATGTTATGATTGTAATAAGATTGCATGTGATTAATTGCTATTGTTGTGATAATTTTACTCTATGATATCATCTGATTACTACCAATGAAACTATTTTAGACTCCAAAGCCACTGAAACTACAAGAGTTACAGCCTACAGGCTCATTGATATATTCATTCCTATAGATTGTGTAGACTAAGACTATGAGCCATGCATTTGCACTGAGCCTATGGGCTATGCATCTACACTAAGCCTATGGGTCAAGAAAACACCACCTACAAGGAGGGTAGGCTATACCTATGAAACAGTAATTATATTATACCATGGATCCTGAGATTTGTATTGATTTATGGCGCCTAAAAGTTTAGACTTCAAATCAGATGATCAATAGAGTCTAGGTAAGGAGGTTAATAGAGATATTAAGCAACTATTTATGCTTGCTACAGCTTAAGGTGATTGTGTGTTATCTGTACATGTCAAATTTATGGGGGTCAAATCAAGTTATCATGTGCTACCTGATTATATGTTGTCTTATTGTAAGAAGGTAATGTGCTGTAATCATGTTTTACTCTTGTCCTTACCATTCATTCTTTATACTTCATTTTCAAATTTAGTTATTAATTTTATTATATGCATGGTACATTATATTATAAAGATACTCCATCGCCTAGACTCACTATATTCATGCTTGCAAGTCCTAAATAATGACAAGATAGACCCGTCAGATATCAAAAATAATTTTGTAATGAATTATTTGACTCATTTCCTTCCAAGAATCACCAGTCTATTTTCTTGTATTGTTATTGACAACTTTTGGGTAGGACAGAGTGTTGTCCTATGAAATATTGTATTCATAGAGACTTATAGACTAATCCATTGGTCGTATAGCTACATTGGTGACCATTTGTCCTCGTATGTGTAATGACCTAGCCAAACACCGTGAAATATTATCCGCTCTTGGGCCTAGCATATCACGAATTTGTCCCTTTGGGCTCACCCCAAAAGGTGCCTCACAGTATATAGACCAGCCCTTTACTTATATACCCAGCGTCTCTCTAGTGTTTTGCCGATGTGGGACTTCTCATCTCAAGATGGGTTGTTACATACATCCCCTTTATGGACTCAATGTCCTCGTTGAGGCTCGCCCCACCTCATGGGATTCACCTAGACTCAGTACTGAGATTTGCCTTGTGATCACGCTCAAACAGTACCTCTCAATTTGTGATAAAATGATCGTTGTCAAATATAAAACCTAACCATAGATTAGGGTCGAATCCCAAGGAAATACGGGGCTTTGTCACTTTGGTTCACCAACAATCAATTCAAGCATTAAATAACTCTATTCTCAAGAAGGGGGGGGGGTTGTAATATTTGGTACTCCCTCCATCCCATTTTATGTGGCACCTTTGACTTGGCACAGTGTTTAAGAAAATGGAAGACTTTTGAAACTTGTGGTGTAAAATCATTCTGAGATATTTGTGTGGCTGAGAATCATTTCATTAAGGGTAAAAAGAGAATTTTAAGGTTAAATTATTTCCAATTAAAGTAAGGTGACATTCTTTTTGGGATGGACTAAAAAAGAAAGGGTGCCACATAAAATGGGACAGAGGGAGTAGTAAATAAAGCTATACCAATAAAATGTAGAGACAATCAAATTGGAGAGAAACTTGGGAAATTGTGTTCCCCATGATTCACTAACTTAGATACCTCAGATAACATAATCTAAGTTGGGATATTGCATGCAGGACAATAACTTAGGTTCTTCAACCCTTGGGCAACGACAAAGGTGGAATTTCACTATGACCATCGCCGGCTACCATAGTGTAGTACCTATTGTCCCAGTCAACCTCTCCTTGGTTGGATTTGGTTGATGAGAAGAGAACACATCAATCGAAGTCTGTCACCCATTTCCTTTTGTTAATTATCACTATCTTGATCGGGATCATGATACTAGGCAGGGTTTATTGTTGGCCACGATTAAACAACAAGCAAAATGAAGGAAAATGGATAATACATGCAAATACCTAACTCAAGAAGTGCAAATAATCTGGGTTTCTAAGCTAGCTACTCATGGTTCCCACAACCCCAAGTTGTGGGTTTAGCTAGTCATGACTCAAATCAACAATGAAATAAGAAGACATGGAAGATTTTTTTACCCAAGCAAATTGAAGAACAATGAAACCCTTTTTGCAATTAGAATCACAAGTTTGAATGATGAGATTAATCCACAAGTGAATCTAAACCTCCAAATTTGAGTCTCAAAGTGAAACCCTAGAAATTCACTCTCAAAACCTCTCTACAATCTTGAATGTTGTGAATAATAATGAAAGGATGCTGAAAAACTCCTCCTAAAACCCTAAGATATACTATTTATAATATTTACAAAAATGTCCTTAAAATAATTAGAAATATGGTCGGCGTCTGCTATGGGTCGTACTTACGACTCGTAGGTACCAAAATCAGTTATCACGTTTATATTGCTTTTGGTAAAAAGATGTGAAGATATAAGTAAATAAATGCAAATAAAGAATTTCTTCTAAACTAATCTGATTTTTACTGTCTACAAATCAATTAACAAGTAATTCCAGGAATGTATCCTTAACGACTTCGTTTAGTCTTAAAAATGTCTATCTATGTCTGGGTTCCTAATCACTGATTCACGGGTTTAAATTACCTGAACAGGTTTGCACACCTCTATTGGCCTATCGTTATTGACTGCCTAACTACATCGCTGAGCAGGAATAGAAAGACTAATAAAAATGCAATAATTTTATCTTCTCGTATTATGAACCGAACGAGGTGAAAAGGTAGTTGTCGCAGGTCTCCCTTGCATGAATCAACCTAGTTTCCTTATCGAACATGCTCCCTATACTACTGCGTTATATCCACTCCAACATCTCTCGAATTCAGAGTGGACAACTAATTTACTTCCTAGTTGATCAGGCTATGAAGTATAGATAAAAGTAGCATAGGAATAATCAAAAAAACCCATTCATAGATGTTAAAAATTAAGAACTAAACAATGTTTGTGGCTACAACCCTAGAATAGGGAGACTTAACCACTCATAGTCAAAGAATACACCATGAATGATCTAGAAAACATCAAAAACCAAGGAATCAAGATTAAACTAACAAAAAATAACCTTAGAAAAAGGTTCTCCATCGTCTCTACTGTAGTTCTTGCATAAAATCAGCATGAAAACCTAAAGTCTATAATAGAATCTAATTTAAAATCTAGTAACTCGACTTTTCCACATTTTGTCATCAGGTATGCGACGCGGACCCCTTATGTACATTGGGTTTTCGCTTATTTTGCTGAATGGGTATTTTTATACATCTTTTGCAGAAGTCCGCGACACGGACTTGGTACATTTTCTAGCTTCGCGCCTTTTTTTGCATTTTTCAGCTTCCACAACTTCGTCCTAAGTCTGCAACGCGGACTTTGGTCTTTTTACTGCTTCCACTTATCCTTATCTTCTAAATTTTTGGTTGTGTTCTTCCTTCAAATTTGGGTGTAACTCTAGAACTTCTCAATTAGAGCAAAATCCTGCAAAAACACAATTGATTTTTGCTACGAGATCTGATTTTTTCACATTTTGCTACATGATCTGATTTTTTCTCCTTTTTTAAAAAAATAAAACTAAAAAAAGTCAATATTGATCGTCAGCATGGGTTGCCTCTCATGCAATGCCTAATTTATCGTTGCGGCATGATGCACTATAAGCTCATTCATCATTGACCAACTCAATGGACTCTTCAACTTGAGTCGTGTCCTCCCCATAGTAGTGTTTGACATGCTGATCATTCACCAAAAAAGTTTGGTTTGAGGTCACATCTTTTAGTTCCACCACTCTATGAGGTGTGACCGCTACCACCATGAACGGTCCACTCCATTTGGATCTCAGCTTCCCTAGAAACAACTTCAAATGAAAGTTAAAGAGCAATACTTTTTATCTCGGCTCAAAGTTCTGCTTGATGATGTGTTGATCATGCCATTTCTTAGTTCGCTCCTTGTAGAGCTTGGCATTCTCATAGGCTTGGAGCCGGAACTCGTTAAATCCTCCATTTGCTTCAATCTCTTCCTACCAGCGAGCTTTATGTCAAGATTCAGCCTCTTTATCACCCAGTATGCCTGGTGCACGAGCTCGACTGGCAAGCGACAAGCCTTACCATACACAAACCGGTAAGGGGATGTGCCTATTGGGATCTCATACGCTGTTCGATATGCCTACAAAGCTTCATCAAGCTTGATCGTCCAATCTTTCCGAGTAGCATTCACTATCTTTTGCAATATCTACTTGACCTTCCGGTTTGAGACCTCAACTTGTCCACCCATTTGCGGGTGGTAAACTATAGCCACTTTATGCCTGATTCCATACTTCTCCAGAAGATTCTTCAATATTTGGTTAAGAAAATATGTACCCTCATCACTAATGATGGCTCTTGGAGTACCGGACCAAGTGAAGATGTTCTTCCCTATAAAATTGCTCACCACCTTAGCATCATCCGTTGGAAAGGCCGCTACATCTATCCATTTAGAAACATAGTTTACAACTACCAGGATATAGTGACATCTAAATGATAGTCAATAGCTACTAGGATATAGTGACATCTGAATGATAGTGGGAATGGCCCCATGAAGTCTATGCCCCAAACATCAAAGATTTCCACCTCCAATATATTGTTCAGGGGCATCTCATGCCTTCGAGATATGGCACCAATCTTCTGGAAAGCATCACAGGCCCTAGAGAACTGAATAGCATCTTTGAAAAAAGCTGGCCAAAAGAAGCCTGATTGCAACACTTTGTGTGCTATCCGTTCATCACCATGATGGCCCCCATACGGAGAGGCATGACATCTCTCTAGAATCTTCTTTATCCCTGCTTCGAGAATACACCTCCTCACCATTTGGTCTGCCCCTTGTTTGAAAAGGTAAGGGTCATCCCAGATATAGGCCTTTACATCATGAGCCAATCTCCTTTTCTACTAATATGTAGCATTAAGAGGGAATGCACAACTTACCAAATAGTTCACTATATCTGCATACCATGGTAGTTGTTACACCTCAATATCTAGCAGCTGCTCATCAAGGAACTCTTCTTTGATCTGCAATTGCTCTCCTATGTGAGTATCATTTTCTAATCATGATAGATGATTGGCGATCTGATTCTCACTCCCCTTCCGATCATTGATATCAATATCAAACTCTTGGAGCAATAGGATCCATATGATCAATTGCGACTTTGCATCCTTCTTGTTGAACAAGTATTTTATGGCCGTGTGGTCTGTGAACACCACAACTTTGGATCCCACCAAATATGCTCTGAACTTGTCAAATGCATACACTAATGCTAACATCTCCTTTTCAGTAACCGTGTAATTTCTTTGTGTTGCATCCAGAGTCTTGCTGGCATAGTATATTGAGTGGAACACTTTGTTTTTGCACTACCCCACACCGCACCCACTACTGTATCAGTAGCATCACATATGAGCTCAAATGGGATCTCAGCCAGGCGCTATCAAGATGGGGGCCTCCACCAACTTCTTTTTCAGCAATTCAAAACGCCTGCAAACAAGAATCTCGATAGTAGTTCCATGAACAATCCTTTGCGGGATTGAATTTTTCAAAGTGAAAGGGTACCTCTTTCTCTAATAGGGTGCATAATAGCTTCGCTATCTTGGAGAAGTCCTTAATGAATCTGCAGTAGAACCCTAATGGCTTAGCTATCTTGGACTTTGACGGACACCGGCAACGGCAACTCATCAATCACTTCGATCTTTGCTCTGTCTACCTCCAACTCTCTCTTGGATACCTTGTAGCCTAGGACTATCCCCTCCTTGACCAGGAAGTGACATTTTTCCCAGTTGAGAACGAGGTTAGTCTCCTCACATCTTGCTAGTACTCTGTCTAGATTCTGTAGACAACTCTCAAAAGATTCCCCGTTCACATTTTTTCTTTTTCTTATGAAACTTGTGGTTGGTAGTAGAACACCGATTCACACTGAAGACAGAGAAGGCATCCATAAACACCTCCACGAAGTCCTCCACCATGTCATGAAATATGGCCATCATGCACCTTTGGAAAGTGGCTGGTGCATTGCACAAACTGAAGGGCATGTGTTTGAAAGCATATGTCCCATATGGACTTGTGAAGGTCGTGTTTTCCTGGTCCTCGGGTGTAATAGTTATCTGGTTATACCCCGAGTACCCATCCAAAAAGCAATAGTACTCCTGTTCCCCGAGTCTGTCCCGTATCTAATCAATAAAAGGCACTAGGTAGTGGTCTTTCCTGGTGGCATTATTCAACCTTCTATAATACATCTAGATACACCACCCCATCACTGTTCTAGTTAGGATCAACTTATTCTTCACGTTGGTGACAATCGTCATCCGCCTTTCTCGGGGACACATTGTACAGGGCTTACCTATTTACTGTCTAAGTGGGGAAGATGATCCCTATATCCAACCACTTGATGACTTCTTTCTTTTCTACTTCCTTCATGATTGGATTTAATCTTCTCTACGGTTAAGCCACTGGCTTGTGACCCTCTTCCATGAAAATTATGCGCATGCACAAGGTTAGGCTGATGCCATGGATGTCTGACATCTGCCAACCTATTACTCTCTTCCTTTTCTTTAGGACCGCCACAGCATCATCTACCTAAGCTGAAGTCAATGAAGCAGACAAGATTGCAGGTAATTGAAATGACCCCAAAATGTGCCCGAAAATGTGCCTGGGAAGTGTCTAGAATCGTAATTTCCATATATCTAAAAATTCATTCACGATATTGAAAATCCGACTTCATATTATTGTTCATAGGATCAAAATTAGGGAGAAAAAGGTACAACCCCACTTTAAGAGAAATTGTAGCAACATTTGAAAATTGAAAAAAATGCGATTTTCAGAGACGATCCGTGCCCCGTGGCATGACGCGCTAAGGGCGTGCTCCTATGTATTCTTTTTGTCCAGTTTTTCTATCTCGGTCCAAGACTTTTGGATCTTGGGCCTAAGTATTCCCAAGCGTGAAAATATCTATACTTAGCCATATTTCACCCTCATATCATTATAAATATTCCCTAATACTCACTCAAACAGTTAGCCATAGTTTCACTCCTAAATTCAACTCTCAAAACCTCGTATGGATCTAAGGATTTCCTTGAAAGTTCTTCTTCAAGCTTCAAGTCTCAACCTCCAATCTTCATCAAGTTTATTTCCAAGCTACGGTATGTGGTTTTTTTCATGGGTTCCTTTCACCGATGATGCCCAAACTTTCTTTTCTTAAAAATTGCATGATTTAAAGGTTATTTATTCATGGGTCTTGATTATTATGAAAATCACTGCACATTATGTTTGAGCATATGATATTGTGATTGTTTTACCATGTTTTGAGCTATGAATCTAAAATCAATTGAAAGGATTGGTGAAGGGTTTTGATGTTTATTGCTTGAGGGTGTTACCAAGTATCAATTGAAGCTTTTACATTGAATTTACTAGCATAATTTCACTCTTGAATTGCATGGTTTTACACTAGCACTATACACCCTCTAATTGTTTGATAAAATATCCAGATGTGGTTTCTTGAGGAATTGAAGAAGCGTGAGATATAATATGAATGACTATATGATGATGAAACAAGCTTGTGTATATGATATGTTCTATATAAAGTGTTGCATTAGACCATGCCCGATCTTGGGGGGGGGACTAAGAGTCCGGATAACCGAGATGGCAGTTTGTACTCATTGACCATGTGAGGGGTTTGTACTTTGCCACTAGGGTGATAGGGTGAAATTTTGATCAACCATGTGAGGGGTTTGTACTTCACCACCAGGGTGATGGGTTGAGATCATCATCAACCTACCAAGGGGTTTGTACTTTCAAAATCTTGCTTGGTCTCTTCTACACATATAATATCCTATATGAGCATGAGTTACTTAAGCATGTTTTGCTTGAGCATTGTTCATCTATGCGATATTGTTATATTATGCCTATTGCCTATTGTTATGCATTTTGATTGAGATGTCTATCTCTTGTTGCATTGTATCCTATATACTTAGTACATTCAAACGTATTAACGCATAATCCTGCCTACATAATATCACCATGTAGGAACCGGAGCCTAAGTTGATCATCCTCCTCTTCCATGTGGCTAGTTTGGTATTTACTACTCAAGCTAGTTGGTAAGTGGTCTATTCCAGGGATGTTTATCTATGTTTCTCTTATTGTGTATTTGATACACCCTTCTTTACGTTCTATTTTGACTATGAGGGTGAGCCCGGTTGCTTTGTATTGGCCCCCGCGCTTATCTAAGTAGTAGAGATGTTTGTTGGACATGCTATGTTTGTTGGACATGCTATGTATCTATGATATGAGGTTTGACTCTTTGTCTCTCTACTATGATGTTATGCAAGCTTTCTTCTTAGTCCTGTTTGCCCCCATTCTTACTCTTCATGTATTGTATATGCTCCCGTGACCAATGATGTGTAATGATAAGTTAAGAGGCTTGTTTGGAGTTCTTTCGGGTTCCCCATTCGCCGTGTCACGTCTAGGTCCTAGGCTTGGATCGTGACAAACTTGGTATCAGAGCACTAAGTTGATAAATCCTCAGAGTCCAACACACCGCATCGATTAGAGTCCTATTAGTGGTTGTGAAACGTGCTATGACTATGAATAGGAGGCTATGAGGTGTTTTAGGAAATGTTTCCCTTCTTCATGTTCTAAGTCGTGCTATAGAGTTGTGGTAAGTTTTTCCCCTAACGATTGTTCTTTGCTATGCTAGATCATGCCTAAGACTTGAGGAAGAAGGGCCCGAACTCTCGAGGAGCAACCTACCAAAGGTGAGCTCCGGGATGCTCTCACTATGCTTACCCCAGTTGTGGCCAACGAAGTCAACCAAGGGGCCCAAGCCCCTTATGCTACTACCCCGGGGGCTATGATAAGGGACTTCATGAGGATAAATCCTCCGGTATTCTATGGGTCAAAGGTGGATGAAGAACCACAAGAGTTCATTGATGAGGTCCACAAGATTTTGACTATCATGGGTGTTAGGCCGAATAAAAAAACGGAGTTGGCGGCGTACCAACTCAAAGGGGTAGCCCAAATATGGTGTGACCAATGGAAGATGGAGAAGGGAAATGGTAATATGGTGCTTTGAGAGGAGTTAAAATAGGCTTTTCTTAACCGGTTCTTCCCTCTTGAGCTTAGGGAAGCTACGTTTGGTAGAATTTATGAATTTGAAACAAGGTTCCATGAGTGTGAAGGAGTATTCCCTCAAGTTCAATCAACTTTCAAAGTATGCTCCTTATTTGGTGGCCGATCCTAGATCTAGGATGAATAAGTTTGTGATGGAGGTCTCCGACTTGGTGAGTGAAGAATGCCGGTCCGCCATGCTAATAGTGACATGGATTTGTCTCGATTGATGACATATGCCGAGCAAATAGAGGGAGAAAAGTTGGGAAAGAGAAGGGTTCATGAGGCTATGAGGGCCCGTTTTGAGGGTAAGTTCCAAAAGGGTGCTAGATTTCATAAAGGCCAAGGGTCTTCTCATGCTACTAATAAGGGGTTTGCTAATGACATCCCTATGCCTCAAGGTGTTGGTGGTGTGGCTCCTATTGATGTGTGTCCTAAATATGGAAGGAATCATAGAGGCCCATGTTTGAAAGATTCTAACGCATGCTTCGAATGTGGGGAGCTTGTTCACAAAAAGATAGATTATCCAAGAAACTGGGGCAAAGCCAAGGGTGCAAATGCGGTTACGTTGGGTGGGGATGGTCATCAAGGTGGTGCCCCGAGGCATAATTGGTTTTATGCTCTACATGGGAGGCAAAGGGTTGGTGAGGTTCCTGATGTTGTTACCGGTATGTTGAAAATCTTTGACTTTGATGTATATGCTTTGATTGATCCGGTTGCCACTCTTTCTTTTGTCACCCCTTTGTTGCCTAAAAGTTCCATGTTGACCCCGAGTTGTTGCATGAGTTACATGAAGTGTCCACTCCTATTGGTATATCTGTTATTGCTAGAAAAGTTTATAGAAGTTGTCCTATTTGCATTTTGCATAAATTATTGCCTTGTGATCTTGTTGAATTAGACATGGTTGATTTTGATGTCATTTTTAGGATGGATTGGTTGCATGCTTACTATGCTTCTATTGATTGTAGAACCCGTAGGGTCAAATTTCAATTTCCAAATGAACCCGTCCTTGAGTGGGTAAGTTAAGATATGGTGGTCAAGGGTAGCTTCATCTCTTGCATTAAAACCCGTAAGTTGATCTCTAAGGGGTGTCTTTACCATCTTGTGAGGGTTAGGGATGTGGAGTCTAAAGTTCGTCCAATAGAGTCGGTCCCGGTTGTAAATGAGTTTCTTGATGTCTTCCCAAATGATTTTCCCAGTGTTCCTCCTGAAAGGGAAATAGACTTTGGCATATACCTCCTCCCCGATACTCAACCCATTTGTATTCCCCCTTACCATATGGCCCCGGTGGAGTTGAAGGAACAATTGAGGGACTTGTTGGAGAAGGGGTTTATTAGACCAAGCCAATCACCTTAGGGTGCTCCGGTGTTGTTTACGAAAAAGAAGGATGGGTCCCTTAGGATGTGTATTGACTACCGGCAATTCAATAGGGTCACTATTAAGAATAGGTATGCTCTTCCAAGAATTGATGATTTGTTTGACCAATTGCAAGGGGATAGCTATTTCTCTAAGATTGATCTTCGGTCCGGGTATCATCAAGTGAAGGTGAGAGAATGTGATATTCCCAAGAAGGCCTTCCGGACTAGATATGGGCATTATGTGTTTGTAGTGATGTCTTTTGGGTTGACCAATGCACCGGCCATCTTCATGGACCTTATGAATAGGGTCTTCAAACCCTACATTGATTCCTTTGTTGTAGTCTTCATTGATGCTATATTGAACTATTCGCATAGTAGGGAGGAGCATAAGGGTCATTTAAAGGTTGTGTTGTAAAGATTAAGGGAGGAGAAATTGTATGCTAAGTACGAAAAGTGTGAATTTTGGTTGAAGGAGGTTGCATTCCTGGGTCATGTGGTGTCATGGGATGGTATTAAGGTGGATCCAAAAAAAGCCGATATGATTAGAAATTGGCCTAGACCATTGACCCCGTCGGATATTAAGAGCTTCTTGGTCCTAGTGGGTTATTATAGAAGGTTTGTGAGTGGGCTCTCCTCCATTGCTTCCCCTATGACAAAAGTGACTCAAAAGAAGGTTAAGTTCGTGTGGAGCAATGAGTGTGAGAGGAGCTTCCAAACATTGAAAGACAAGCTTGTATCCGCTCCTATATTGTCACTACCTGATGGGCTTGAGAGATTTGTGGTGTACTGTGATGCTTCCTGGGTTGGTTTGGGTTGTGTGTTGATGCAAAATGGTAAGGTCATAGTTTATGCCTCTAGACAACTCAAGGTAATGAAAGGAACTACCCTACCCATGATCTAGAGTTAGCCGCTGTTGTGTTTGCATTAAAGATTTGGCGTCACTACTTGTATAGGGTGCATATGGATGTGTTCACTGATCATAAAATCCTCCAATATGTCTTCACCCAAAAAGATCTCAACTTGAGGCAAAGTATATGGTTAGAGCTCCTTAAAGACTATGATATGAGTGTGCACTATCATCGGGTAAGGCAAATGTTAGGAAATAGCTAGGGAGGTGCACCAATTGGCTAGATTGGGGGTTAGGTTGGAAGAGGTTGGTGATATTGGTGTTGTTCTCGTTCATGGGTATAAATCTTCATTGGTTGATGAGGTGATAGCAAAAAAAGATCTTTGACTCCTCCTTGCTTGAATTGAAGGCCTTGGTGAAAGAGGGCAAAATAGAGGTTTTCTTCCAATGGAGAGATGGTGCCCTTAGGTACCAAGGTAGGTTGTGTGTGCCTTGTGTTGATGGTTTGAGGGAGAAAATCCTTGATGAGGCCTATAATTCTTCTTATTCTACCCACCCCCGTCCCACCAAAATGTATAGAGATTTGAGGGATGTGTATTGGTGGGGAGGCATGAAGAGGGACATTGCCAAATTCGTTTCAGGTTGCCATAGTTGTCAACAAGTCAAAGCCGAACATCAAAGGTCGGGTGCCCTAACCCAATACATAGAGATTCCTACTTGGAAGTGGGAGGTGATTAATATGGATTTTGTGGTTAGGTTGCCCAAGACTAAAAAAGGTTTTGATTCCATTTGGGTTGTGGTTGATAGGATAACGAAATCAGTTCATTTTCTAC
This sequence comes from Solanum medicagineum, assembly GCA_026153255.1. Classification (NCBI taxonomy): domain Eukaryota; kingdom Viridiplantae; phylum Streptophyta; class Magnoliopsida; order Solanales; family Solanaceae; genus Solanum; species Solanum medicagineum. The sequence continues at coordinate 9,388,842 of JAPFFP010000002.1, forward strand.
CATGTTAAGACCACATATAGGGCTAAAGATTATGCAAGGTTATACATTCAAGACTTGGTAAGGTAACATAGGGTTCCTTTGTCCATCATATCGGATCGTGGGGCACAATCTACTTCACATTTTTGGAGATCTTTCCAAAAGGTCTAAGTACTAGAGTTAAGCTTTCTACGGCCTTCCACCCTCAAATGGATGGCCAAGCCGAGAGGACCATCCAAACCCTTGAGTATATGCTTATAGAATATTTTTTGGATCTTAAAGGTAGTTGGGATAATCATCTTCCGTTGATTGAGTTTGCCTACAACAATAGTTATCATTCTTGCATCGATATGGCTCCATTTGAGGCTCTTTGTGGTAGGCGTTGTAGATCACCGGTTGAGTGGTTTAAGGTTGGTGAGATAGCTTTGTTGTGACCAGATCTGGTTATGGAGGCTCTTGAGAAGGTTAGGATTATTAGACAAAGGTTAAAGACAGCTCAAGGTCGTCAAAAATCCTATGCCGACGTGAGAAGAAGAGTCCTTGAATTCAAAGTTGGTGATTGGGTTTACCTAAAGGTTTCACCCATGAAGGGTGTGGTCTGTTTTGGCAAGAAGGGCAAGTTGAGCCCAAGATATGTTGGTCCTTATGAGGTCGTGAGGAGGGTTGGAAAGGTAGCTTATGAGTTGAAGTTATCTAGTGAGATGGAGTTGGTTCATCCGGTATTTCATATCTCTATGTTCAGGAAATGTATGGGTGATCCTAATACTATTGTGCCTCTTGATGTGATGGGGGTTGTTGAGGGTAACTTGACTTATAAGGAGGTTCCGATTCAAATTTTGGATAGGCAAGTGAAGAGATTGAGGAACAAGGAGGTGGCGTCCGTTAAGGTCCTTTGAAGGAACCGACAAGTCGAAAGTGCTATCGTCCCTGCTGACGGGTGGGTCTTGCAGTCATGCTCCCTTCTGCCTTTGCACACAAGGGCCAATCTCCGTCCGGCCCATGGAAACCTTTGCACACCTCCATTACCTTTTGAGAGGCCTACGCCCTATAGAAACTGTCTACCTGAGACTGTACCTTGGCCCGTAGGTCCTGACACAAGGTTAGAATTCTAGCCCTTCCAAAGTGGTATCTCACTGATGGCGCGGGCCCCCCCGGAAGGAGGCCTTCTTCGCCTTCCTCCTAAGCTGCACAGGAAAGGCCCATTTTTCCAGGGGATGCCGAAGCGAACATGCAAAAGCGGTATCCCTATCTTTTCCACTCCACTCAAGCCTAAGGTGCTAATTCTAAGTCCCCTATGTGATTTCAATTCTTATATTTCAGTCCCTATGTCATTCATATGCATTCATGTTTAAGTTGACAAATTTGTGATGATTTTACACTTATGTTGAATTTTGAAAATGGTATTTTGAATGTAATGTTACATTCTTGTTGGGGCTGATTTGTTTATGATCACTCTTTTCTTGTATATCTCTTTTACATTCGGAGACGAATGTTCCCAAGGGAGAGATATTGAAACGACCCCAAAAAGTGCCCGAAGATGTACCTCGGAAGTGCCCAGGATCGTGATTCCCATAGATCTCAAAATTCGTGCTTGATATAGAAAATCTAACATCATATTCTTGTTCAGGGGGTCAAACTTAGAGGGGGAAGGGTCTAACCCCGATTTAAGAGCAACCCTTGCAAAATTTGAAAATCGCAAAAATACGATTTTCATAGACGATCCACGCCCTTGCCGGGACGCGTCAAGTGCATACTCTTGTATATTTTTTTGTCCAGTTTTTCTATCTCGGTCCAAGACGTTTGGGTCTTGGGCCTAAGTGTTCCCAAGCATGAAATTGCCTATATTTAGCCATATTTCACCCTCATATCATTCTAAACATTCCTCAATACTCACTCAAACACTTAGCCATATTTTAACTCCTAAATTCAAGTCTCAAAACCTCTTCCAGATTGAAGGATTTCCTTCAAGGTTCTTCTTCAAGCTTCAAGTCTCAACCTCCAATATTCACCAAGTTCATCTCCAAGCTAAGGTATGTGGGTTTCTTTCATGGTTCCTTTCACCCATGATGCCCCAGCTTCCTTTTCTTACAAATTTCATAATTTAAAGGTTATTTATTCATGAGTCTTGATTATTATGAAAATCACTGCACACTATGTTTGAGCATATGAAATTGTGACTTGTTTTACTATATTTTGGGCTATGAACCTAAGATCTATTGAAAGGATTGGGGAAGGGTTTTAATAGTTATTGCTTGAGGGTTTTACCAAGTATCTATTGAAGCTTTTATATTGAATTTACTAGCACGATATCACTCTTGACTTTCATGGTTTTATACTAGCACTATACAACCTTTAAGTGTCTGATAAAATGTCCGGATGTGGTTTCTTGAGGAATTGAAGTTCCAAAGCATGAGATATGATATGAAGGACTATATGATGATGAAACAAGCTTACGTATATGATATATTCTATATAAAGTGTTGCATTAGACCATGCCCGATCCGGGGGGACTAAGAGTTCAGATAACCGAGATGGGAATTTGTACTCGTCAACTATATGAGGGGTTTGTACTTCGCCACTAGGGTGATAGGGTGATATTATCATTAACCATGTGAAGGGTTTGTACTTCACCACCAGGGTGATAGGGTGAGATCATCATCAACCTACCAAGGGGTTTGTACTTTGGAAATCTTGTTTGGTCTCTTCTACACATATGATATCCTATATGAGCATGAGTTACTTAAGCATGTTTTACTTGAGCATTGGTGATACATGCCATATTGTTATCTTATGCCTATTGCCTATTGTTATGCATTTTTGATCGTGATGCCTATCTCTTGTTGCTTGCATCCTATGAACTTAGTATATTCAAACGTACTAACGCATATTCTTGCCCACATGATATCACCATGTAGGAACCGGAGCACAAGTTGATCACCCTCCTCCTCCACGTGGCTAGTTCGGTACTACTCAAGCTAGTTGGTGAGTCCTCCATTTCGGAGATGTTTATCTATGTTTCTCTTATTGTGAATTGAGATGCCCTTCTTTATGTTCTATTTTGACTATGAGGGTGAGCCCGATTGCTTTGTCTTAGCCCCCGATCTTATCTAAGTAGTAGAGGTGTTTGTTGGACATGCTATGTTTCTATGATGTGAGCTTTGACTCTTTGTCTCTTGATTATGATGTTATGCAAGCTTTCCCCTTAGCCCCTTTTGCCCTCATTCTTACTCTTTATATCTTGTATGTGCTTCGATGACCAATGATATGTAATGATAAGTTAAGAGACTTTTTGGGGTTCCTTCGTGCTTCCCATTTACCGTGTCACATCTAGGTCCTAGGCTTGGGTCATGATAGTAATGAATTATTTTCACCAAGGAATTCATACATGAGATGTGATGGTAACTGCTTCAACTCTAGCTGAGGAGCCTCTTCAACTGAGGGTTTGGGTGGTGGTACCAACACCTTGTTTAATGGCTCAACCATCTTCTTCAGCATGCTTACATTGTGAGTGTTCAACACACTCCCATTTCTTTGGCCTCAGCATCATCCACTAGCCCTTGATTCAGCAACACCTAGTCTAGTGGGTCTGTGATCTCAACTTGGCTCACAGCAACTGAAAAAGAAGTGTCTATCACTGTGCTAGCTGCCAGATCGTCATATGCAGCCGGTAGCTTCATAGTTTTATAGACCTCAAACACTTTCACCTTGTCATAGGCACTCATGGTGAGCCTCCCTGCTGCAACATCAATTAAAGCCCCTCTTATAGCTAGGAATGGGCGCCAAGTATAAATGGGACCTCAGGGTCCGATTCGAAATCTAGGATGACAAATTCCATGGGGAAGATAAGAGATTCACTTGGATTAAGACATCCCTAATAACACCATCTAGCCTAGACACGGACCGATCTACCAATTGTAACACAATGGTAGTGGGCTTCGGCCTTCCAAGCCTCAACTTCAAGAACAAAGATCTGGGCATGAGGTTGATGCTCGCTCCCAAAACATATAGGCCTCTTACATTCTGGCAACTCCCAATAGTTACTTGCACATAAAGCTCCCTAGATCCTTTAACTTAGCTGGCAAGTGTGATCTATTAAGAATCTTGGAGCTATAAGCCTCTGTAAGTGCCACAGTCTCATATTCAGCATACTTGGTCTTGTTTGCAACAATGTCCTTGACGTATGCAAAATATCAATCAAGGGTTAGTTAATTTGTACCTATTTTAGCAGTCCGATGAACTTCTGGAAGCAGTCATCCTCCTTCTTCTTTTTCAACTTCTGTGGGAATGGAAGAGGAGGTTTTGGCAATGGAGTAGCCTTATTAGTGCTTAGGCTGGGATTGCCAACCTCATTATTCTGTGCAGTGTTTTGGTCATCCCCGTTCTTCTTCTTTGGGACCAACTCAGTCAAGGGCCTTCAACTTCTGGTGTTGACTGTATTTACTTGCATTGGATTGGGATCAGTATTACCTGGGAGGCTCCCTTGAGGCCTAGAATTTATTAAACTGGCCAACTGTCCCAACTGCTTCTCCAAGTTCTGGAGATCCTGCTTATTCCTTCAAATCTCCTCTTCTTGCCTATTTTGGTTCGCCATAATTTGTCTCAACACCTCAATATCACTCATAGTATTTGGATTGGCCTATCTTGAAGGCTGTTGTACCAACTGATTCTGATAAACGTTACCACCCTGTGGTCTCTACTGCGGTAGCCCATGATTCTGCTGATTTCCCCCATGAGAAATTTGGGTGGTTCCCCAATCGAGTTACATGTGTTCCCAGACCCTTGATAACCACCTCTATTAAGTTTACTACTTCTGGATTAGCTTCGCAGGATTCAGTAGTGTGGTCATCTCCCTTACTACCATATTGACGGGGGGCTGGTTGCTGACCTACCGCTATTGGTGCTTGCTGTTGTAAACCCAAAGCCAAGTTATTAAAGTTTATGGTCATCACGTTTTGCATGGCCGCCATTTGAGCCTGCAGGCTTGTTATTGCATCAATTTCTAACACATCGGCCTACTTTTGGACTGCCAGTCGGCTCGTTCCTACATTCCATTCTGGGTTTCCTTGAGCAATCTTGTTTAGAAAAGCATACAATTTATCGTATGTCTTCTCCAATGATTGTCACCCTGCAACTGAATCAAGGAGAATCTTGGTATTGGGTTCCAATCCTTTAATGAAGGCATGAACAAGTAAGTCATTAGCTTGACAATGGAGTGGACAAATGATTAAGAGAGTTTTAAACTTGTCCCACACTTGATACAGATTTTCCCCAGACCTCCGCTTGAAGCACAGGATCTCACTTCTAAGTTTGGCTATCTTTCCAAATGAGAAGAATCGAGTGAGAAACTTAGGGGCCAAGTCATCCCAGGATATGATGGAGTTTGGTGGCTCAATCTGTATCCACCTCACAACAACACCACTAAGATCAAATATAGCGAATACCACAAAATAAGACAACTTAGACAATCAACCAATTTGATTCAAATCCCCGGCAGCGGCGCCAAAAACTTGTTATTCCCCAGCACATACAAGTGTATGTGGTCTCACAAGTAATATAGTGGCCCTGATTAAGGAGCCGAATTGTCGAACCTAAAGGATTTGAATGAAATTAACAACCAATCTCACTTATCACGTTTATGGTGCTTTTGGTAAAAAGATGTGAAGATATAAGTAAAATAAATGCAAAGAAGGAATTTCTTCTAAACTAATCTGATTTTTACTGTCAAGATATCAATTAACAAGTAATTTCAGGATTGTAGCCTTAACGAATCCATTTAGTCTTAACAATGTCTATCTATGTCTGGGTTACGCCTCTGTCGGCCTATCGTTATTGACTATCTAACTGCATCGCTAAGCAGGGATAGACAGACCAATAAAAATGCATTAATTTTATCTTCTCATATTATGAACCGAGTGAGCTGTAAGGGTAGTTGTCACAGGTCTCCCTTACACGTATCAACCTAATCTTAGTCGAACAAGCTCCCTATATTACTGCGTTCTATCCACTCCAACATCTCTCGAATTCAGAGTGGACAACTAATTTACTCCCTAGTTGATCAGACTATGAAGTATAGATAAAAATAGCATAGGAATAATCAAAAGAACTCATTCGTAGATGTTAAAAATTAAAACTAAACAGTGTTTGTGGCTACAACCCCAGAATATGGAGACTTAGCCACCCATAGTCAAACAATACACCATGAATGATCTAGAAAACATCAAAAACCAAGGAATCAAGATTAAACTAACAAAAATAACTTTAGAAAAAGGTTCTTCTTTATCTCTACTATAGTTCTTGCATAAAATCAATATGAAAACATAAAGTCTATGATAACATCTAATTTAAATTCCACATCATCTTGTCCTCAGGTCCGCGATGCGGACCCCTTATAGTATGAAAACCTAAAGTCTATGATAGAATCTAATTTAAATTCCATATCATCTTGTCCTCAGGTCCGCGATGCGGACCCCTTATATTTATTGGATTTTCGCTTATTTTGTTGACTGGGCACTTTTACACATCTTTTGCACAAGTCTGTGATGCAGACTTGGCACATTTTCTAGCTTTGCGCCTTTTTCTATATTTTTCAGCTTCCACAACTTCGTCCCAAGTCTGCGACGCGGACTTTATTCTTTTTGTTGCCTCCACTGATTCTTATCTTCTAAATTCCGGGCTCTGTTCTTCCTTCAAATCTGGGTGTAACTCCAGACTTTCCCAATTAGAGCAAAATCCTGCAAAAACACAACCAACCGACGCACTTGGCCCTTTGTTAGAAAAATAAGAGAAAAATAAACTAAAAAACCAAGACTTTATGGATTTACCCTCTAACTCATCTCTATTTGTGGGTGTATAAATATGTCTAAGATCACCACTCCACACTTAGAGCTTTGTCTATCCGCGGGCAAATCAAAACACATGCATAAGACTCCTTATAGTAATATGTACAATGAACATCATACAGCCAAACTCTTTGAACCATAGTGAAAAATTATTAGTAACCTTAGCAGAATCTACTCTCTCCTAGCACTCATGTATACATGCAGACTCAAGCAGAATATTTAACAGTTCGTCTAGTTACCGACCTTCGATGATCATGTTCCCTAACCAAGAAGAATTACGCATGCACACGACTAAGAATCTAAAGAGAAGATTTAAAATGGGTACACAAATAACTCTCTCTCTCAGAAAAGATATCTCATGTTGCTCCAAGATTCCATAGGCTTGCCCATAATGTATAACTTAGACCTAGCTGGGATTTTCCTTAGAGGATCATGTAGGTCTTTTTTTGGCTGTAATGTAGGTTGCGGCTGGTGGGATACTTTCCTGAACATGGCTGACAAGGCTCAATTCCCAAGCACTCATAGCTTACACTCCACTTTCTTCATTTCATCACTTTCACTCCTCCTTAACTCAACACCCTTAGTTACCTCTTTATTATATAATGCTTTGGGCACCCCAATTTACTTACATAACAATTCAAAATAAAGTACTAAAAGTCAAATGAGAAGAAAAACTATTTCCAAAACAAACAAAACAAAAATCTTCTTTTGTTCGAGTACCAAACCAGTATGCATCCGCATCTGCTCCGCAACGCAAAGGCATCGCTGATATGTATTGGTTGGCTGGATAAACCTTTTTTTAACTATTGCTCAGCCTTCAAACTTCTATTCAAGTCCCGTCTCCTCTGAATCATCATGCTAAAATGCTAGGGAATTAGGATCAAACACGGGTAATTGACCAAAGTAAAGGAATCGGCTCGAAATGTAGCTAATCAAAGAATGGGCTAAGGCTCAAATTGGCTAACTAAGGAGATCTTCATTAGGTGGATGTAAAAGTATTGCACTATTGTGCTACCAAAGAAATGCCTAGATCCTCTCCTCTAATTCCAACTCCTACCAAGTCCAATCTACATACCGGCCAAGTTTTAGAACCTATCACAACAGAGACTCATAATTTGCTCACTCACTCTTGGCACACTTTCATCACAAGTTTAGCACTAGAGTTACTATTATGGTATTCACATGAATTCAATTAATTAAGCACATATACATTTGTGACTTACAAGGATCAAGCATCTGCTTACTATACTAGGTTCATATGCTCACGCCCAATGCTCATTTGTACTACTAACACACTCTAAATGAGACTCGATTTGACAAATGCCCTTTGGGTGGTCGTCATCCATCCATCATAGGGCCCTGGTCACTCGACTACGACTATTACTACTATTTGCACATATAAGCAACTACTACTACATCATTGCTTCCATAGAATATTAACATTCAAGCATCTATACACAAAATCGTTAATAGTTACTAAAAGACCCAAAATAAAAGAAAAAGTATCCAACCTAAACATAAAGCAGATGTCCATCATAAACATAAGATAAACACAACTAAAAAATAAAAAGAGTCTTAATATATGCCAAGAATTATGACTTGAAGCATACTCAACAGATTAATCCCCACCCCACACTTAAACTTAGCACTGCCCTCAATACTAACCATACAAAACCTATGAAGTGGGAATCATGGCGCTTACTCATTGGGCCCTTGCAGAATGGGATCACCCCTAACATAGACCAGTGGCTCATCGGCTATCTCCTCATCCTCTGAGTCGGACTCATTATGTGACTCCCTCGGATCTGTGGCTACATCATCCTCCACGGGCTCGATAAACCTCGGTCCAATGCTCAACAATGCTTTAGCATAGGTGTTGAGTGGGTAACAAACCTCGATATCTTGGAGCTCTTCTAGTGTAGAGGGGCAGCCTCCAATCCGGTGCCTCAGCATCTCAATCCCATACATATGGGCCATAATCAGCTCATCTCAATAGGCTCTCTCAGCAGTGGTGAGTACCAGGCCCATAGACACATCAGGCCCTTAATGTTAGTGGCAATATAGGGGTCTGAATGATAGGGCAGTAGTTGCCTCTTCTTCCAGTACACCTATCATACGACACAATTAACTAATAAGGCCCCCGAAGGCATACCTACGCCTTTTGTGAGTCTTTGCTTTCCTCATAGCAATCCTAAAAATAGCACCGAAGTTCAACTCCATCCCTGTCATTAGTGCACAAGTAAGACACACTCGTTCCCTTGTCACGCTAGTGAAATGCTATCTCGGGAAGAACGAGCAAGTCACAAGTTTGACCCAGAACCTGGTCTCCTTTGTCATGTGAGCAAAAGGGAAGGAAAGATGATAGCCCCTTTCAGTATGTCAGACCCACTTAGTTATGGAGGTCGACCCGACAAGTGTGTGTCAGATTTCCTTATATAGTGGGCGAAGGTATAACTCCTGGAAGACACCCGCTAAGACCTCTTCGGGGGTATCGAGGACCCTGTTGATAGCAAGTGGAGAAATGTTTACCTCTATTCCTCGAATGATGACTGACTGGGTCCGTGACTCCTTGCTCATATTAGCATATAACTCCCTAACCAAACTGAGATTGTAGGACCTAGGTTCTTGGAACAAGGAACCCAGTCGTACCTCTATGCACTTGTTCGGAATCTGGGGATACTCGTCCCACAATGAGTCCACGTCGACGGGGATGTTCAGGTAGTACTTGGTCTCGTCATAAGATGGATAATACCGCTTCCCTTCCTTGTTCACAGCTTTGGCCCTAAATCGAACCTGTTGTCCCCTTCTTTCCGGAGCGTGGGGTACTTGTGGGACTTCCCGAGCTTTTTTTTGAGTGTTGGAAGCCCCTACTCTACCGGATTAGCCAGATTGACATGGACGAGAAGACATGATACCTGCAAAATACATAGAAATACACAATTAACAACAGATAATAATGCCTATGACCCCACACTTAGATTCAAGCTCGTGTGGTGAAGGTACTCAAACTTTCCCTAGTCGTACGAGCTACATAAGCCCCCCTTTGTTTCAAGGCATTACAATCCCCTCCCAACACTTTCGACCGCCGAATCATTAAGCACACGTTCAACCCATAAGCATAGCATGGATTTCAAGCAATTCAACCCCTAAAATAGAGTAGTCAACCCCACACTTGAGAATTATGCACATCCCAACATAGTATATCAATTTAAGCACAAAACAACACCAAGATTACAAGATTTCCTACTTATCCCCAAATTCTATCACAAATTCGGCCTAGGATTTGAACCCTCAACAATCAAGCACAAAACTTCTTCCTATAAACAAATTAAACCAAGATTAATCATACCCAACAAGTATCCCCTAAGAATAATCAGTAAACAACTTCTCTCACTTCGAAACTTACCTAAAACAATAAAGGACTTCATTCCTTGGAGTGGCAAAATCAAGTAAAATTCAACTGACAAGACCTACCTTGTAGGAAGAATATACTCCACGTGATGAAGATCTTGAGAACATAAAGTGCGACGCGGAGTAATTTGAAAATTGGGTGAAAGAGGGAAGAAAAATGAGAGAAAAATAGAGAAGGGATTGGGGTCGGGGATTGTACGAAAAATAGGGAAAAATAACGTTGGGACTTGTACTATTTTTTCCCTATTTTGCAATGCATCTGCATCGTGGTACTGTCGTGGATGCTCATTGTCTAGAGCTTCGTAGAATTATTTTTTTAGCTCCGAGCCCCATAAAATTCCCCGAACACCTAAATATGCTTCAAAAAACTAAAACTAGTGGATTAACGAAGAAAATACAAAAATATATCCAATGGATCGTCGGGAATTGAGGATGAAAATTTTTGCACAAAATGGTACAAGGTCCGCGACACATAGACATTGCAGACCTATACTTGTGCAAATTTTTCATTTTTGCTTCGGGATCTAATTTTCTCTCTCCTTTTTAAAAAAAACAAAATAAAGAAAAACTTCAATATTGTTACCTCATCATGGGTTGCCCATCGTGCAGCTCTTGATTTACCATCGCGACACGATGCACCATAAGCTCATTCATCATTGGCTAACTCAATGGCCTCTTCAACTTAAGTTGTGTCCTCACGTAGTAGTGTTTGACACGCTGACCATTCACCAAAAAAGTTTGGTTTGAGGTCACATATTTCAGTTCCACCGCTCCATGAGGTGTGATCGCTACTACCACGAACGGTCCACTCCGTTTGGATCTCAGCTTCCTTGGAAACAACTTCAAACAAGAGTTAAAGAGCTATACCTGTTATCCCGGCTCAATGTTTCACTTGATGATGTACCAATCGTGCCATTTCTCAGTTCGCTCCTTGTAGAGCTTGGCATTCCCATAGGCTTGGAGCTGGAACTCGTCTAACTCCTCCAGTTGCTCCAATCTCTTCCTACCAACAAGCTCTAGGTCAAGATTCAACCTCTTTATCGCCAAGTATGTCTGGTGCTCGACCTCGATTGAAAAGTGACAAGCCTTACCATACACCAACCAGCAAGAGGATGTGCCTATTGGGTTCTTGTACACTGTTCATTACACCCACAAAGCTTCATCAAGCTTGACCGCCCAATCTTTTCAGGTAGCGTTCACTTTCTTTTGTAATATCTGCTTGACCTCCTAGTTTGACACCTCAACTTGTCCACTCGTTTGCGAGTGGTAAGCTTTAGCCACTTTATTCCTGATCCCATACTTCGCCAAAAGATTCTTCACTATTTGGTTAAGAAAATGGGTACCTCCAGCACTAATGATGGCTCTTGAAGTACCAAACTGAGTGAAGATGTTCTACCTTAGAACCTTGCTCACCACCTTAGCATCATTCGTTGGAAGGATTGCTACTTCTATCCATTTAGAAACATAGTCAATAGGTACATGGATATAGTGACATCTGAATGATAGCGGGAATGGCCCCATGAAATCTATGCCCCAAACATCAAAGATTTCCACCTCCAATATATTGTTCAGTGGCATCTCATGCCTCCGAGATATGGCACCAGTCTTCTAGCAAGCATCACATGCCCTAGAGAACTCAATAGCATCTTTGGAAAGAGTCGACCAAAAGAAACCTGATTGCAACACTTTGTGTGTTGTTCATTCACTACCATGATAGCCCCCATACGGAGAGACATGACATGTCTCTAGAATCTTCTTCATCTCTACTTTGGGAATACACCTCCTCACCATTCAGCCTGCCCCTAGTTTGAAAAGGTAAGGGTCATACCAGATACACGCCTTTGCATCATGAGCCAGCCTCTTTTTCTGCTGATATGTAGCATCGGGAGGGAATACACCACTTACCAAATAGTTCACTATATCTGCATACCATGGTAGTTGTTCCACCTCAATCGCTAGTTGTTGCTCATCAGAGAACTCTTCTTTGATCTGCAATCGCTCACCTATGTGATCATCATTTTCTAATCGTAACAGATGATCGACAATCTGATTCTTGCTCCCCTTCTGATCCTTGATCTCAATATCAAACTCTTGGAGCAATAAGATCCATTTGATCAATCGCGGTTTTGCATCCTTATTTTTGAAAAAGCATTTATGGTCGCATGGTTTGTGAACACCACAACTTTGGTTCCTACCAAATATGCTTTAAACTTGTCAAATGCATACACTAATTCCAGCTTCTCCTTTTCAGTAACGGTGTAATTGATTTGTGCTGCATCTAGAGTCTTGCTAGCATAGTATATTGAGTGAAACACTTTGTTTCTATACTTCCCCAGCATCGCACCCACTTATATATCACTAGCATCACACATGAGCTCAAATGGGAGCTCCCGGTCAGGCGTTATCAACATCTGGGCCTCCACCAACTTCTTTTTCAGCAATTCAAACGCCTACAAACAAGAATCATCAAAGTGAAAGGGTACCACTTTCTCCAATAGGGCATACAGCAACTTCATTATCTTGGAGAAGTTCCTAATGAATCTGCAGTAGAACCCTGCATGTCCCATAAAACTCCGGACTCCTTTGACTAACACCAACGGTGGCAACTTATCAATCACTTCAATTTTTGCTCTGTCTATGTCCAACCCTCTCTTAGATACCTTGTGGCCTAAGACTATCCCCTCTTTAAATAGGAAGTGACATTTCTCCCAGTTGAGAATTAGGTTAGCCTTCTCACATCTTGCTAGTACTCTGTCTAGATTCTGTAGACAGCTCTCAAAAGATTCATTGAAGATAGAGAAGATATCCATAAACACCTCCACGAAGTCCTCCACCATGTCATGGAATATGGCCATCATGCACCTTTGGAAAGTGGTTGGTGTATTGCACAAACCGAAGGGCATGCGTTTGAAAGCACATGTCCCATATGGACATGCGAAAGTCGTCTTTTCCAGGTCCTCAGGTCCAATAGTTATATGGTTATACCCCGAGTACCCATCCAAACAAAAATAGTACTCTTGTTCTCTAAGTCTGTCCAGCATCTGATTAATAAAAGGCATTAGGTAGTGGTCTTTCCTAGTGGCATCATTCAACCTTTTGTAATCCATGCAGATGCGCCACCCGTCATCGTTCTAGTTGGGATCAACGTATTCTTCTCGTTGGTGACAACTATCATCCCACCTTTCTTGGGGACATATTGTACAGGGCTTACCCATTTGCTGTCTGAGATGGGGAAGATGATCCCTGCATCCAACCATTGATGACTTCTTTCTTTACTACTTCCTTTCATGATTAGATTTAGGCTTTTCTGCGGTGGGACCACTGGCTTATGACCCTCTTCTATGAAGATTTTGTGCATACACAAGGCTAGGTTGATGCGATGGATATCTGACATCTGCTAACCCATTGTTGTCTTCCTTTTCTTTAGGACCGCCACAGCAATATCTACCTAGGTTGCAGTCAATGAAGTAGACAAGATTACAGGTAATGTATTATTTTCACCAAGGAATTCATACCTGAGATGTGATAATAACTGCTTCAACTCCAACTGAGGAGCCTCTTCAGCTGAGGATTTGGGTGACGGTCCCAACACCTTGTTTAATGGCTCAGTCATCTTCTTTAACATGCCTACATTGTTAGTGTTCAACACGCTCTCAATTTTTTTGGCCTCAGCATCATCCAGTATCCCTTGATTCAACAACACCTGGGCTAGTGGGCCTGTGACCTCAACTTGGCTCGCAGCAACTGCAGTGTCCATTACTGTGATGGCTACCTGATCTTCATAAGCAGTCGGTAGTTTCATATCTTTATAAACCTCAAACACTTTCACCTTGTCATGGCACCAATGGTGAGCCTCTGTGCTGCATCATCACTTAAAGCCCCTCATTTAGCTAGGAAGAGGCCCCCAAGTACAAATGGAACCTCAGGATCAATTCAAAACCCAGGATGACAAAGTCCACGGGGAATATAAGAGATCCCACTTGGAATAAGACATCCTCAATAACACCATATGGCCTAGCCACGGACCGATCTACCAGTTGTAACACAATGGTAGTGGGCTTCGGCCTTCCAAGCCCGAACTTCAAGAACAAAGAGCTGGGCATGAGGTTGATGCTCGCTCCTAGATCACCCATGCCTCTTGCATTCAGGCAACTCCCAATGGTTACTTTCATAGTGAATCTCCATGCATCTTTTAACTTAGCTGGAAAGTGTATCTATTAAGAATCTTGGAGCTACAAGCCTTTGTAAATGCCACTGCCTTATATTCAGCCCACTTGGTCTTGTTTGCAACAATGTCCTTGACATTCTTGGCATACTTCATGATTCCCTGCAAAACATCAATCAAGGGTAAGTTAATTTGTACATTTTTTAGCAGCCCGATGAACTTCTGGAAGCAGTCATCCTCCTTCTTCTTTTTCAACTTCCATGGGAATGGAGGAGGAGGTTTTGGCAATGGAGTTGCCTCATCAATGCTTGGGATGGGATTGCCAACCTCATTATTCTGTGCAGTGTTTTGCTTTTGGACTATCGGTTAACTAGATCCTCCATTCCATTCTGAGTTTCCTTGAGCAATCTTGTTTAGAAGAGCATACAATTCATCGTATATCTTCTCCAATACTTGCCCCTTGCATCTGAATCAAGGAGAATCCTAGTATTGGATTCCAATTCTTCAATGAAGGTATGAATCGGTACCTCTTTAACTTGACAACGGTGTGGAAAATTTACTAAGAGATTTATAAACCTGTCCCACATTTGATACTGATTTTCCCCAGACCTCTTCTTGAAGCTCATGATCTCACTTCTGAGTTTGGTTGTCTTTCCAGATGAGAGGAATCAAGTGAGAAACTTACGGGCCAAGTCATCCCAGGATGTGATGGAGTTTGGTGGCTTAATCTGTAGCCACCTCCGGGCTTTCATCAGAAGTGAGAATGGGAAAAGGGTCATCCTCACATAGTCACGGTTCACTCCCGTAGGAATGAGGGTGGTAGCGATCTCAAGAAAATTCTAAAGATGGACCGGTGGATCTTCATGTGGTAGCCCGGTAAACTATCCAGTATAGTGTAGTAGCTGGACCATGTTCTATTTCAGCTCCCACCGACCATCGGGCTCAGGTTTGGCAAAGCAGCTCGTAACATTGGTGGTTCTCGGGATTGTCATCCCTCACTAGCCTCGATGTCGATGGTACGGTTGCGGGTGTTGGTGGTGTAGGTGTGTTGTTGTTTGTCATGTCCTCTCTAATAAGGTCAACTTCTTCCTTATTATCCTCTTGATCCTCCTGCTCGATAAGTTCAATCGGAGGCGTTTGGAACAAAACCCCTGCTCTCCTCTTTAATTGACGAAAACAGGAGTCCTATTCTTCTAGCTTATTGATCTATTACCTGCACAACAACACCACTAAGATCAAATTAGCAAATACCACAAAATAAGACAACTTAGATAATCAACCAATTTGCTTCAACGGCAACGGCGCCAAAAAGACCCCAGCACAGGCAATTGTACGTGGTCTCACAAGTAATAAAGCGGCCCTGATTAAGGAGTCGGGTTGTTGAACCCAAGGGATTTGAATGAAATTAGCAACTAATCTTAGTTATCATGTTTATTGTGCTTTTGGTAAAAAGATGTGAAGACATAAGTAAAATAAATGCAAAGAAGGAACTCTTCTAAACTAATTTGATTTTTACTATCAAGATATCAATTAACAAGTAATTTCAGGATTGTAGCCTTAACGACTCTGTTTAGTATTAACAATATCTATCTATGTCTGGGTTCCTTATTACTGATTCATGGGGTTTAAATTACCTAAATAGGGTTGCATGCCTCTAACGGCCTACCTTATTGACTGCCTAACTACATCGTTGAGCGGAGATAGACAGACCAATAAAAATGCAATAATATTATCTTCCCATATTATGAACCGAGCGAGATGTAAGGATAGTTGTCACAGGTCTCCCTTACACGAATCAACCTAACTTTCTAGTCGAACAAGCTCCCTATACTACTGTGTTCTATCAACTCCAACATCTTTCGAATTTAGAGTACTCCCTAGTTGATCAGGTTTTGAAATATAGATAAAAATAGCATAGGAATAATAAAAAGAACTCATTCATAGTTGTTAAAAATTAAGAACTAAATAGTGTCTGTGGCTATAACCCCAGAATATGGAGAATTAGCCACTCATAGTCAAAGAATAAACCATGAATGATCTAAAAAACATCAAAAACCAAGGAATCAAGATTCAACTAACCAAAAATAACCTTAGAAAAAGGTTCTCCGTTGTCTCTACTGTAGTTCTTGCATAAAATCAGTATGAAAACCTAAAGTCTATGATAGAATCAAATTTAAAATCTTGTAACTCGGCTTTTTCGCATCTTATCCTCAGGTCCACGACACGGACCCCTTGTGTATATTGGGTTTTTGCTTATTTTGCTGACTGGGCACTTTTACACATCTTTTGCACAAGTTCGTGATGCGAACTTGGCACATTTTCCAGTTTCGCACCTTTTTCTACTTTTCTCAGCTTCCACAACTTCGTCCCAAATTTGCGATGTGGACTATGGTCTTTTTGCTGCTTCCACTGATTCTTATCTTCTAAATTTCAGGATGTGTTCTTCCTTCAAACCCGGGTGTAACTCCAGACTTTGCCAATTAGAGAAAAATCCTGCAAAAACATAACCAACCGACGCAGTTGTCCCTATGTTAGTGAAATAAGAGAAAAACTAACTAAAACACCTAGACATAGCGTTTACCCTCTAACTCGTCACTATTTATGGGTATTTTTGGTTAATTAGGCGTATAAATACAACTACGATCAAATAACTTTTTCAAAACAAAATCATGTAGCTAATAAGAAAATCACAGCATATTGATACATTTGACAATCCAACTGTGACAAGTTAAGTAGTATCAACGATCCACATTCACTGAACAAGTCAAATGCTAACCAAGCAATGCAAATGCCCTCACAGAAAAGAAGTCCCTTTTTAACACTCAATATGCTTTCAAAAGTTGATCATGGGACTGTGGCAAAAATACTCAGTCTCACAAATGAGATTCATGCATGATAGTCAATACCATAGGCTTGCCCATATACTTATAATCCGGACTATTGATTAATTGGATTAGGATCACTTTAGGACTTTATAGGCTTGTAACATAGGCCCATGGGGCTTTGGTATGGCAATTTGGACAATGAGTGACTGAGTCTCAACCTTGAACCACACTTTTCAACACCTTCACCTTAACAACTCAACCATTCTCAACTTGTTCTCCCTTATTCTTCGTTTTCAAGCTTTTCCGGGTATCTTCTCTTCATTTTTCAGCTTGTGCCTTATTCTCAAACTCATTTTGCTTTTTCAACTCATTATAAGGCATCTTTTTCTCTTACCCAGTATATGACTTCCTACTCTTTCTTTTATTCCCAACTCACCACCTTTTTTTTTTGCTATTATACCACAACATAGGCCACCCTTAACTTAGGCTTTTAGCTTGAGGTGAAATACACAATATCTGATCTCCAAACAAGGGCCACTTTTGGAAGCCACCCTCAACTTAGGCTTTTTGCCTCAATCAAGGTTCACAATGTTCAAGGATCGACCAAGGCCAATATCAAGGTATTTCACTAAATAAGATTAGGTTAGCTAGGTAGTAAGAAAGAAAAGGGTACATGGCAGGCTCAAACACTTAGATCAAGGGATAAACTCTTTCATTTGGTTGGTTATTTAGGCAAAAGTGGACTAAAACAAAGAACAAGTGCCTAAGATCCCTTCCTAATCCATATAATCTCCAGTCCAACTCAAAGTAACAGGGCAAGTTCTGAATTAGTACACAATGCATGAACACAACAAAATTAGCTCACACGCACATGGCATTGCGCACATAGCCAACCAACAAAAACTCACAAATCAAGCTTCAAACATCAACTTGTCTTCGCTTAATCAGAACAAACATTGCCAAACCATTGAAACATGCATGCCTGCAACATAACTACTAATCAACAAAATTTTCATGGGTACTAATTTTCAAAAAAAAAAATTCATAAATCATCAAAATGATGTACATGCCAAAAATTTAACTACCATATACTACAAATATTATCTACAACATCTAAAACATGTCAGTTCAACAGAAAATAAAATATCCACGAGGAAAAAGAACACAGGTAAGAAAATCTCAGAATTAAAAATTGGGATAGTATGGACTAAAAGCTACTCAGACTTCACCCTAGTCCATAGCTACCCACAACCCACCAAAAATAATATACTTTGTCCTCAATGTACAAGGAAAAACAAAATAAGAATAGAGGGTCAAAAACAAACATCACGTGGTGCCTAAGCACCGATTTTTGGTTGTCCCTGAGCATCTCTCTCCTGCGGGGTAGACTATGCTGAAGCCGTGCTGGATGAGCCAATGCCCTTCAACTGATCAAGCTCATGGCTCGTCTCAGCTCTTCTTCTTCTCTCGACATCCTCAAGACAAACTAGCTACCTTCTCATCCAGCTCATCAACCTCGGAGTTCCTCTGGCGCACCAGTCGCTCCTCATCATCATAAGCCTCAATGGGTCTCTTCCCGGGAGCACGCAATGGCTGATCCTCCACAAACATATCAAATAGCAGCTCATCTAAAGGTGTAGGACCAGGATCTATAATCAAAGCCGCTAATGATGTAATCAAGTCAGCCTTAAACTTCGTCAACTCTGTAGGAAAGGCTGATAGGTCTGCTGGCCGGGCCTTGGCTAATCTCTTCTGCACGCACTCCTTAAAGGCGTCGACTCGGGTATCCACCGTAGCAATACACTGGTCAATTACAAAAGTAGTAAATGCCTTGCATCGTTCCTCCGACTCCTAAATTATCTGTCGGACCCATGGCTTAATCTACCATGTAAGCTGAGCCAACTGAGCCTCAACCCATGATAATCTCCGCACCATAGCCTGAAAAGCAATAGCAGACATAATAGGGATGTCTGTGGGAGGAATCTGTGATGTAGAGGGCTCAGGTCCAAGTGCGGCTGTAGTGGCCCATCTTAATGTCGACTATCGCTGGCTGTTATGGTCCCTCATCAGTAGTAGCAGCTGGAGTTGTAGTGGTGGCAGCCTTCGAACCCCCAGCCTGTGGCTCAAGCATGAATGTCTCGGGCATGGGAGGAGGCAATGCCCGTTGGAGTGCCACTGGGTTCTCATCAGCCTTGATTAGGCTGGTATCCATGGTGTGGAGGGCTGCCACTAGAGGATCTAGCTGAAGTAATACCTCCACCTTTGCCTCTAACAAAAGCCTATGTATAAGAATGGGGAACGGCATACATGTAGTCCTCATGAGCATTGACTCGTGGATCTGTTCAGCTATCAGGTGTGCCCAATCGATGTCATAGCCAGCTAAGATGCTAGCTACCAAAACAGCTCACTCCAACTTAAGAACATTATCTGTGAAAGTCGGTTGAATGCGACACCTGACAATAGCCTACCAAAACTTGGCAGGAAAGGAGAGGGAGGACTTCACTAGCAGCTCTAAATGTATCGTGACCCATGTTGGTTTTGCCTTAGCCATGTATTGGAGTTATGGGAACCATAGGTCACCTACTCAAGTCAACTACCTATTGTTCCCACAACCCCAAGTTGTTGGTGCTTAGCTACTCATGTCTAAGGCAAAACTAACAAGAATGCAAATACAATACATAGTTGAGAATTTTACCCAAAGCAATGAAGATAGATAATACCACAAGTTTCAAACCATAAGCTTGATAGATGGAGAATGAATAAAATGTAAGATTTGCAATCCCCAAAAGTGAATTTTTCAATAGAAAATAAAAATCTATACTAAAACCCTAAAATATTGCAGAGAGAATATTATATGTCTTAAGTCTGGAATCCCTTCAAAATAAACCCTACCATAAATTATTTATAGGATTTACAAACTTAACCTAAAAATTACATAGAAAAATAGTTGGCAGCAGGTACATCTCATAGGTATGACTCTTAGGGTAACCTAAGTCGTCATCGAGGTCTCGTATCAGGCATTTTGGACTTGATTGTTATGAACCACTAGTACGAGTCGTCGCTTGGACTACGACTTGTATGCTCCTCTCGTAGTCTAGCCCTTCAGTTTTTTGTCCAAAATTTTGGCTCTCTGTTTCTTGCTACGAGTCCACCTACACGAGTCGTAGTGAGACCTATGACTCGTACAGTGGCCTCGTAGAGTGGCCTCGTAGAGATGGCCTCAACTTAGTAGATTTCTGATTTTTGCACTCTGTTTCTTATATGAGATCACCCTATAACTCCTAGCTTGGGCTATGACTCGTAGGAAGGCTCATATATCCTGCACTTCAACAAAATCTGCAATTTTCTCCCAAAATTGTGCCAACCTAACTTTTCTGCAATACCAACACAAAAAAACATAAAAACCATAAAAAGTCACATTAAGAACTCATAAAATCCCTTGTTTTAGGCATCAAATGTGTTGTATTTTGACAGCACATCACACGCTCAACAATCTAACTCACAACCCATCTCAGGAGCTCAGTCCTCTGGTCCATACTCTTAGAAATAACAGTTTGTCTAATCTGCCTAATCCGTTGATCAAACTCACCTGTAGACTGTAGTGCTCTGTATGTGGGACCAAACTATATGCGGCGGATTGTCTCCTCAAATATGTCAACCCGCCTGGCCTCTAACCAATACCTCCCGTAATCTGGGCTCCTCGAGAGGCTTCTTCTTTTTGGGAAGATCTTTAAGTATGGTCGCTGTGTAGGCTACATAGAATTCTTGCACCAGGACCGGAGAATAATGATCCATCTTTTTAGTCAACCATTCAAGCCCATGTCGTGTCATAGCCTCTTCAAGTCTAGGGACATGGCTCAACCCTGTATCAATCAGTCGGGACTCCTCGTAAAATGATTGCACTGTCTTTCCTTACTCCTTTTTCTATATGCCATCATCATATGTCTTCTTCATCCCTTTGACACCTCCACCAATGTGTTTGAGGATTCGGTGGTGATGAACTGGATGAAGACAGTGCATCCTCCCAACTCTAAGAAACATCATTAAAACTAGACTCCGTGTGTGTGGGAGTCATCTGTGGTGAACTCCGCTTAGACCCATCCTCACTTCTCTCCTCGTCAAACTGGGAGGTACTATCTACTTTCATCGGCATCTGAGCAGTTCGTTCAGCTGCCCTAGTTTGAGGCCCCAGTGCCTCTGTTGTTCGTTATCCAAAGACTCGTCAACAAGCATCCTCCTAAGGGTTTTAATTGCTGCCTTTCTACTCTTGGGGCCATGATAACTGAAAATGAGCACAAACAAACCATGATTAGCCCTAAAACACTCAGCAAAATAAAATAAAAACAAAAGAAAAAATACAGGAAAATCAACACGTATCAGTTGCAAATAGCAGGTACGAGAGTCAGGTACATCTCGTAGTGGAGAGTACGAGCTATACTATGTCTCAAAGTCCACAGGTGCATAGTAATTTTGAAAACTAAAACTAGGTACGAGACACAGTTAAGACTCATAGCCTTGACTATGGGTCGTAGACAGGTCGGGTCTCGTACAAGGTTTCAGTTTACAAAATTCACACAGGCTTAGGTGCACGAGAACTCACTATGGTTCGTAGAGGGAACTATGACTTGTAGTTGGGTCTCGTATAGTGAATACACAGGAATCTTAAGCCATTATTGCTTCTTATGAAAGACAACTATGACTCGTAGACTTACCTACGAGTCGTAGGAGGCTTCTGTAGCAGAAAACAACAGGTGCCTGAGTTACCTTAATTCACCACATGGACTTCAAACACAATTTCAACTTGAATTAAACAACATCGAAGCAAGCATTCATCATTCAAAACATGAGCACAAACAACCCAAAATCCTAAACACAGTTTCAATACTAATGTTACCCCATCAATCATAGATATAGCAAACAACACACTTCCAAATACAATTCCCTCAATTCATTCACACATGAACTCAAACAAATCCCTGCATTATACAAATCTATCATGCAAACATGTATACAAAGATATAGCGAATTTGTTCACAAGTTCACCAAAAAGTCATCAACCAACAAGTCTGACAACATTGCCCTGATCAAAACCTTGTCATGCTACCTGGCTTTTGCAAGTCAATCAACAATCACAACCCAATCTTATGCACTTACTCAACAATACATAGCGTAGCATGATCATCAAATCAAAACAACAAGGGAAAATTCCTCGACTAGGGTTAAATTTTGATGAATTATATTCAATAACAACCCTAATTCCTTCTCAATGTCATCATACTCACAATCAATAACAACAACATCATTACCCCAATGCCTCAAAGGCTCCCGCCCATTGCGGGGTAAGGGGGGTCGGATGTACGCAGTCTGACCCCAATGTTTAAAAACATAGCGCGACTGTTTCCAAATGACCCATCATGAGCGTCGAAAGTTGCATTGACTAACTACTACTTCACAATTGAAAGAAGCGCAGATAGTTTAAAGAGTCATTTTGCTTTATTCCATCATACCCCAAAGCTAAAAAATAGTGAATCTTTGGCTCCATCCAAGATTGATGGAAAAACTCACAATCAATAGCCTTGGCAACAATTTCAACCACACACTCATTCAAAAAATTCAAAGAAAAATTAATTATAGGAGTTAAAACAAACCAAGAGACATTACGTAGGAGATGATGATAAAGACGAGTAAAATGAGAAGAATAGGGGGTAAAACCCTAGCCGCCGGTTAATCTCGCCGGAAATATGGTTGGGTGGCCAAAATAGTGATCGAAAAATATTCGGGTGGGGGGAGTATTAGGGGTTAATTCTGTGTGATTTAGGGTTAAAATGGGGTCAAAATCAGGGAGTATTAGGGGTTAATTCTGTGTGATTTAGGGTTAAAATGGGGTCAAAATCATTTTGACCCCTATTTAACCCTTTCCGAATTACGTTTGCCATTTTCTACACTTTTGACACTTTGTTCAAACCTGCATAATTTTTTTCTCAAAGTACACCATTATACCAACATATAACCAATTCATTGTCTAAAAACAAAATCAACACACTCAAAATGCTACCTAAAAATACACAAATTACCAATAAAATCAAAAACAAACAAAAGCATTAAAACCTCTTGGGTTGCCTCCCAAGTAGCGTCTGATTTAATGTCGTGACACGACTTAGTTATCTTGAGTGATCAAAACTCCTCAAGATTTGATGACCCTCCTTCACAAGGCTTTTCTTTTCTCAACATGCTCCACTGAATTTGCTCTAGTTGTTGTGACAATCGCCCGAATTAGTTGTCCGATTTCTCAATTGCTTCTGCATGCCGATCAACTTTGTAATTTATATTGATGGCAAAAACTTTGATCTCTCTCAATAGTTCCTCCTGTGCATCGGCTCTTTTAGCCAATTGGGCAAGCAGGCCTTCAACTTTAGAATTTTCGCTTCCTTGGCACTGTTGATGTGGTAGCTTAAACCAGTTACCTTATCATTCATTTGCTCAAAGTTATGATCAGAAACTTCCATGCAACTAGTTGCCTGCTCCTTTATAGGTCTATATATGCTATGAACCATCTCCAACTTATCCATTCGTTCAACAACCTCTGCAAAGGGTGACCGTAAAAATGCTAGGTAGCCTCCTCTCAGTAGAGCATCTGCATGAGCTTGATGTTTTGAGCTCAGCGGTCGATAGAAGATTGCCACTAGGGTTGCATCTGAAATCCCATGATCTAGGGCATCTTTTAAGCATCTTTTTAATCGTTCCCATGTCAAAGTAAGAGAATCACCTGGGAATTGTCGAAAACTAATGATTTGATCCCATAGTTTAAATCTGTTTAGTCTGACATAGAACCTTGCTAAGAAATCTCTTTGAACCTCCACCTAGTTGGTGAACACATCGTGTGGAAGTTGGCCCCACCAACTTGCAGCATTTTTCGTGAGAGTTATTGGGAAGACTTGAAGTTGCATAGCATTCATGGGCAGGTGTTATGTTTCCATCACTTCCCTACACATGCATGCAAAGTTCTGTAAATGATTATGTGGGTCCTCCGACGGAATACTCCCCAAATATAGCACGTCTCTATAATGATTGAAGTAGGTCACAGGTGATAAGGAGATTTTATTCAGCCATTCGTCGGATAGCCTATTGAATCGTTGTGTTGGGTATGTCAAATGTACCCTGCAAAAGAAACTAACCAACAAAAACAAAAGTAAATATAAGAGAATTAAGAAATTAACACTTGAATTAACTACTAGTGAAATCAAGTCAAAACTTTATCGTATTCACCGGCAAC
Source organism: Solanum medicagineum (assembly GCA_026153255.1). Lineage (NCBI taxonomy): Eukaryota > Viridiplantae > Streptophyta > Magnoliopsida > Solanales > Solanaceae > Solanum > Solanum medicagineum. Next base: position 9,413,331 of record JAPFFP010000002.1, read on the forward strand.
TGTGCCATTAATTTTGATCATGCTCAAACAGTACCTCTCACTTTGAGGATAAAGTGATCGTTGTCAAATATAAAACCTAACTATAGGTTAGGGTTGAATCCCAATGGAATATGGGGCTTTGCCACTTAGATTCACCAACAATCAATTCAAGCATTAAATAACTCTATTCTCAAAAAAGGAGGGTTTTGCAATAATTGTTAGTAAATAAAACTATCTGGAAACAGTCGCCCTATGTTTTTAAACATAGGGGTCAGGCTGCATACATCCGACCCCCCTTTACCCCGCAATGGGCGGAAACCTTTGAGGCATCGGGGTAATGTTGTTGTTGTTAATAGTAAATAAAACTATACTAATAAAATGTAGAGACAATCAAATTGGAGAGCAACATGGAAAATTGTGTTCCTCATGATTCACTAACTTAGATATCTCGGATAACACAACCTAAATTGGGATATTGCATGCAGGACGGTAACTTGGGTTCTTCCAAACCTTGGGCAAAGTCGAACGTTGAATTTCATTATTGCGTTTGGTCGTCTACCGTAGTGTGCCAAACTAACCGTACCTATTGTCCCAGTCAACCTCTTCTTGGTCGAGTCTGGTTGATAAGACGAGAACATGTCGATCGAATTCTGTCATCCATTTCCCTTTCCTATTCATCACTACCGTGATTGGGATCATGACACTAGGCGGGGTTTAATGTTGGCCACAATTAAACAAGAAAAATGAAGAAAAATGGATAATATATGCAAATACCCAACTCAAGAAGTGCAGATAATCCGGATTTCTAAGCTAGCTACTCATGGTTCTCACAACCCCAAGTTGTGGGTTTAGCCACTCATGGCTTCAGCACACAAATCAACAGTGAAATAAGAAGACATGGAAGATTTCTTACCCAAGCAAATTGAAGAACAATGAAACCTTTTTTGCAATTAGAATTGAAAGCTTGAATGTGAGAATAATCCACAAGCGAATCTAAATCTCCAAATTTGTCTCAAAGTGAAACCCTAGATAGTCTCTCTCAAAACCTCTCTACAATCTCGAATGTTGTGAATAATAATGAAAGGTTGCTGAAAAACTCCTCCTAAAACCCTAAGATATACTATTTATAATATTTACAAAAAGGTTTTTAAAATAATTAGAAAATCTGGTTGGCGTCTGCTACGGCTTGTAGTTACGACTGGTAGGGTGACCTACGAGTCGTAATTGGGCTTTCGTGGTCAGCAATTGGCATTTTAAACTTCACTATCATGATCCACCTCTACGAATCTTAATATGGTCTACGACTCGTATTGCATTCTCGTAGTCCATTCTTACATTTCTTGGTACAATTCTAATCAACACTGTAAATTGGTATGAGGCTTCCCTTTACGATTCATAGAGGGGACTATGACTCATACCTTAAGCTTGTATGGTTGAACATCAAATTTTCAGATTTTATTTTTGAACACTGTTAATTGCTACAAATAGCCTCTACGACTCGTAGCTTGAGCTTTGACTCGTTGTAGGTCTTGAAAATCAACAAAATCTATAACTTTTCCCAAAATCAAGTCAACCTATATTTTCTGTAAAAACAAACACAAAAACACATAAAAATCATTAAAAAGTCACATTGATAACACACAAAATCACATGTTTTAGGCATCAAATATGTTGTATTTTGACAGCACATCACCCAGCCTTACAGGGATTTGCCTAGACTCAGTTGAACTCTGATCCACATCGACAAGGCTGATACAAGAGTGGCTCTGATACTACCTGTAACGACCTGGCCTAACACTATGAAGTATTGGCCTCTCTTGGGCCTATCCCATCATGAATTTGTCTATTCGGGCCCACCCCAAAAGGCATCTCACAGTATATAGACCAGTCTTTTACTTATGTACCCAGCATCTCTCTTGTGTTTTGCCGATGTGGGATTTCTCATCTCAAAATGGGTACCCTAGATGTGGCTGGCACTCGGAAACTATTGCTATTCCTCAAGCGAACCAATTGGCCTCATCATTTTCATTCATTCAACAACATAAAAACTCAACGAAAGTCTAAAGATAATAAATGGTGGAAGTCTCATAATATATAAGTAAATGGGCTAGTCCAAAATAAGCTAGCTCAACAAGTCTCAACATCAATAACTCAACTCTAATTATGAGGCCTCTATCACTAATCAAATAGTGCTAATAACAAACCCATGGCTACCTCAACTCAAAGTAAAGCTAGTCTAAATCAAGTCTGACTCTATAAAGCTAGATGAAAATAAAATAATGATCTTCCGAAGTAAGGAGATTCACCAACTCTGCTGACTGCAATAGATCCTCAACGAAGCGCATGTTGATGATATTGATTACCTATCTTTGCATCATAAAATGATGCAGTCCAAAGAGGATGTCAGTACATGGAATGTACGAATATGTAAAATGGTTGAATAAAACAAAAACAGGTAGAATAATATAGAAATAACATCAACTCAGAAAATACTTAATCAGAATGTCAAATGTCTATCTAAAGCAAGAATAAAGAGTAGAAAAATGACCTATAAATGCAAATCAAACCTCATCAATCAACTCAACTCAGAGTACTATCAGTGTGGGACCTATTTGGGAGTTTCTCTTAACCGACAATAATCACTTATGAGCCAGTGATTGTACAACAATCTCGTTGTTGTTGCCACAATCGTTCTGTACTTGCGAGGTATGGAACAACTATGATCCACAAGGGATCTGGTCTCTAAAGTCCATTATTGCTTCAGGGACTTGAAAGGGGGACCTGTCCGACATTAATGGACTTAGTCCTAAAACTAGAAACCCATCCGACTTTAACGGACTTAGTTTCACTAAATAGTAACCTGTCCAAATTTAACGGACTTAGTCTACTCCTACGCTTGGCAACATAGTTAATGGGTTTGAGTTGGACTTACTCTTACCCATTTCAATGCTCGGTACTCCTCCCAAGACTCAATGCTCATAAGACTCTTCATCTTAACTCAATTGCCTCAATTAGTCTCGTAGAGACTCTCATTATCTCATTAACTCAAACTTTAAGTCTTCTATTGCTTTCAAGGATTTTAGGTCATCTCAATTAACTCAATTCTCATTAAGAACTCAAGGAGTCAGATTATCATTTAGAAGAAGTCATTCAGACAGAACTCAAGAACTCAATTAGGAAGACTCATAGGATCGTCAAGCTCAATTAACTCAATCTCATACTCACATCAAGATTACTATCAACATACTCAAGTTAAGGCTCTAGACTCCATCCCTAGGTTCATTCATGAATGCTTTCACAAATCAAAATATTGGGTTTATACAATATCTCATGAAAAGTATTTAATTCAAGAAACAAGTTTATCATGATCATCAACATATAAAAATACATATAATAGATAAAATTTTCAAGAAAATAATCAAGAACATATTTCAAGAAAACATCTATGGGGACTCATGAACCCTCAACTCCTTTATTACCATCTATGGGGCGCATTTCGTGTTAGGGAGACCCGATGACAACTACCCTTACACTTCGTTTGGTTCATAATACGGGAAGACAACGTTAAAGCACTTTTATTGGTTTGTCTATCCTCGCTCAATGATGTAATTAGGCAGTCAATAACAGTAGGCCAACAGAGGCGTGCAACCCTGTTTAGGTAATTTTAACCCCGTGAATCAGTAGTCAGGAACCAAGACATATATGCAAACTTCGAGTCTAAAATAACGTCGTTAAGGTTACAATCCCGGAATGGCTCTTAATTTGATAAGTAACAATAAAAATCAGTTTAGTGTAGAGGTTTAATTAGTTATTTAATTTCTTTTCAGAAATATCTTAACCATTTTACTAAAAACACTTCAAATGTAACACATTGGATTGTTTATCGATTTTAATCAAATGCTTTGGATTCGACATCTCGGCCCCTTAATCAGGCCATTATATTACTTGTTTAGACCACGTACACTTGTGTGCGCTGGGAAGCAACACCCATCTATTAGTTTAGCCTTACATACCTGGAAAGTTGATATTACAATCGAAATTTGATGAACACTAGCTTTCTTGAAGAAAATCCTCAATCTTGGTTGTTCTTTTAAAGTAAAAGAACTTGGGAGGGCATTGGTTGAAGGAATTCTCTATGATTCTTGAATTCTTGACTTAGAATCTTTAAAATTCTTGATGAAGAACCCTAATTCTTGATTCTTGAAGAATCAAGAAATCATTTCTTGGAATTCTTGAATTTATTTTCCTGAAACCCTAGGTTATGATTTAAGATTCTATTAGAGATTCATGAATAGATGAAGAAATTTGGGTTGGGTAGCTTGAATTTATGAAGAATAACCTACCTTGATGATGAATCTTGAAAGCTAACCCTAACCGGATGATTTTCTGATGATTCTTGAACGTTTATGTTTAGGAGTGAAGGAGAGGGTTCTACTTATGAAGAACTGACGTTTGATGTGTTTTGGGACCTTAAATAGACCCCCCAAAGGTTTTAGAATAAAAGTACCCTCAAAATAAAAAGAAAGGAAGTCATTTAGCTTATCCAAAAAGGGTTCGCATCAGGTCCGCAGCTCTGAATATCTTCAGTAAAATTGTCATAACTTTCTACTCCAAACTCTGATTAAGGCAAAATCAGATGAATTGGAAAGCTAATTCAAATATCTTCAATTTGATATATTATGGGTCACCGAACTTGTTAAACTTTAGGAGATATAGTCATTTGAATTAACCCTTTGATCAACTCATACGAAAACTTAGTAGGTAGAAATTCTTTGGAATTGGCTTAAGGTAAAAGATCTTTTATGACTCTAAATCACATCTGATATACTTTAAATACTTGAGAATTGATCCTAGCATATATACAACCTAAAAATGGTCCATCTAACTTTTATAAAATCTTCCATTAGAACTCAAATGCTAAGAAAGTTTTTAACTTAACTTCGTACTAGAGGGTTCGTGTGACCTTCGATCATCTCCAATTTTATTCCCACACTAAAAAATTGACTTGAACACCTATTCTCAATTAAGAATCATCAATTAAAATCCTATATCATATGAAAGATATCTTAGTCTTAGCTTAAAAATAATTGGGGTGTTACAGTATGTTAATTGGTTGTAGCCTATTGCCTAGTTAGGCCTTGTTATTATTGGTGATAGCTTACCAACTTATGAACCTAGCTTATATTGTATATATCTATTTTTTAGTTTTTGTATAGAGATCATGCTGGGGTCAACAATCTGCATAGAATTTATGTTTTCTTAGACATCATGATAGACTCGATGGTCCAAATAGAACTTGTATGCTACATGTTTGTTGCCTTGTATGAATTGTTGATAGTAGTTGTTTTCTTTCTAGAGCCATTGACAAGGGGATCATCGGCTAAGGACTTATTTTTTAGTTGAGATATACATTGATTTTATATGTGCTTTCTATGTAATTCAATAGGATCAACTCAAACCTAAGTTTTGACTGTGCAAGTTGCGCCTACCAAGTTAGAGATGTAACACAAATCCAATCATTTAAGGGATTAGGTCCGTCCCATTTCATATTAACAATTCTTAAAGAAAGTGAAAGAGATTTTCATCTATACACTACATATCAAGTTGGAACTCACATTTAAATAATATTTGCATGATTTCATAAACTAAAAGTATAAAGGAAAGATCATATCAATGCATGTTATCTCTTGAGATTTATCCTTGAGGTAAAATTCTTATTGTACATGCATTTAAAAATAAAATCAAGGCAATGAGAAAGTAACATTAAGATCTTTCTACTTAGAATTTTCTGCGACATTTTTTGTTGTGTCGATCACTGAAAATGTCAGATCCAAAGTTAACTGATTGACATAAAAACCAATTAATTCTTTTCCCTCAAATCCTCTTCGCTTAACAACACGTTCAATCCAATCTTCATATAATCCAAAAACTCCATCTATGTCCTTTTTCAACTTGAGGAGATGGTTAGCTCCAGTGTCATCATCCCAAAGAGGAATCATGACCTCCCCTTCTTTCTCTGCTATTACGGCCACTACAGGATCTAAGTTCTTGAAAAGGTATTTCAGATCATTTTCATCAAATCTTATGCCTCTAAAATCGTTCGTCAACCACTTCACAAAAGAAAACTCACTTTCAACCTCACTCTTGCCCTTCTTCCATGACATTTTGTATATTTTAGAAATAAATCTTATTTGCATGTGTGATTTGAGATTAAGCGGTATATATAATCTCTAGGGTATTATTTAGGAGAGTAATATAATCTTTTAAGAAACTTTAATTATTACAAAGATTATCTAATTTTCTATTTTCTTTAAAGATCTGTAAAAGTATTAACAAATTCCTTCCTCTTTTTAGATTAGACACAGAGGAGAGTAAATCAAATTAACTAACATTTTATTTGTTTTGTTTAAATTTAAAATAAGCAAAAGTACATAGTTCGCCCCTTATACTAATAGTCTCAGATCATTTACCTTTTATTCTCTAATAAGTTGGGGTGAAGTCTCTTTGACCAATGAAAAAGGACTCATAGTGTACCTTGAATCAGCTGTTGATAGCTCTGTGAAAGATTGAAGATTCGACTACTTGATTTAGAGTCTATTTTTCAACTCTTACAAATAATTCATCTCAGAGGTATAATGTATTATCGGTTCGGTTTATTAGTTTTTTATTTTTAAATATGATAACTCAATAACAAATTAATAAAATATTTTTTATCAATTTTCAATTTATTGATTTTTGGTCCTTGAAATTTCAATTTTTAGTTTACCTAATAAGAAAATGCTCATAAAATAAATATATAACTTCTCTAACAATTTGACGCGATATAATAAAACAATGAAATATAGTGAAATAAGCAAATCGATTGTAAATGACAGAATGTTTTTTGAAACTTAGAATGAGGCAGATTAGGAATAGTAAAAATGATGAACATATCTATTTGTCTAATTTTACAAAACTCACCTAATTTAATAAAACGGACTTTATAAATACATAACACCCACTCCTAAATTAACACTGATATGACAACTAAATCAACAAGAAGTGAACAAAATGTTTGTCAAACACCTAAGCTTAACAAATATGTAATATTTAGCTCCATGTTCTAATTTACTTCTTCGATAGAAGGCTTATACATTGGAAATCAAACAAGTACATGATTTACGAGTATCAATATAATATTAAATTATTAATATTTAATATTTATGGAGAGATAAAACAAAATAGTAAAATACTATGCTCTTAATGGGTTATCGATCTATCTAATAACCCAAATACTAAAAACTAAAACTGAACTGACAACCCAATAATTTTCTTTTATAAAACTATTTAAAATATTTAAATCTTATAGCCTAACAACAATTAAACCAATAATATTTTTTCTTATTGATTTATCGATCGATTCAATTTTACACCTCCTCTAATCATATCCCTAAAATATACAAAAGAGAGATGCATGAAGTTAGTTGGGATGACTATCCTATAAATCTCCCTATTTTCACCATTGCAACATATTGAATACACAGATTTCTATACATGAACTCTAGCCAAATAACTATTGGTCCAGTACTCACAATTATTGGTTAGCTCAAATCAATCAATGAGACTCACCCTCTTATCTCTTTTTATTAATTTTTGCCTGAATGTTTACTTTGTTATTATTATTCACATCGCCAATGGATCAATCAAATTTTGCTTGACCATATTACTTGTGGCCTCAATCTAACAAATTAAATGATTGGACTAGTAAAGAATAGTCCAAAAACAATACTAATCCTACTTAGTTATTGTTTAGGAATATTTACATAAATAATATCAAATATTATCCTTTTTAGAGTACTTTTTTAAATTACAGCCTGTAGCATATTTTATCAATAAATTATCAGAAATTTCTTTCCTTTCTCTTTAATTTCTTGGCTGAACGTGTCTTTTTTTTTTAAATTTCCTTTTCTCTCTCTTTCTTCCTCTCCATTCAACTCATTATCTTTAATATTATACACTATTATAAATTTATTATGATAATTTCAATAAATATAATACATTTTCTAATAATATAAAATTAATTAAATCATACTAAAATATTTAAAATTCACATATAATACTTGTAATATGTATTATTTATTGAATTTAAAACGTATTATAGTTATTTTTTGTTATTTTCTCTTATTAATGATGCTAAAATAATTATTATATTAAAAATATGTTAATTATATTCTCCACATGCATTACAAAATGTCTATAATACATATGAAGTATCGAATTCAAAATGTATTACATTGTAGTTTTTATTATTATTTTTATTAATGATGTCAAAGAATATTATATCTGAATTTCAAATATTTAAATTAGTTTATAGGTTAATCTATTAAAATTGTGTCGGTGCATTATATATGTATTTACATAAAATAAATCTTCTAGTTTAAAGAATAGTAACAACATTATCTGCATAATATTCAATTTAAAATTAAATTTTTAATTAAAATAATTAATTAATATTTTTAAAAGAAAGAGAGACAGAGAGAGAAAGAGAAATGAAATTTCTCCCTCTCTTTGTTATTTTTGGTAACAAAAATATAATTATATTTGGTAAGAGTTAATTATGCTAAAATTCGAAATTTAGATTAAATAATATATTATTTATGTAAATGACCCAATTGTTTATTGTGGAATCTAATGATAGAATAAAGTAAATAGCAATTTTCACAATAAACTGCTTCGCACAAATTGCCAAGCGACTAGGAACCCTCACCTAAAAGTCCTTTAACAAAGAAAAGGACTGGGTAGAAATACCGCAAGAGCTTATGTCATATGTAGCTTCGTCCACAAGATTCACTAAGATGCCTCAATCCAACCTTACACTTATTGAACACCTTTATCAGTAAAAATTTATACCTATTTGACATTTTCTTTTAAAAACTAACTAATTAAAAAGATGAAAACAATTATAAGATTTCTTTTTTTGAAAAAAAAAAATTGGCTAAACCTTCATCCACCGTCCCCATTTCTATCTTTTTCCCAACTCCTTTTATTTTGAACCTAAATCTTCTCCTCTTTTCTACTTTTTTTTCTTTAAACTGTCTGCGCTTTCAATTGTGAAGTAGCAGTTATTCAATGCAACTTTCGACGCTCATCATGGGTTATCTGGAAACAGTCGCTCTATGTTTTTAAACATAGGGGTCAGGCTGCGTACACCTTTGAGGCATTGGGGTAATGTTGTTGTTGTTTTCTACTTTTTTTTCTTGTTTTAGGGTTTGTTTTGTTCTTGGTTTTTATTAATTTTGGGTTTAAGATTTAATTTGCCATACAAGACGAATGAGAAAGAGAGATGTATGGTGGTCGTAGCGTACTCCATTATTGCCAGCGAACAAGCTAATGGGTGAAGGAAATGATGGTTGGAAAAACAAGAGAGAATTGTGAATGGTGACGGCCTCAGTGATCGAGATGCCAAAACAGCGAAGGACAGGCGGTTGACACCAACAAGAAGAATTAAAATATACATGTATATAGCTCAGAGATGTCCTTTCACGTGTAATATAGGTATGCAATAGGTTTAAGGCCAAATGTGCAAACAAGGGATGGCAAATAACTTGCACTTTGAGAATGAAATCATAACACCAAACTCTTCAGTTATTATTTTTAGTTTGCAGTACTCAAAAGATGAGGGAAGCGAGATTGCGATGGTTTGGACATGTGCGGAGAAGAAGTCCCGATGCTCCTGTTCGGAGGTGCGAGAGGTTGGTTCCGGGAGG
>JAPFFP010000002.1:9423155-9441302 GCA_026153255.1 Solanum medicagineum
TCATATATCTCAAAATCTGTGTGTGATATCAAAGATCAGACTTCATATTCTTGATCAGGGGACAAAATTGAGTGAAAAGCGGGTATAACCCTGAATTCAGAGGACTCGTAGTGAAATTTTATTTTTGCCAACTTTTAAATTTCCACTTACTGATCGCGATGGCTCTACAAAGCAGACCTGTCGCTGAGCAGCGTTATCACTTACTTAATTTTCTAGTTTTGGCCTAACACACTGGGGTCTTGGCCCCATGCCCTTTTATGCATAAAACACCTATACTTAGCAATTTTTCCACTCTATATCACTCAAGACATTCTCAAAACCCTCTCTAACACTTAACAAGATATTTGATCCAAATTTGAGTGTCCCAATCTTAATTGCGGATCTCAAGAACTTCATTCAAGCTCCACATTCTCATTCAAATCTACATCAAGGAAATCCTCAATTTGAGGTATGTGGGTTTCAACCATGCCTTTCACCCATGTGCCCAATCTTCCTTTTTATCAAATTTTCATGTTTCCAAATTGTATTACGTATGGCTATTACTTATTATGAATTATGATTACAAATTATGTTGGGGTTTTATGAAATGTTGATTGAAAACCCATGTCCACCTATTTTAAGCTTATGGTCTGTCTATTGTGACTATACATATTTTGGGCTATGAAACTGCGATCTATTATGAGATTTGATGATGGATTCCAAGGTATTTTACCTGAGGGTTTTACTATGTGTTGTTGGGTTGATTTACACTATATTTTGCCACGTTATTTCACTCTTGAATTGCATGATTTTGAACTAGCATTGCACAGTCGCCAAGTATTTGATAAAATGTCATGAGAAGGATTCTTGAGCTATTGATGATATATAGCATGGATTGTGAATCAAGTGACTAAATGATGATTAAGGGGTTGTAGGTATGTATTCAATTCATGAAAGTATCTATAGTGTTGTAAGTTGATCACACCTTGTTGGGGGGGGGGCATGCCCAACACCTTGTTGAAGGGGTGTCTAGCCTCAACCACTATGATGGGGGATGGCATGCTAATTTACCTTATTGAGGGGTAAGTACCTTGACCACTATAATGGGGGGGGGGGAGGGGATTATGCCCATCTACCTTGTTGAGGGGCATGTACGTCAATCACTTTCCAAGGGGGTGGCATGCCTTGGAGTTCAAGTAAACATTATTTGGCCTATGTGAATATGGTCTCTTCCTACACATGTTTTATGCTCTATATAATCATATGATTTATAAGCATGTTTCACTTCAATCATTGATCATGCATGCCATATTTACATTATACTCATCCATTGCTTATGATTATATAGGATTATGTCTTGTTGCGTTGCATCCTACATACTTTGCACATTCGAACGTAGTAGCGCATACTCTATACCTATATGATGTTACCATGTAGGACCAGAGCTCCTCACGGTTATCCTCCACGTGGTTAGTTTGTGCATCTTGAAGATAACCTTTTGGTGAGTCTTCAAGTTTGGGGATACTAGCTATGCTACTCTTGCTTTCATTATCTCTTTATGTTGAAAATTTGATACTATAAGGGTGAGCCGGAAAAGTGTCTTGGCCCTAGCCTAATCTATGTTTAGAGGTGTTGTTGGAACAATTGATTTATCTATGCTTTGAGCTTTGATTCTTTATGCTTCATAAATGTCAAGGCTTCCCTCAGTCTCGTTTCCTTTCTTTACATTTCTTGTACTTGTTGTTTTGCTTAGGCGACCAAAGATGTGTGATTGATGTGCTAAGAGGCTTGTTCGGGATTCCTTCGCGTTCCTCATTCATCGTGTCACATCCAAACCCTAGGCTTGGATATAAAAAACTTGGTATCAGAGCACTAGGTTGTTATTGGTCCTCGGAATCCAACACGTCGTGTCGGTTAGAGATAGTTCATGGTTGTGAAGTGCACCACAACTATGACTAAGAGGCTATAAGGCGTTTTAGGAAATGTTTCTCTTCTTCATGATCTATGTCGTGCTTTAATAGTAAGGTAAGACTTTTTCCTTTAACGAATGTTCTTTGCTATTCTAGATCATGCTGATTCCATGAGGAAAAAGATCTCATACTCCCAAGGAACAATCGACCCCTCCCGCTCCTCAAGCCCCTCAAGACGGGGGAGTGGCCCATGAATAATTCCAGGATGCGATTACCATGTTGGCCCTTGCCATGACTAATCAAATCAACCAAGGGGACTAAGCCCCTCATGATCCTACTCCGGCATCTAGGGTGAGGGATTTTACTAGAATGAACCCACTGGAGTTCCATGGGTACAAGGTGGATAAGGATCCACAAGAATTCATTGATGAGGTATATAAGGTTTTGTCCATTATGAGGGTTAACTCAGAGGAGAAAGCAGAGTTGGCGGCCTACCAACTCAAAGGGGTGGTTCAAATATGGTTCACCCAATGGAAGATGGAGAAGGGGAATGCTGATGCTATCTCTTAGGAAGAGTTCAAAGAGGCTTTTCTCAACCGGTTCTTTCCTTTGGAGCTAAGGCTGGCGAAAATGATGAAATTCATGAATCTAAAGCAAGGGTCTATGAGTGTGAGGGAGTATGCCCTCAAGTTCAACCAGCTCTCCAAGTATGCCCCACAATTGGTTGCCAATCTGAGCTCTACAATGAACAAATTTACGACGGGTGTGTCCGACTTAGTGAATGAGGAGTGTCGTACCGCCATGATAATTGGCGATATGGAATTATCCCGCCTCATGACATATGCCGAACAACTTGAGGGGGAAATGTTGAGAATGAGAAGAAATGGTGAGGCCAAGAGGGCCCATTCTGAAGGTAGATTTCAAAATCCCAAGAGTGACCGATTTCCTCAAGGCCATAAGCCTCCATGCCAAGGGTCTCCCAATGCTCCTAATAGAAGGTTTGCCAATGACTACACTAAATGCGAAGGGTGTGGTAAGAGCCATAATGGACCATGTTTGAAGAACACTAATGCTTACTATGGTTGTGGTGAAGTGGGTCATATGGTGATTGATTGTCCTCGTAATCAAACCAAGGGAAGAGATGGTCGTCTACAAGACCAAGGTGCAAATATGGGTCCAAAGGGGATAGAAGGCCAACAATGGGATACTCCAAGGTAAAATAGGTTCTATGCTCTTCAAGGGAAACAAGGGGTAGATGAGGTGCCCAATGTCATCACCGGTATGTTAAAGGTTTTTGATTTTGATGTGTATGCCTTGAAAGACACGGGTGCCACTATTTTTTGTATTACTCCTTTTGTTGCAAAAAACCTTCATGTTAACCCTGAAATATTGTGTTAACCCTATTGAGTGTCTACCCCTATTGATGAGTATATTATTGCTGGAAGAGTCTATAGAAATTGTCTTTTATTCATATTGCATAAAATATTGTCTTGTGATTTTGTTAAGTTAGATATGGTGTATTTTGATGCCATTGTTAGGATGGATTGGTTGCATGCATATTATGCTTCTATTGATTGTAGAGGTATGGTCAAATTTCAATTCCCTAATGAGCCAGTCCTTGGGTGGTAAAGTTGTGATATAGTGGTCAAGGGTAGATTCATTTATTTTCTTAAAGACCAAAAGTTTATGTCTAAGGGTTATCTCTATCATTTTGTGAGGGTTAGGGATGTTGAGTTCAAAGTCCTCCCTATAGAGTCAGTTCCTGTGGTTAATGAGTTCCTTGATGTCTTTATCGATGAGCTTCCCAGTGTTCCTTCCTAAAGGGAAATATACTTTGGTATAGACCTCCTTCTTAATACTCAACCCATTTCTATTCCCCCTTACCATATGGCCCCAGAGGAGTTGAAGGAGTTAAAGGAACAATTGAGGGATTTGTTGGAGAAGGGTTTTATAAGGCCTAGTAAGTCACCTTGGGACGCACCAGTGTTATACGTGATGAAGAAGGATGGCTCTCTTAGAATGTGCATTGATTACCAATAACATAATATAGTCACCATCAAGAATAAGTACCCTCTACTAAGGATTGATGACCATTTTTACCAACTTCAAGGGACTAATCACTTCTCTAAGATTGATCTTCAATCCGAGTATCACCAAGTGAAAGTGAGGGAGTGTGACATTCCCAAGATGACTTTTTGGACTATGTGTTGCACTTTAAGTTTGTGGTTATGTCCTTTGGGTTGACTAATGCACCGGCTATATTGATGGATCTTATGAATAGGGTCTTTAAACCCTACGGTGACTTGTTTGTGGTGGTTTTTATTGATCATATCTTGATCGATTTCCATAGTGAGGAGGAGCATGTGGATCACTTGAGGGTGGTATTGCAAAGCTTGAGAGAGGAGAAGTTGTATGCTAATATAAAAAATGTGAGTTTTGGTTGAAAGAGGTTGCTTTCCTAGGGCATGTGGTGTCGGGGGATGGCATTAAGGTGGATCCAATAAGACAGAGGTGATTAGAAATTGGCCTAAACCTTTGACTCCATTAGATATTAGAAGTTTCTTAGGTTTGGTGGGTTATTACTCGAAGTTTGTAAATGGGTTCTCTTCTGTTGTTTCTCCTATGACTAAGTTGACCCAAAAGAAGGCAAAATTTGTGTGGACCGATGACTGTGAAAAGAGTTTCTGAACATTTAAAGATAGGCTTGTCTCCGCTATTATTTTGTCTCTACCGAAAGGTTGGAAGGGTTTGTTATATATTGTGATTCATTAAGAATTGGTTTGGGGTGTGTTTTGATGCAAAGTGGTAAGATGATAGCATATGCCTCTCGACAACTTAAAGTGCATGAGAAGAATTATCCCACCCATGATCTTTAATTAGCGGCCGTGGTGTTTGCTTTGATAATTTGGCGTCTTTACTTTTATGGGGTTCATGTTGATGTGTTTACCGATCATAAGAGTCTGCAATATGTGTTCACCCAAAAATATCTTAACTTGAGATAAAGAAGGTGGTTAGAACCCCTTAACGTTTATGATATGAGTGTGTATTATCACCTCGGCAAAACTAATGTTATGGTCGATGCTCTAAGTAGGGGGTCTATGGGTAGTCTAGCTCATGTTGATGATGGTAGAAAAGTGGTTGCTAGAGAGGTCCATTGGTTGGCTAGATTGGGGGTTAGGTTGGAAGAAGGGGATGGTGGTGTAGTAGTTATTGATGGTTCTAAATCTTGCTTGATTGAAGAGGTGAAGGCAAAGCAAGATCTTGACCCCGCCTTATTAGAATAGAAGGCCTTAGTAAGAGATAGAAAGGTGAAGGTTTTCTCCCAAAGGATGAGATGGTTCCCTTAGGTACCAAGGTAGATTGTGTGTGCTGAGTGTTGATGACTTGAGAAAGAAGATTTTAGATGAGCCTCATAATTCTTCCTATTCTATTCACTCTGGTTCTACAAAGATATATAGAGAGTTGAGGGAAGTGTATTGGTGGGTTGGTATGAAGAAAGACATTGCCAGGTTCGTATCTGGATGTGACAATTGTCAACAAGTGAAAGCCGAAAAGGTCGGGTGGCCTAGTCCAAGATATAGAGATTCCTACTTGGAAGTGGGAGGAAATCAACATAGATTTTTTGGATGGGTTGCCTAAGACTAGAAAGCATTTTGATTCTATCTAGGTTGTGGTTGATAGAATGATAAAATCGGCTCATTTTTTACCAATCAAAACTATTTATGGTGCCGAAGAATATGTTAAGTTGTATATACATGAGTTGGTTAGATTTCATGGAGTGCTTTTTTCTATCATTTGGGATAGTGGTGCTCAATTCACTTCTCACTTTTGGAAGTCTTTCCAAAGAGATCTTGGTGCCAAGGTAATGCTTAGCATGTCCTTTCACCCTCAAACACATGGCCAACTCGAGAGAACAATCCAAACTCTTGAAGATATGCTTAGAGCTTGTCTTTTGGAGTTTAAGGGTAGTTGGGATGATCATCTTCCATTCATTGTATTTTCTTACAATAATAGCTATCACTCAAGTATTGGTATTGCTCATGTTGAAGTTCTTTATGGTAGGCATTGTAGATCACCAGTTGGGTGGTTTCAAGTAGGGGAGATGGCTTTGGTCGGTTCGAACTTTGTCATGGAAGCCTTGGAGAAGTTTAGGATGATAAGAGAGAGATTGGAAACAACCCAAAGTAGACAAAAGTCCTATTCTGATGTGAGGAGAAGATATCTTGAATTTAAGGTTGGTGATTGGGTTTATTTGAAGGTCTCACCTATGAAGGGTGTGGTTCGATTTGGCAAGAAGAGTAAATTGAGCCCAAGGTCTGTTGGTTCCTATAAAGTGTTGAGGGAGATTGGTAAGGTGGCCTATAAGTTGGAGTTGCCCATTGATATGAATATGATTCATCCAGTCTTCCATGTATCTTTGTTGGGAAAGTGTGTGGGTGACTCAAGTGGTATTGTACCTTTGGATGTTGTGGGTGTGATAGAAGATAATTTGACTTATGAGGATGTTTCGGTAGAAATTTTGGATAGACAAGTGAAGAAGTTGAGAAACAAGGATGTAGCTTACGTCAATGTTCTTTGGAGAAACTAACAAGTTCAAAGTACCACATGGGAAGCCGAGGTAGATATGCAAAAGCGTTATCTGTATCTCTTCCACTCTACTCAAGCCTAAGGCAGTAACTTAAGTCCCTTATGTGATTTCAAGTCTTAATTTTCGGCCTTTATGTCATTTTGCCTGCATTCATGTTCATGTTGACAAGTTTATTGTGATTTTTGACACTCATGTTGAGATTTTTGAAATGATGTTTAAATGCATTTGTTGCATCCATGTTGGGCTGAAATCTTCATTATTACGTCTCTCATGTACGTTATTTGACATTTGGGGACGAATGTTCCCAATGGAGAGATATTGAAACGCCCAGAAAGTGCCCCAAAAATATGCCTTGGAAATGCTCATAATCATAATTTCCATATATCTCAAAATATGTGTGTGATATCTAAAACCCAACTTCATATTCTTGATGAGGGGAAAAATTGAGTGGGGAATGGGTATAACCCCAATTTTAGAGGACACGTAGCGAAATTTCATTTTCGCCAACTTTTCAATTTCCAGTGACAATCTGCGATTGCTCTGCGACAGAGACCTATCGCAGAGCAGTGTTATCATTTTCTTAGTTTTCCAATTTCAGCCTAACACATTGGGGTTTTTGCCTCATGCCCTTTTATGCGTAAATTACCAATACTTAGCCATTTTTCAATTCTATATCACTCAAGACACTCTCAAAACCCTATCAAACACTTAACCAAATATTTCATCAAAATTCAAGTGTCCCAACCTTAATTACAGATCTCAAGAACTTCAATCAAGCTTCAACTTCTCATTCAAATCTACATCAAGCAAAGCCCCAAATTGAGGTATGTGGGTTTCAACCATTGGGTCCTTTCACCCATAGTGCCCAACCTTCCTTTTTATGAAATTTCCATATTTCTAAGTTATATTACATAAAGGTATTACTTATTATGAATTCTGACAAATTACGTTGGGGTTTAATAAAATGTTCATTAAAAACACATCTCTACCTATTTCAAGCTTAAGGTTTGTCTATTGTGACTATGCATGCTTTGGGCTATGAAACTATGATCTATTATGAGATTTGATGATGGGTCCAAGGTATCTTACATGAAGGTTTTACTATGTTTTGGTGGGTTAATTTACATTATATTTTCCCACATTATTTTACTCTAGAATTGCATGTTTTTAACCAGTATTGCACACCCGCCAAGTGTTTGATAAAATATCGTGACAAGGATTCTTGAGCTATTGATGATCTATTGCATGGATTATGAATCAAATTACTATGTGATGATTAAGGGGTTGTATATATGTATTGAATTCATGAAAGTATCTATAGTGTTGTAAGTTGACCACACCATGCCCAACTACCTTGTTAAGGGGGTGTCAAGCCTCAACCACTATGATGATGGGTGGCATAACAATCTACCTTGTTAAGGGTTAAATACATCGATCACTATGATGAGGGGTGGTGTGCCCATCTACTTTGTTGAAGGGTATGTACCTCAATCACCTTCTAAGGGGGTGGCATGCTTTGGAGTTCAAGCAAAACTTACTTGGGCTATGTGGATATGGTCTCTTCTTACATGTATTATGGTCCATATAAGCGTATGATTTACAAACATATTTTACTTCAAACATTGATTATGCATGCCATATTATACTCATTCATTGCTTATGATTTTGCATTTCGTATATGTTGGCTTATATTGCATTGCATCCTACACACTTAGTATATTCAAATATACTAACCCATACTCTATGCCTACATGATGTTACCATGTAGGAACTGGAGCTCCTCACGATCATCCTCTACGTTGTTAGCTTTGGCATCTTGAAGATAAGCTTTGGTGAGTCCTTATGTTTTGTGATAGTAGCTATGCTAATATCATTTTTGTTATCTCTTTATGTTAAACCTTTGATACTATGAGGGTAAAACGACCGCAAAAAGTTCACGAAAATGTGACTCAAAGTGTCCAGAATCTTTTTGTTTTTGTATATCTAAAAATACAATTGGAATTTCAAAAATCCGACTTCATATTCTTGTTCAGGGTGTCAAAATTATGGTGACAAGGGTCTAACCTTGAATTTAAAGCAAAGGAAACGAATTATGAAATTTTGCTTGGTGCAATTTCCACTGAGAGTCTGCGACCTCTCCGCGACGCGGAGAGGTGTATTTTCCTTAACTATCTTTTCTAGTTCTCTTAGAATTTTCTAAGTGTTAGACCTAAGATTTCCCAAACATATTTTCACCTTTACATAGCCTTATTTCACCCTCATATCACCCGAAAACATTTCCTAATATTTCCCCAAACACTTAGACACATTTCTAACCATAAATTCAACTCCCAAACTCAAGGCCAATATCAAGGATTTCTTCAAGGATCTCACCCAAGCTTCACAATCTCCATTAAAGTCTCCTTTAGGGACTTCACAAAAGCTAAGGTATGTGATGTTGAACCAATGGGTCCTTTCACCCATGGTGCCTAAAATCTCTTTTACTTAATATTATATGATTTAAAGTTCATTTTACATGTGGGTCTTGTATATTGAGAAATTTACTGTATAGTGATTTTAGTTCATGAAAGTAATGTTATTTTAGCATGTTTTGAGCTTGAAATCTTTTATCTAATGTTAGATTTGATGAGGGGTTTTGATATGAGTGTCTTGGGTGTGTTGCAAGGTGTTGATTATATGTTTTACCATTAAGTTTTTTGTATGATTTCATACCTAAATTGCATGTCCTTTTACCCCCATTACACACCCCCAAGGTGTTTGATAAAGTGTCCGGTTATGGGTTATTGAGGAAATGAAGATCTAAAGCAGGAGATATGATATTATTGACTATATGATGAATACCATCTAAAGAGTTGTAGTGGACCATTCCTAATTCGGGGACCTAGTTGAGGGGTCAAAGATTCAACCACTAGGGTAATGGGTGTGATCATCACCAACCTAGTTGACGGGATGATTGGTCAACCACTAGTGTGATGGGTGCGATCATCACCAACCTAGTTGAGAGGTTGATATCTCAATCACTAGGGTAATGGGGTGCGATCATCACTAACCTTGATGAGGGGTTTGTACCTCACACACTAGAGTGATAGGTGCTGTCATCACCAACCCCAAGGTGTTTATACCTTGGCGATCTAGCTTGGTCTCCCCTTCACATATGATATTCTATATGAGCATGATTTACTTAAATATATTTTACTTGTGCATTGATTATACATGTCATATTTCTATATTATGCCTATTGCCTATCGTGATGCATTTGGACTATGATGCTTATATCTTGTTCCATTGCATCTCACGTACTTAGTACATTCAAACTTAGTTATGCATACTCTTACCTACATGATATCACCATATAGGGACCAGTGCCCAAGTTGATCATCCTCCTCCTCCAAGTGGCTAGATGGTGCTATTTCAAGCTTGTTGGTGAGTCCTCTATTTCGGGGACTTTGGTTTATGTTTCCCTCTTATCTAAGTATTGAGACACTATCTTATGTTCTATTTGACTATGAGGGTGAGCGCGGTTACTTTATCTTGGGCCCACTATATTTATGTATTTAGAGGTGTTTGTTGGACATGTTGTGTATTTATGTATGAGCTTTGACTCTTCTATGTTGTTTAAGTATTACACTCTCTGTCTCCCTTAGAGTAATTTCTTCTTGTTCATGTTTCTTATGATGTGTTGTATTGCTTTCGCAATCAAGGATGTGTCTTGTTTGGAGTCCCTTCGGGTTCCCTATTTGCCGATCATGTCTAGGCTGTAGGCTTGGGGAGTGACAAACTTGGTATCAGAGCACTAGGTTGATTGATCCTCGGAGTCCAATACACCACACTGATTAGAGTTCTATTCATGGTTGTAAAGCATGCCATGACTATGAATAGGAGGCTATGAGGCGTTTAAGAAAATGTTTCCCTTCTTCATGTCCTATGTCATGCTGTAGAGTTGTGATAAGTATTTCCTCCTTAATGATTGTTCTTTGCCATGCTAGATCATGTTGAATACTAGAGGAAGACGAGCCCAAACTCTCAAGGAGCAACCTACCAATGGTGAGCTCCGGGATGCTCTTACTATGCTTACCCAAGTGGTCGCCAACCAAGTCCTACAACGGGACCAAGCCCCTCATGCTACTACCCCAGGAGCTAGGGTAAGGGACTTCATGAGGATGAATCCTCTGGTTTTCCATGGGTTAAAGGTGGATGAGGATCCACAAGAGTTTATTGATGAAATCTACAAAATCTTGTCGATTATGGGTGTTGAGCCAAATGAGAAGGCAGAGTTGGCAACGTACCAACTCAAGGAGGTGGCCCAAAATTTGTTTGATCAATGGAAAGGTGAGAAGGATATTGGCTATGTGGTGCTTTGGGAGGAATTTAAATTGGCCTTCCTTAATCGGTTCTTCTCTCTTGAGCTTAGGGAAGCAAAGTTAGTTGAGTTTATGAACATGAAACAAGGTGGTATAAGTGTGAGGGAGCATGCCCTCAAATTTAATCAACTTTCAAAGTATGCTCCTCATTTGGTGGTCGACCCTATGGAAAGTATGAATGAGTTTGTTATTGGGATCTCCAATTTGGTAAGTGAAGAGTGTCAGCCCGCCTTGCTTATTAGTGATATGGACTTGTCTCGGTTAATGACATATGTTAGACAAATGAAAGAAGAAAAGTTGAGAAATAGGAGGGGCCATGAGGTTAAGAGGGCCCGACTTGAGGGTAGGTTCCACAAGGGTGCTAGATTTCAAGGCCAAAGGCCTCCTCCTGCTGGTAATAGGGGGTTTGCCAATGACTTCCCTAGGCCTCAAGGTGTTGTTGGTGCTAGTCCTAGTGATGTGTGTCCTAGATATGGAGAGAGTCATAAGGGCCTTTGTTTGAAGGGTTCCAATGCATGTTTTGAATGTGGGGAGCTTGGTCACAAGAAGGTAGATTGTCCTAGAAATCGTGGCAAGGTTCGGGATGCAAATGCGATTCCATTGGGTAGAGGTGGTCCTCAAGGTAGTGTCCCAAGGCACAATCGATTCTATGCCCCTCATGGGAGGCAAGGGGTTGGTGAGGTCCCCGAAATTGTTATCAGTATGTTGAATATCTTTGATCTTGATCTTTCGTTGATCTGGATGCCACCCTTTCCTTTGTTAGCCCCTTTGTTGCTAAAAAGTTTCATGTTGAGTCGGAGTTGTTGGATGAGTCATATGAGGTGTCTACTCCTATTGGTGCCTCTATTATTGCTAAGAAGGTGTATAGAAATTTTTCGATTTGCATCTTGCATAAAATCTTACCTTGTGATCTTGTTGAATTAGATATAGTTGATTTTATGTTATTCTTGGGATGGATTGGTTGCATGCCGACTATTTTCTATTGACTGTAGAATCCAAAGGGTCCCAAATGAACCCGTCCTTGTGTGAAAAAGTCATGATGTGGTAGTGAGAGGTAGGTTCATCTCATGCATTAAGGCCCATAGGTTGATTTCCAAGGGGTGTTTGTATCATCTTCTGAGGGTTAGAGATGTAGAGTCCAAAGTCCCTTCCATTGAGTCGATTTTGGCTGTAAATGAATTTCTTTGTGTCTGACCAAATGACCTTTCTAGTGTCCCTCTCGAAAGGGAGATAAATTTTTGCATAGATCTCATTCCCGACACCTAACCTATCTCCATTCCCCCTTACCATATGGCCCCGGCGGAGTTGAAGGATTTAAAGGAGCAATTGAAAGATTTGTTGGAGAAGGGATTTATTAGACCTAGCCAATCATCTTGGGGTGCACCGGTGTTGTTTGTAAGGAAGAAAGATGGGTCACTTAGAATGTGCATTGACTACCGACAACTCAATAGGGTCACTATAAATAATAGATATCCTCTTCCAAGGATTGATGAATTATTTGACCAATTGCAAGGGTTTTGTCTAAGATTGATCTTCGGTCTGGGTACCATCAAGTAAGGGTGTGGGAGTGTGATATTCCAAAGACGGCCTTCTGGACTAGGTATGTGCATTATGAACTTGTGTGGTCTCCTTTGGATTGAGTAATGTGGCGGCCATCTTCATGGACCTAATGAATAGGGTCTTCAAGCCCTACCTTGATTCCTTTGTTGTGGTCTTCATAGATGATATTTTGATCTATTCACATAGTAGGGAAGAGCATATGGGCCATTTGAGGGTTGTGTTGCAAAGATTGAGGGAGGAGAGATTGTATGCCAAATATGACAAGTATGAATGTTGGTCGAAGGAGGTTACATTCTTCGGTAATGTGGTGTCCGGATGGTATAAAAGTGGATCCTAAGAATACCGATTTCTTTGGCCTAAACTATTGACCCTGTCGGATATTAGGAATTTCTTGGGCTTTGCGGGTTACTATAGAATGTTCGTGAATGGGTTCTCCTTCATTGCTTCTCCTATGACAAAATTGACTCAACAGAAGGTTAAGTTTGTGTGGACCAATGAATGTGAGAAAAGTTTCCAAACATTGAAGATAGACTTGTGTCCTCTCCTATATTGTCACTACAGGATGGGCTTGAGGGGTTTGTTGTTTATTGCAATGCATCTAGAGTTGTTTTGGCTAGTGTACTAATGCAAAATGGTAAGGTCATAGCCTATGCTTTTAGGAAACTCAAAGTGCATGAAAAGAACTACCTTACCCTTGATCTTGAATTGCCACCGTGGTATTTGTATTAAAGATTTGGCGTCATTTTTTGTATGGGGTATATGTTGATGTTTTCACTGATCATAAGAGTCTTTAATATGTCTTTACTCAAAAAGATCTCAACTTGAGACAAAGAAGGTGGCAAGAACTCCTTAAGGACTATGACATGAGTATGCATTACCATCCGGGTATGGCAAATGTTGTGGCGGATGTTTTGATTCGGGTGTCTATGGGTAGCCTAGCTCATGTGGATGGTGGTGAAAGGGAGATGGCTAGGGAGGTGCTTAGGTTGGCTAGAATGGGGGTGAGGTTGGATGATGTGAGTAATGGTGTTGTTGTTGATGATGGTTCTAATTCTTCTTTGGATTATAAGGTGATAGAAAACAAGATCTAGACTCCTCCTTGCTTAAGTTGAAGGCCTTGGTGAAAGAAGGCAAGATAGAGGTTTTCTCCCAAGGGGGAGATGGGTCCATTTGAGGCTCTTTATGGGAGACATTGAAGATTACCGGTGGGATGGTTTGAGGTTGGAGAGGTGGCTTTATCGAGGCCGGATCTGGTTGTAGATGCTCTTGAGAAGGTAAAGGTGATTAGGGAAAGGTTGATGACAGCCCAAAGTCATCAAAAATCCTATGCCAATGTAAGAAGAAGAGACCTAGAATCCTAAGTGGGTGATTGGATTTATTTGAAGGTTTCTCCAATGAAAGGTGTCATTCGTTTTGGTAAGAAAGGAAAATTGAGTCCTAGGTATATTGGTCCTTATGAGGTGGTAGAGAAGGTTGGTAAGGTGGCTTATGAGTTAAGGTTGCCTAGTGAGTTGAATTTGGTCCATCCGGTGTTTCATGTCTCTATGTCGAGAAAATCTATTGATGATCCTAATGCTATTGTACCGCTTGACATTGTGGGTGCTGTTGAGGATAACTTGACTTATGAGGAGGTTTCGGTTCAGATTTTAGATAGACAAGTAAAGAGATTGGGGAACAAAGAAGTCACATCTGTTAAGGTCCTTTGGAGGAACCAATAAGTCGAGAGTGCTACTTGGGAGGCCGAAGCGGATATGCGAAAGATGTACCCTTATCTCTTCCAATCCACTCAAGCTTAAGATACTAATTCTAAGTCCCCTATGTGACTTCAAGTCTTACATTTCAGCCCCGTGTCATTCGTGTGCATTCATTTTTAAGTTGGCAATTTATGATGATTTCACATTTATAATGGGATTTTGAAAGTGATGTTTAAAATGTAATGTTGCATTAAAGTTGGGGTTGATTTATTCATGATTATTCTTGTCTTGTACGTCTCTTATGCATTTGGGGATGAATGTTCCCAAGTGTGAGATATTGAAAAGACCCCAAAACGTTCCCGAAAATATGCCTCGGAAGTGCCAGGAATCTTGTTTTTCGTATATCTAAAAATCCATTTGGAATTTCAAAAATCCGACTTCATATTCTTGTTGAGGGGGTCCAAATTAGGGTGACAGGGGTCTAAACTCGAATTTAAAGCAAAGGAATTGAATTATGAAATATTGCTTGGTGCAATTTCCAGTGAGGGTCCGCAACATCTCCGCGACGTGGAGAGGTGTATTTTCCTGCACTATCTTTTCTAGTTCACCCAGATTTTTCTAAGTGTCGGACCTAAGTTTTCCCAAATGTATTTTCACCTATACTTAGCCTTATTTCACCCATATATCACCCAAAAACATTCCCTAATATTTCCCCAAACACTTAGACACATTTCTAACACTAAATTCAAGTCCCAAACTCAAGGACAATCTCAAGGATTTCTTCAAGGATCTCACCCAAGCTTCAAATCTCCATTAAAGTCTTCCTCAGGAACTTCACAAAAGCTAAGGTATATGGTGTTGAACCATTGGGTCTATTCACCCATGGTGCCTAAACGATCTTTTACTTAATATTGTATGATTTAAAGTTGATTTTACATGTGGGTCTTATATATTGAGAAATTTACTGCACAGTGATTTTACTTCATGAAAGTATGGTTGTTTTAGTATGTTTTGAGCTTCAAATCTTAGATCTAATGTTTGATTTGATGAATGTCTTGGGGGTGTTGCAAGGTGTTGATTAAAGGTTTTACCATTGACTTTTCTACATGATTTCATTCCTAAATTGTGCTCTTTTAACCCCATTACACACCCCCAAGGAGTTTGATAAAATGTCCGATTATGGGTTCTTGAGGAAATGAAGGTGTAAAGCATGATACATGATATTATTGACTACATGATGATAAAATGAGATTATGTACATAGTGAATGCTATCTAAAGTGTTATGCTAGACTATTCCCAATTCATGGGCCTAGTTTAGGGGTTAAAGACTCAACTACTAGGGTGATGGGTGCGATCATCACCAACCCAGTTGAGGGGTTGATTGCTCAACCACTAGGGTGATGGGTGCGATCATCAGCAACCTAGTTGAGAGGTTGATATCTCAATCACTATGGTGATGGGTGCGATCATCACTAACCTTGGTGAAGGGTTTGTACCTCACACGCTAAGGTGATGGGTGCTATCATCACCAACCCCAAGGGGTTTATACCTTGGCAATCTAGCTTGGTCTCCCCTTCACATATGATATTCTATATGAGCATGATTTACTTAAGCATGTTTTACTTATGAATTGATCATATATGTCATATTACTATATTATGCCTATTGCCTATCGTGATGCATTTTGGACTATAATGCTTATGTCTTATTGCGTTGCATCCCACATACTTAGTACATTCAAACGTATGAATGCATACTCTTACCTACATGATATCACCATGTTGGGACTGGTGCCCAAGCTGGTCATCCTCTTCTTCCACATGGCTAGATGGTGCTATTCCAAGATTATTGGTGAGTCCTCCATTCTAGGGACTTTGGTCTTTGTTTCATTCTTATCTATGTATTGAGACACTATCTTATGTTCTATTTGACTATGAGGGTGAGCCATGTTACTTTGTCTTGGCCCCGGCTCTATCTATGTATTTGGAGGTGTTTGTTGGACATATTGTGTATTTATGTATAAGCTTTTTGACTTTTCTATGTTGTTTAAGTATTACACTCTCTCTTTATCCCTTAGATCCATTTCCCCTTGTTTATGTTTCTTATGACATGTTATAATTCTTTCGCGACCAAGGATGTGTAATGATATGCTACAAGGCTTGTTTGGGTTCTCTTCGGGTTCCCCATTCGCCCGTCACGTCTTGGCCCTAGGCTTTGGACGTGACAGAGGGTTAGCCCGAAAAGTGTCTTGGCCCCCTCCCAATCTATGTTTAGGGGTGTTGTTGGAACACTTGATATATCTATGCTTTGAGCTTTGACTTTTTATGCTTTATATATGTCAAGACTTTCGTTAGTCCAGTTTTCGTTCTTTTACGTTTCTTGTACTTGTTGTTTGCTTCCACGACCAGGGATGTGTGATTGATATGCTAAGAGGCTTGTTTGGGGCTCCTTCGAGTTCCCCATTCGCCTTATCACATTTAGGCCCTTGGCTTGGGTCGTGACATATCAACTCCATGGTTACATTCTTTTAAGGTTCAACTCTTATTAAGTCATAAAGAAATTATCGTGCGTCATTCTAACTTATAGCATCCAGGAAAACAAAAAGCTTTAGGGACTCCATAGATTCTTTATGCTCAAATTATACTCATACATACCTATTTAAGTGAAATATGTAAAAATAATAAGAATTCATGCTAGGATTCATGTAGTAAGGCAAAATCACCTAATTCAAACATTTAATTCATAAAAACAGTAAATCATGCAAGATCATATAAATACATTAGGATTTTAGAGAAACCTTCAAGAAATATACATGGGAGACTCAATTCACTCACAACTCCCTCAATTCGTGTTATGGGGAACTTGAAAGAACATAATCCTTGTTTTGGTTAGCTTACATTCTTGGAAGTTTAGCATCTTGAAGCAGATTGCGGAAATTCACAAGATTATCTTCAAACTCTATCCTTTTTCTCCCTTGAAATCTTTCTCTAAGATGGAGAAGTTGTTTTTAGCGTAAAAAGGTTGAACTGATATGTTTAGGGATTTATTTAGGTGTAAAAATGTTAGGTTTTGGCTTTGAAAGGGTGACGAACGACCAAAATACCCTTTCTTAAAAGGCTGCCAAAGTCGTCCACGGGCTCACCTATTGCCCATAGAAACTTCCACGGCCCGTAGAAACCATCCCATATACTTTTCGGCAAATTTTGGGGTCTTTGGATCGATTTTACGAGCCCAATCTATGACCAGTAGATGGGTCCATCAAATCTGGGACCAAAAAATTGATTTTTAGGTGTTTTTACCATGAGTTAGAAGATGGGGGCCGTAACTCAAACTATGGCTTCTAATAGATTTCGTAGTTCAACTCTCCTCTAACAGTCTTCAGTAAAATGGCAATAACTTTTGACTCTAAACTCCAAATGAGGTGAAATCAATTGAGTTGGAAAGCTAATTTAAAGACCGTTTATTTGATAGGTCATAGGCCACCTAAGTTTCTATGTGATAAGAGTTATGATCATTTAAAGTTGACCCTTGTAGAATCAATCACTGGAAACTCAATTTATAGAAACGTTTTGAACTCAGCTAAATATTAGAGGTCTCTTATGACCCTAATCAATGTACCATATGTAAGAATAAGTCTTGAAATATAGGTGCATTAAAGAATAAATCTATGGGGTATCAGAATATCTTCCCTTTGGAATCATTCATCCTCGAATGATGAGAAACTAGGAGACCTCTCAAAGAAACACCATTAGGAACTCATATACTCAGATGCTCGAATACTCGTTCTTTAGAAATCAAGATCAACTAAGGTTTCAAAATTAAAGACAATTTTTAACATCATTATTAGGAACGACTAAAATTAAAGACATGCATACTCAAATACTCGCAGACTCAAGAGAAGCATCAACTCAGAGATAAGAACTCAACTCAACAAAGGGAATGTAACTTAGAGAATAGAAATGAATTATTACGATCAATTTCATCATTAGAAGGCATTAAATAAGCGAGGGTATCTAGCTTTCATATCCTCTTCATATTCCCATGTGGCCTCTTC
>JAPFFP010000002.1:9441402-9463676 GCA_026153255.1 Solanum medicagineum
GATGGACTTGGGCTGCCTCTTTTTTCAGATTTTGTTCTTCTTGGATTGGGCCTAATTTGTTAAGTCTTTTGCATTGTTTTTGGGCCTTTTTTAATATTCTCATTTGGCTGATCATATGGCCCATTTATGATACTAAAACATGGGCCAAAGTTACAGCCTTAACACGGACTTTATTTGTAATCGAACTTAGACAAATTCGACATCGAGCCTCATCTCCGTTTAACTCACCAACTTGAGCTAAGCAAGTAGGTGAGTCACCTACTTGCTTACGAAGTCCTACAAGCACCTCAATTATTTTACTTCATTTAAAGCCTTAATCTCCTCAATTCCACACAAAACATGTACACACTCGGGCCTCTTAAGCGCTAGACGCACATATAGCCCATTAACACGAGATTCAAGCATTTTTAAAATTTAGCGTCAATTGGTCCAAATCATGTCATGTTTCATTTGCATTGTACTAGTAGTATTGTAAGGTGTGGGGTGTTACACTAAGGGTGTGTACTGACACAACATGGTAGAGTAATTGCTTATGCATCTCGACAACTACGACCACATGAGCAAAACTACCCCACACATGATCTTGAGATGGTAGCGGTTGTGTTTGCTCTGAAAATTTGGCACCACTATTTGTATGAGGTTCACGTTGACATATATACTGATCATAAGAGCCTTCAATACATCTTTAAGCAAGAAAGACCTAAATTTAAGACAGCAGAGATGGCTAGAGCTAATAAAGGTTTACGATGTTGATATACTATACCACCCGGGGAAAGCAAATATGGTAGCCGATGCTCTGAGTTGTAAGGCAATCATGAATACTGGTGATCAAGCTGCGATAAGTCAAGGAGTGGCTAAGAATCTATGTCAGTTAGCTAGTTTTGGAGTTCGCCTTCTTGAAACTCGAAAGGAAGGGATTCTTGTGCATAATGCTGCAGAGTCTTCGTTGGTAATGAAAGTGAAAGAAGACAATTTAAGGACCCTGTTTTACCACGACTTAAGGAAAAGGTGAGTCAGGGTATGATAAAGGGATTTGACCTTACGCAAAATGGAGTACTTTATTACCAAAATAGATTATGTGTGCCTGATATTAATGGATTAAGAAAGAGGATAATGGAAGAAGCCCATCATTCCTGATATTCTATCCATCCAGGATCAACTAAGATGTACCATGACTTGAAGGAATGCTTTGGTGGGGAGGCATGAAAAAGGACCTTGCAGAATTTGTGGCTCAGTGTCCAAATTGCTAACAAGTGAAAATAGAACACCAAAAGCCAGGAGGTTATGTGCAGTGCATCCAACATGGAAGTGGGATATGATCAATATGGATTTTATTACAAGGTTACCTCGCTCATTTAAGAAGTTTGACTCCATATGGGTAATAGTTGATAGACTCACAAAGTCAGCACACTTCTTGCCAGTCAGGAGTGATTATACAGCTAAAGAGTATGCCAAGCTATACCTCAAAGAGATAGTCAGGCTACATGGAGTCCCAATCTCCATTATCTCTGACCGAGGAGCTCAATTCACTGCAATATTTTGGAAGTCCTTCCAAAGGAGTTTAGGGAAACAAGTGAATTTGAGTATAACTTTCCACCCTCAAACAGACGGTCAAGCAAAACGCACTACTCAGACACTTGAAGATATGTTGCGAGCTTGTGCATTGGATTTTAAAGTTAGTTGGGTGGACCATTTGCCACTTATTGAATTTGCCTATAATAACAACTACCACTCAAGTATCAAGATGGCACCTTATGAAGCTTTGTATGGAAGGAAGTGTAGGTCGCCAATTGGGTGGCTTGAAGTGGGTGAAAAACACCTTGCTTGGGCCAGATCTAGTAGAAGCCATGGAAAATGGTAAGGTGATACAGCAGCGACTAGAAACAGCCTAAAGTCGTCACAAATCATATGCGGATGCTAGGAGAAGAGGAATGGAATTCTCAGTAGGGCATTGGGTGTTTTTAAATGTGTCTCCAATGAAAGGGGTTATGAGATTTTGTAAGAAAGGAAAACTGAGCCCGCGTTACATAGGGCCATATAAAATTATTAAGAAGTTCAGGAAGGTTGCATATGAACTAGAGCTAGCCCAAGATCTTTCAGTGGTTCATCCAGCTTTTCATGTCTCAATGCTTCGAAATGCATAGGTGACCCATCCTGTATCACTCCTATTGAGGATGTGCAGGTTACAGAAGATCTCACCTATGAAGAGGTACCTATTGCTATTCCAAATCATCAAGTTAAGAAGCTAAGGAAAAAAATAGCTTCAGCAAAAGTACTTTGGAGAAACCAACAAGCCGAAGAAATAAAATGGGAGGCTAAGGATGCGATGAAATCAAAATACCCTTACTTATTTGAAGCTAAAGAGGAAGACCAACATCTAGCATTGGAGCCTTAATAGGTACGTGTGTTTGAACTTTTATTGCGTTGAACTTGGTTATGCTATGTAATTGTGCTAACATTTGAGGATGAATGTTCCTAAGGGGGGAGGATGTAACACCCCACATTTTACCTGTACTAGTACTATGCAAATGAAACATGATATGGTTTGGTCAAATTAGAGCCTATTTTGAAAGTGCTTGAATCTTCAATTAAAGGGTGATATGTATGTCTAACGCTGAAGACAGTAGAGTGTAAATAAGTTTTAAGTCGAATTGAGGAGATAACAACCTTAAATGAAGTACGAGAATTGAGGTGCTTGTAGGACTTAGGAAGCTAGCAGGTGAGTCACGTACTTGCTTAGCTTAAATTTGCTAACTAAACGGAGACGAGGCTCAACGTCGAATTTGTCCAAGTCCGATTATGAATAAAGTCCATATTAAGGATGTAACTTTAGCCCATGTTTTAGCATCATAAATGGACTACATTTTTAGCCCAATAAGGATAATAAAAAGGCCCAAGTACACCACATCTCACTTGGCTAATTGGGCCCAAACTAAGTGAAGAAGAATTTGGAAAATCGGCAACCAAGGCCCATCAACTTTGAGACCCATTTAGGTCAACGTGTAAGGGCCAAGCTGCTGCATAACCAGCTTATTAATATGTGGTAAAATGTGGTCAAAATGTCAGCAGTAAGTCGGCCAAGAGACCTTTTATAAAGGGCTCAAAACAGCCCCTTAAGTCACTTCACTTTGGATAAAATTTTTAGCTTCCTAAAGACTTTTCTTTATCTCTTTATTTCACTTCACAAGGAAGCCTACACAACCCTCAAGGGTTCTTGAAGGAGACCTAAATCTTGAAGGCAAATGTAAGTAATTATAGTTGTGAATTTCGTATAGTTTCTTCATGAAAGACAAGAAGCATATGCTAGTTATGCTTGTGTTGAAAATTCGGATATATTATGAAGATAAATTGATGTTCTTAACATGGTTTGAGTTATAGATATTACCCTAAGGTTGCTTCCCTGATTTAGGTTTCACTTAACAAACGAGTTTTATTGTGCTATCTTAAGTGTAATGTCGATTGGAACTTGTGGGCTGATGGATGGAAGGCTATTGCCTCACGTCCTTAGTGACTAATTTGTTACTATTCTGAGACTATTTCAAGGCTATTTTTATGTATATATGTGTTGAGAATAGTTTGGTTAAAGTTGGGATGGGTTTGGAATTGTCGACATCAAAATGGGGCAAACGGACGTAACGTTATGCTATCCATTTGTAGGTTGTGTAGAATTGTTATGTGTTGTGCTTTGTGGGCTGTTGTAAGACTGTTATTACATTAGAATGTGTATCAGAAAATATGATTAGGGGCAGAAAGATTGAAATAATATGCTCGAGTTGATAAATATCCACTTGCTGCCTGTATGTTGTTCTTTCATGAGATTGGGCTGCCAAGATGTATTTATTGGCTGCTATTGCTAGTTTTATCACCTACTATGTTATAGATAAAAATTTATAGGAAGGAAAGGTTATCTCGAGGTAGTAACAAGGTCATACAACGAGGTATGTAAGGCTACTTTATTTTGTATTACTTGGCATGAAACATAGATCCTTCCATGGCATATAAAGACACTTACCAACTATGACACAACTATTACCTGTATCTACACTCTTGCACATGTTCATATGCTCCCATATATAGTCACCTTCAAATCTGCATACATACATGGATACCAAGTTACATGGGTTCTTTTTTCCAAATAAAGTTCACGAGTTATTTCATCTCATACGCATTTCATTATTTATGTAACGTACTCTTTTCATTGTCATATTGTCTTGTATGATTTTCTACATGTCATATGTTACATCTACAGTCCTATAGCTCAAATGTCATGACCACCAAAAGAATCATCTCAAAGGCAATTGAAAGATAAAGTATATTGTTTATTGATGGGTGGTAGCCCGAGGGGTGGAAGAATCATCTAGCCAGGGACGATCCTATCACGGGTGGTAGCCTGAGGGGTTAAGGAAGAACCTGGCCAGGGACGATCCCAATACAGTTTTACCACTGATTAGCTGGTCATTTGTATTACAAGATATGCACAGATTATACAGTAAAGGTAAAGTAATATAAAGAACATAAAGTACATGATCCCAAAGTATAACCAAAGGTGGTCTCTTATCCTACACTAGTGCATAGTTTCATTTGAGTTGTTACTTCATATATAGCCTGCCTTACATATTCAGTGCAGTGTCTCAAACTGACGTTTCTTATGGGGGACCTGCATTTCATGCTGCAGGTACAGGTGCTAGTAGATGTCCCCGATAGGAGTACAGGACATCTAGCTGCTGTTACCAAGCTCCAGGTTGCTTCAGAGCTTTGTGTCTAGAGCTTATATTTTTGTACTATACAGTTAGTCTAGGCGGGGCCTGTCCTGACCTTTATCAGATGCTTTTCCATATCAAGAGGCTTTGTAGACTATGTAAATTAAAATGTGGTTATGTCTCATACTTTAAACACCGTGCCCCCAACAGCCTAGCCATATGCATTTCCTTTTGGCTTGTTATCATTGTTTATTTTCTTAAAGGTATGTCAAATGTAAGAATCCCTTATAATATGTATAGAAAGCACATAGATGTAGGTTGGTTCTCGCGGGCCTTATCGGCAACGGGTGCCAGTCCGCCCTAACGGAACTTTGGGCGTGACACCTTGCCTGGTAGCTCTTCAAGTAAGTTTTCTTTGCTTGCCCTCCATGACTAAAGTGAGTAATGGGATAAGGTTCTCCCTCCCCTCCTAGTAGTTCTAGAACGAGAGATCCAGTGCACCTTTCCTTCGCTCTATTCCCAAGTCCTAGGCTAAGCTGAGCTTCGAAGTCGGGCTTTCTTCCTAAACCCAAAGCCCAGCCTCTTCCAAGTACTTTCTTTTCCTGCATTCCTTCCTAAAGGATGGACTGGGTGGGTTAAGTTGCTCCCTTTTTCCTCTGTACCAAGCTAAATTAAATAATGATGAAACCTGTGGCCAGGCATAAATAGAGGCATTCCTCGGGTGATTTCATGCTATAGCTTCGTCCTGTGGATTCCCTACCCAAAGGGAAGGGGTACGGGACATAGGAACTCAAGCCAAGGCCATTTTTTCATTCTATCGTGCCTATATATGTGGTTCCCGACTCTAGTTCTATCATTTGATACTCGAGCTGGCTAGATGCCCTTACCCGTCCACCCACCTCCATTTTTTCGTGTGCCCAAAAGCCCATCCGCTCGGTTGTTTAGACCCTTTTTGATTCCCTCACCCAATCTCATGAGAAGCAAGCCCAGCAGGCCCTGCCTTAACCTGTCCTCAGACAGCCTACCCTCACTAGGCTGCTGGCATTGCTTAATGCTCTGCCACGAAGCAAGCTTTCCCGAATACAATAGATGCGGAAGTGGCTAAGAAGTCAGAGGAAAAAAGTAGTTAGACAACTATATACCTGAGGGTACATTAGTATTCTGGGAATCTGCAACATTGAAAGAAAGGGTAAGGGGTAGGAATAAACTTTTGAAGGTCTTGCTCTACTAAAGTAGTCGGCCTAACCTTCGGTTCTCGTAACCAAGTTTTCTTTCTCACCCCTTATGTATATACTTTTTTTTAGTTTATCCATACTTTCGAACTTTTTTTTAAGTGTGGGGCAAATGGTGCCCTCTACTTCTACTTCTAACTAAAGGCGAACGATTGGCATTGCAAGTAAATAGAATGCCCCCGCCCATTTGTGCTAGAAAGCCTACTGACTGTTTGAGTCGCGAAAGGGCCACTTGCTTAATTATATAATAAGAATAAGAAATCTATAAACAAAAAGAAAAAATGAGAATCTTTTTTTTTCGAAAATTCTGCATTCCTGGGAAGAAGAAGAAGCAGATAAGACAAAGGCCTTCTCTTTTCGTCCGCGCTTCCCGAAGTGAGCGAATTGCATGTAGAGATTCGTAGGGGCTTATAGTTTAATTAGTTGAAATGTACCGCTCATAATGGTGATATTGTAGGTTCGTGCCCTACTAAGCCTACCACCCCGTTCTCTTCACCTGATACAAGGCAGTCGAAGTACTCGCCTCCCTGCAGATCTTAATGATGCGATGGGAACCACACTGCTGCTGCAGCCCTTTAGGCATGCCTCCTATGCTTATCACTCACCTACTCTCTTGCAGTATTCCCCCTTTGGGCAATACAGTGTAATACGCGAAGCAGTTGAGCCACAGTTTTTCGATTGCTATAATCTTGCAATAGTGAAGGCGTGGTTCATCCTCTAAGAGAGAGCAGATGCGAAGGTTCATATTGAAGATCTTTACGAGACAACCCCGAGGCACCATAGCATGTCAGGAATAAGGGGGACATAGTGAACGTAACCACTCCCTTGGTTGGGGGCTGTGACTCCCCTATCCTGTCAATTTTTTGATTTCCAGGTCTTTTTTATTATCACTATTGTTGACGACTTGGTCAGGATGGTTCATAATTTCTTTGTTGAAGGCGCTGTTAAGCCCTAAGTTTGAATTCCAATTTCATTGCCATTATTCCGAAAGTCTAAAGTCTTTCTTTCACCAATTTCGACCTACCTTTATTTATGGGATATTTGAAGGAAAAAACTCTTTCAGAAAAGGACACTTTTATGACCCTTGTTCTTATTTCCTTGATAATAAAGTTGGCTATCTTTACGGTATCATCTGGGATAACTCCTGGCCAAAGGGTGGAACCCTTTGGTAGGTAATTTGAGCACATAACACATTAATCGTAAGGTTAATAAGGTTATGGTATATTAGGTACTGGATGGTGTCGAATGAGCACCAATGGAGGTTAATGGTTTGTTGATTTTCAATTGTGTGATTGAATTTCTTCATCCCATAATATTCCATTGTAATCTCAATTATCTTCCTTCGTATTTCTTGGAAGATAATCCTGGATTGGAAAACTAGGAGCCCCCCTCCCCACGAGGTCAATTTATTTGACCTGATAGGGCGGGGAATATCCATGTCACTCTTGTAACCACTGACTGTAAAATAGATTATTATGAATTTTACTAAACAACTATTTACAGGTGTGGAAAGATGTGCCAAGGTATCTTGGCGTGGTTTGTTGGAACAAACTAGACAGTTGAAGGTACTTCTCTTTCGAGTTCCTTTAGCTGCCACTGTATCCATGTCCAAAGAGATCGCTTTCGCAAGATGTGACTTTGTTTTCAAGGTTCGGACTATGAAGCGAAGGTTAGGACTACTATTCACTATGCTTTATCTTAAGCAATGTGTCGTATGTCTTTAGCGCTATTATGCTGATAGCTATAAAGCGTCTGACCAACTCTTCGTACAAATTACTTGACTAGATGTGGCATCCCCCGTATCACACCTACTGTCTTATGTAAACACATAAGAACTATGTTTGATCACGGTGATATGTTGGATAACATGTACCTATCTTGGTTTGGTTTGGCTAAATTTATTGCAGTTGCTGCCAGAGTGACAAAACAAACTTTCAAATCAATTACCTCTCCTCACCCTGATATTGGTAGTGTCTTAGAAGTCCTAGAGGAAATGAGCAATTCCTTTAGAGATCTTCGACCAATCTATTTGCCATGTCTCCATACATTCCCCTTGGAATTGGGAATGCATTGGGAACCGACTTGGAAAAGCATGCCTTTGTTAGATTCTTTCTGAAGGAGTAGCAGCCTGTGTCTCTGGCTCTGGGTAAACTTTACCTATAGCTACCCTAGAGGGCTTTACTTTAAGATAGCTCGGGCAGGCACTCTTCTTCGGAAAGAGGAGTTGCTTGCCTTACTACACCAACCACCTTAGTTCTGGAAGTTTTAGCAATTGGCAGCTAGGCAAAGGAATATTATATATGGAACTTTCATATTCATTAGATAAGAGATTGTGGATTTGTTCTTAGTGAGGACAACCGGATTGGGACGATCAGGTCAGTTGAGGGGTGCAACACACCAATAGGTGCATTACCATTCTTTTACTGTTTGGGTAAAGGGCAGGAGTGCTCTTTCCGTCTCACCAGTACTTACTATAAGGGGTGGGGCAACCGGATAAAACCAAATATCCAGCAACCACTTTCCTTAATGGCTACCCGCTTTCGAGTGAACTGAACTCTTAGACTGGCCGAAAGGGATAGGGGAAAATGTACAAGGCCTTTTTCACTCGTTTACGGGACCAGTGTCAAAGGAAAGGATTGTTGCACTCTCTTTCTTGAATGAATCGACAGTTGTGGATGCTTGTTCATTCGGGATTCTTTTATTAATATTTAGAACTACTGGATCAATAACTCCGGCTTTTAGCCTTTGGAACCTGTAGAACCCTAAAGTCACTCTCCTATTTAAACTCTTTTGTCCATCCAATCTAAAACCCTTGAATCAGTGAATCCGGGGACAGAGACCTAGCCCCTGCTTTATTTAAACAGCTAAGATAAGTTCTAAGACCGTCTCTTCTTTTACACATCCTCATTTCTGCTTCTTTGCAGACATTTAAGCTTCTAATTCTATGAAACCTGCTTTCCCAATCAATTCAAATTAATGTGTAGGAGCCTGCCCTCATTGAACCGAATGTCTACCCTTCCCGCATTTGAAGACAAACTAATGTTTAAGACCTCCAGCTTTCATGGAGATCCTTTCTTCTCTGACCGCCGGAGATTACCCATATATGGATGGATAACCGTGAAGTTCGACAATCTTTTGAGGGAGGGGAGTCGACTAACTGACAAGGAACTGACAGAAGGTGAAAAAAGAAGTAAAACCATTCGACGAATTTGGAAAGGACTTCGCTAATCATAATAAGGTTGGTCTCACCTTCGTCTAGGGACTCGAACGAGGAGATAGTTGATGCCGACCACCCTTTCTGTCTTTGTCAGTGAAGTAAATCACCCTGATGTTAAGCGATCCGCAGTGTTCAATAGTTGCCTAACCACCCGACTTTAATAGTAGGAGAAAGGAAAGCACTCGATCCATGGAATCTGTCATTTCCTTCCCGTTTGATATCTTGTTATCCTTATCTCATGCGATTAAAGGGAACGAGAATGGAAAAGCCCAAACTGAGCCAGGCGGGGGAATGCTTACCGATATCGAAGCCGTTTCGCTTGTCCCTCTTTCATTTCAAGGAGTAAGGATGCAGAGTAAGTGAGAAGGAGATTCACCCTCGTGACCAGATGTTACCAAAGCAGGCACTCCCTTCTCTTCCCTTTGTTCTTGCTGCTCCGCTACTATAAATCCCAAGTTAGCCCTAGCTTCCTACTGCTAAACTCTTCCACCTTGTCCCTCTTCTTTAGCTAATAATGAAGCAAATCCCTAAAGTCAAAGTAGTCCATGAAAGCATTTATTTTTTCCGTTTCAAGAAATTGCTTATGTAAAGATGCAGTGAGTCTCTTATGAGATCTTCCTTTCTTCTCTTTTCTTCTATTAGTTAACTTAGATTGAGAAAGCTCCGCCAAATAGTGCTTAGCCATGTGTGTGTAGACCAAAATGGTCTCGCGAATCCAGTCAACGGTAGCCTAAGAGCAAGTTAAAACTACGAGAAGGGCGCGAGAAGTTTTGTGAAGGTAGAGAGAGATTTTCAAATTAGACTTCAAGCTGGTGTGTCGTGTGTTAAGAAGGCAGAGACCGTCCCAGGTTTCGCCCTATTACCCATCTAAGTTTGAATAAGATTAGATTAGTCTCATTATTCTTGAATGATTCTCGATGGAATCAGGCCTAGTTGTATGAAAATTTCTTGTGATTCCACTTCGCTTGCTTGCAAGTGAAGGCATACACGCATTGATAGGGAACCCAAAGAAGAGCTAGAAAAAGGAAAGCAACACCTTGACTTAATAGCTCCATTTCTTGTTGCGGAGCAGAAAGTGCGGTTAGACCCTGATATATTGCTCTTTCTTAATCCTTGCATCTAGGGATAATGAGTCGGTTGGCTCTTAGAGTATAGCCTCTCTTGGTGTTAGCGATAAGAGTACATCGGCCCGTGTAGTAACGGGCGAACTAAGGATTTCGTGCTTGCAAGGAAGTGTGCAAGTGGGTGAACGTATCACCAGCCAAGCTAGTCACTTGGAACATAGGGGTATTGACTCCCCAAGCTTCTGGGCCTTGAGAACCCACTTCAAATTTTGTCCTTAGATATTGAGTAGCAAAGAAGGGTAGGGTTTCCAGCTTAGGGTTTTCACTTCCATGCCCCAGCTCGTCGAAGCTACCGCCTATTGATTGAAATATCCCTCCTCAGCCAGAGGTGGAATTGGCTCCCCCTGAACCATCCTCGGAAGAGTAAGGAAGGAGAAGAGAACGAGATTTTCTCGCTTCTTAAGAGCATAAAGAAGTGGAGTCTCACCCCAACAAGCTAGATGCACGCATCAAGGCGTTCTGCCAACGAGCAAGGGCGATCGCTCAAGAAAAAGGGGATTCAGCCTCGGCAAATGTGATACAGTGAAAGACGTTGCAGACAATATGGGTAGTGACGTAAAAGATATGCCGGCAGCTAGCCAACTCCGCTTCCTAATGATGTTAATGCGTGACATAGAAAATGAAAAGAGTGAGACCTGGGGTCTCATCGAACAAGAACTTCGAAGATGGAGACCTGGTTCAGCACGAAATCATAAAGGTTTGAGGGCGCGTTGGTCAAAGAAAAGGGAAGGTCCTGCTTCTGGGATGGAGCCGTATGACGCGAGAGTGTCATGTATAGTTCCTTTGAGAAGGGTGTGATACCACCATCTATCAGGCCCGACGAGCGGTCCACGGAGCTGCATCCCTACTCACCTGGTCTATGCACATCGCTCTCTCCAGGAGGTTGGCTGCCTATCCTAGATCTTCCCGTTTCCAAGAAGATCCCGGGCTTAATCTGGTTTAGTATCGAGGTGATTCTTCTTCTGTTCTTATATATATAGGTCTGTGTAGTATTTTCATGATATCGTTATTATCAATTAATGGGACTTGGCCGGAAAGTGTTGTTGCTTCTATCATTAGCTCGGGTAGTCCCTGTTTCTGGTATTTTAGTCACCTTTCAATGGCTCCCTTAATTATGTGCGAGGAATTGACCTATTGAGTAATGGGAAGCGGGCTAGTCCTCGAAAATGCCCCGCCTGTAAGTTCCTTTATCATTGGGGAAAAAAAAGAAAGAGACTTTTTTGAGAAAAGAAATTCTACCTTTTTTGATCCCATGCTTTCCGTTGGTCAACAACCAACGAAACTCTCTAGACTTTTTCACTAGTTGTACAGGCTTGACGAAGTTAAGCTGTATTGAGGGAATCATCTTTTATAAAAAAAAAAACGGTGCAACGAATTTTTTGCTTTGATAAAGCTAGTTTGTACTCAAGTTCTAGTAATATAGCTTCGACTTCATCTAGTAGTTCATTTGGAACAAGTACGCTGGGATTCAATATTCTTATGAATCAATCTACTATGACTATTCATGATTTTAGTCTTCGGTCGTCCAGTACTCAAGGTTGATGGGAGTGGTTCGAGTATTTCGAATAATCATGGTATTTTTGAAGGTTTGGACCCTACTACTTCTACTACTTTTGAAAATATAGCGGACTACCTAAGGGGTGAAATCTTTGAGTCCGTTCAAAAAGTCTTCAAAAATCATTGTTCAGATGAAAACAAATTACTCGCAATCAGCGAAAATTTGCATAATGATGAAGACAACACGAGTTTTCTAAGATAAATTTTAGAACATTTAAAAGACAAATAGGGTGAGCACTATGACTTTTCCATAAAACAATTTAATGTGATTGTAGGGGGGACACCTCCGAAGATCACCAGTCCACTTGAACAATTTGAAATAATCCCATTGATTCCTATGAAAATAGGAAACTTCTATTTCTCATTCATAAATCCATCTTTGTTTATGCTACTAACTCTTAGTTTGGTCCTACTTTTGGTTTATTTTGTTACTAAAAAGGGAGGAGGAAACTGAGTACCAAATGCTTAGCTATCCTTGGTAGATCTTATTTATGATTACGTGCTGAGCCCGGTAAACGAACAAATAGGTAGTCTTTCTGAAAATGTTAAACAAAAGTTTTCCCGTCGTATCTCGGTCACTTTTACTTTTTCATTATATTGCAATCCCTGGGGTATGATACCTTATGCTTTATAGTTACAAGTCATTTTCTCATTACTTTGGCTCTCTCATTTTCTATTTTTATTAGCATTACTATAGTGGGATTTCAAAAAAAATAGGCTTCATTTTTTAAGCTTCTTATTATAAACAAGAGTCCCACTGCCACTAGCACCTTTTTTAGTACTCCTTGAGCTAATCCCTTATTGTTTTTGAGCATTAAGCTCAGGAGTACGTTTATTTGCTAATATGATGGCCGGTCATAGTTCAGTAAAGATTTTAAGTGGGTTCGCTAGGACTATGCTATATATGAATGATCTTTTCGACTTCTTCGGGGATCTTGGTCCGTTATTTATAGTTCTTGCATTAAGTAGTCTAGAATTAGGTGAAGCTATATCACAAGCTCATGTTTCTATGATCTTAATCTGTATTTACTTGAATGGTGCTATAAATCTTCATCAAAGTGCTGATTTTTTTAATAATTGAACAAAAGTGAGTCTGAATAGGTATACTTAGTCATGGTGCATTCCGAGTCTTTGCTTTAGGGATTGTTCCTGCACATCTCCTTACTTTATAGCAGGTTATTGCTCCGGTTCTATAAAGTATAACTCTCGCCTCTGCTTTTTCTTTGAAATTAGAGATTGTTCCAATTTCCTACTGAGATAGGCAAGCAGAGGGAGAACTAGACGTATCTTGCTAGGCAAAGACAGGTTAGAATGGTAATCTGTGCTAGGAGTGCCATTCTAACCTCTCTTTGCTGGTAGATAGACGGGCAACATTAGTTACCTAAATTAAAGAGGACTCTTGAATAAGTTGACTTCGCCTGGGCGTCATCTTTCCTTTCATTCACTAGTTGAGTACTTCCTCCTGTCAGATAGAAGCTTTTCAAAGGGTGCTTCACTTCCAGCTCTTCTTGTTTGATACCACTTCCCGTCCTTGTAAATATCATCTCTTACCACTATTTTTGAATAGAGAGCCCCATTAACCAGACAAGCTACCTCCCTTAAAGGAATGTCTATATGGGGTCACCACTGTTATCATATTAGTAGAAGACAGAGTGGGAAGTAGCAGAACATGAGGCCAATCGATAAAGAAAGGTGTAGTCCATCCTTTCTTTGTCTTTTCCGATAGGAGGGCAGCTTTATCAGACTCCTAAAAGGCCACCAGAGACAACTATATAGACGAGGATCTATCAGCCGCTTGGTGACGGTCAATAAATAGGAAAAAGGGAGCTGCTCATCTTCTGACTGGCCAACAGGGAAGACTCTAACTCTGAACTGGTGCTAGTCTCAGGCATAGATTCAGGGAAAAGTCTAATTCATCAACAACTGGGCTTACCTACTCTACTTCAACTGCACTTCCTGAAGCTAATGGAAGTACGCTTTGATGAAGAGTCCCGGTTCCGCTATTCTTTCAAGAAAGGTAGTTCGACGGAAAGGAATTAGAGATAAAAGAGCTCTCGTTCCAGCAGCTTTAAATGAAACTTCCTGTCCTAGAGGTGACGGAGTGGAAAAGGGCAAGCGGCATCTAACAGGAGCGCAGAGAGATTCTTTTCATGACCCCAACAAGGGGCTCCCTCTTAGGTCTACAAGCAGCTCCCCTATTAGACTTTTCTGTTAAGTAAGGGTCGAGACTACCTCTAGTTATAATCAATTGGGGTGGAGTTAACAGAAAGGACTTCAAGCGGTATCGCCGCTGTCGTCACTCTCCTAGAGACCACAAGATGGTGGCTATCGTTGGTTTATATTCAAGAAGCAGAATGCTGGGATAGGATGACCTATCTATGTATAGATCCAACGCCAGTAATAGAACGATCAAAGATGGCTGCTAAACTCCAAAAGTCGCAAACTTGTCTGTCTTGTTAGGAAGGCCCTTTCTTACTATGCGATTCATGCAAATCCCATTGCCTTGTCGATCCCCATAGCGTGAGTCATAAGCCCCCCATTCCCTTATAATTATTTGTTGAATGTTTGTTTTATATTCTGCAACCAAGGATGTACACAAAATATGTTAAGAGGTTTGTTTGGGTTGTCTTCGGATTTTCAATTCGCCGTGTAGCTCGTAGGCCCTAGGCTCGGATTGTGACAACTCCATATCTTTTCTATATTATTGATCAACATAAAATCAAGAATGAATTCTGGTTTATACAAAAACTGCACCTCCACTCTTAAGCTTCTATATACTTTTATAAAATTCACTCTTAAGCTTTTACTATACTTTTATTTATAATGTCAGGATCATGCTGTCTCTATTATTATGGAATGTCAGTAAGGAGGACTTCTGCTATAAAGTATAAAATCACATAATATAAATTATTTTGATGGCTCGACTTACTTGCCTATTTACAAGTGTTTACTGTTGTTTCTCATGATCTAAATTACAAAAGAAAGTTTTAACTTAAAGAAATTTATTTGCTAGCATGAGAAATATAAGCCTGGTAATGCATTACTATTTATAAATCATTTTATCAGACTACTTTTTATACTTTATAGTATGCATTTCCTGAGATGAAAGACTTCAATTTAATAAAGGAATTTCCTTACTCATGTTTTTGTATTTCAATTTGATTGTTGAGAACAGTGGAAGATGAAAACCTGATAAAATTTACATGGGGTAACACCTATAATTCCTTTTTAGAAAGTTGCTCCAATAATATTTCATGTTATTGTTTTTTACGGTAATCTTTTTCATTCTTTAGTTGAATTGTAGTAGCAAACATTTGATTTGACATTTTTCAAGGAAGCAAAAACTACAACCTTTGGTAGTTAAAATAGACTAAATTACCTGATAGTTATATTTGCAGGTCACTCAATCTATTAATTATAATAGAAGTTCAATTGGAAGATGTAATCAGCCGAATGAAAAATGTTGTTCTGGTGAACTTTGAAGGATATACTTAGTTTGTACATTCTTATGTTGTAACTCAAAAAAGTAAATACACTGCTCAAAGACTATTACTGTATTTGGACCGAAAGTAGCTTTCATTTTTGTAGTTGAAAATTTTAGCATATTTGGTTTTAGTATATGAAAACTCAAGCATTTGATGATAGATTGAGTGGATATATAATTTTCTTTTATTAGCTTTAAGCTAAATTATTAGATGATTCTCTGGTGCATAAAATTGAAAAGGGTTCAACAAGAAGTTGAAGTTCTAGAAGATATATATATATATATATATATATATATATTCAAGAATTTTCATTAAAGAGAGGGATTGGAACTCTAACTCAGAGACTAACTTATTTGGAAAGGATAACGAGTAGGGCATGAGGACGAACTTAGTCCACTATTTTGGTAGCTTTACATATCTGTAATGAAGACCAGACAAACAAATTTGTCTTGAATCTTTAAAACCTTAGTTTCTCCCCTTCCCTTTAATCTGCGTTCTCAAAAGAATTTACATGTTTTCTTGAGAGAAACTTAGCATTGGGTACTGATATGGAAAGAACTTAAGCCACAAAACATTGTAATATAGGAATAGGGAATATAAAAAAAAAATCTATATTACCCTTGGAGTAAAACTAAAAATGGACAAAAGGGATTACACAAGTCTACGAAGCGGACTTGCTTGTTCTAAATTCATATTTTTCTTTCTAAAATTACCCAGGATGAAAAATTGAATAGGGATTAGCCAAGTCTATGGCTCGAACTGTTCTGTCTTGCCAACTTTTCAAAAAATTTCTACATCCAAAAATCCTACCCAAGACCAAATAGGTTCACCTTAGTACATTTTTCGAACCTTCTTAATTTTTGGAATCGATCTTTATTAGGATAGTGTGAGGTGTTACAGTTAAAGTGATAGTTATTATCTTTTGTTAGTACATACTTGATTTATGCTTGGTTTGTCTCATAATATTTATTGTGTTATTTTCGAGAATCAAACTAGATT
This sequence comes from Solanum medicagineum, assembly GCA_026153255.1. Lineage (NCBI taxonomy): Eukaryota > Viridiplantae > Streptophyta > Magnoliopsida > Solanales > Solanaceae > Solanum > Solanum medicagineum. The sequence continues at coordinate 9,457,717 of JAPFFP010000002.1, forward strand.
AATTTTGATTAATATTTTAAGATACATATTTTTATCGTATTGACATGAGAAAAATCATAATACATATTAATTTTTATGTAATTTTTGAATATGTGAATATTATAATTTTAAAATACTAAATTATTTATTTTAATCTTATAATTTAGCTTCAAAATTAGTCAAATTTATTTTTAAGAAGTGAAACAACCATTAAGGATAACGGGAAGAATTACATAATAAGCAAATTCAAAAAAAAAAAAAAAAAAAAAGGCATTGGACATGTTTTTGTTTCTGATAAAGTTTGAACTCACTTGCCGTAAGAGTCTGTAATCCAAAACTTGATGGACATCTGGTGAAAAGAAATAGTTAAAAGAAAACCAAAGTCCACTTTGCGCTTCCTTTGTCCGCATCGGAGACTTCGCCAGAAGTCCGATCTGCCACCCTCAAATCCCAATGGATTTCCAACTGAATTCCCAAATCTCCGGCGACTCCCCTTCTTCTTCCGCATCCTCCACCGTCCAAACACCCTCCACTTCCAACCACCACCACGACCAAAACGGCGTTGCTCCGATCAACAACAACGACCCCATGCATTCTTGGTGGGAATCCATCTCCAAAGCTCGTTCTCGCATCCACCTCCTCTCCTCCCTCCTCCCCTCCTCCGACGACTCCTCCACTGACGCTTCTCTCTCCGCCCTCGCTGATTCCGACCGCCCTGCGCGGTCTCTTCTCCTCTCTCCGGGGGCATACTTTTCTATTTCGTCCTGTCTCTCTTCCCCTTCATCCGGCTCAGGTGATGACCCTCTTTGTCACTGGCTGTACGACACTTTCCTTTCCTCCGACACTGATTTACGTCTTGTGGTACTATCCTTTATCCCCCTTTTATCCTCCATCTATCTCTGCCGAATCCATTCTTCTACTTCTATTTCTCTTTCTGGTTTTGAAGCTGTTCTTCTTGCCCTTTATGCCGCTGAAACGAAATCCCGCGGAGGTAAACCCGTACTCATTTCTATTCCCGATCTCTCTCAGCCTTCTCTATATCATAGTCCAAGAAACCCCACATCGGCTAAATCAAAATACAGATCGTCTAATGCCCAGAATCGTTCTCTGGTAGGAGTTTTATCGCCCCCTCTTGAGCACCAAATAGCTGTGAAGTCAACTAAACGTGCTTGCATTGTTGGGGTAGCTCTAGATTGTTACTATAAGCAAATTTCTCATATGCCCAGTTGGTCGAAGTTGGATTTTTGTAAATTTGCTGCTGATTGGGCTGGTCAAGATTGTCCTTGTGTGTCAGAGTTTGATGAAACTGATGAAAATTCCGAGAATTCTATTGAAATTAGTAATGGGGATTTGGAGGGTGTTTCTGAAGCAATGGAGAATTTGGGAATTGAAGATGGATATGATCAAATAAGTCCAAAGGGTGCAAGAATTCCACTTCCATGGGAACTATTGCAGCCTGTGATAAGGATCTTGGGGCATTGTTTGTTGGGTCCTTTGAATACTGATGATGTGAAGGATGCTGCTTCAGTGGCAGTGAAACGGCTGTATGCAAGGGCTTCACATGAGCTGAATCCGCAGGCAATTTTGGCAACTCGGAGTTTGATTCAGCTTGATAAGAGAGGTCGTGAGACAGCTAAGAAAGCTGCTGCAGCAAATGTTATGTCAAATGCTAACACACCCAGTAAAGCTAAAAAGCCAGAGATCCTTTTGGTTTCCAAATGACTGCAGTCTACCCCATGGTTTACTGGTTTTCACTTATTATTTTTTTCAGATGGTCTTCCCTTGTCAAATGTCGAGTTTGTGTATCTTAGAATTATAAGTATATTGTTGCTATTTTTTTTATTAGACCTTGTTAGATTTTATATGTAGTAAGTGTCTATTGCCAAAGAAAGTTCACATGATTTTGAAATTGTTGCGGCTACGTGCTTGTGTACTTTGTAACTTGATTTTATTTCTCAATATTTTAGAGGGAACATTACTGGTTCAGTGTGGTTTACTGCTATTTCTCTTAGGGATTGCATATTATTCATCAGCTTCGTCCATCTCTTTTGTGTCTATCCATGTCTTGTTGGGTGATCTTTACTACATATCTGTATATTTCCTTGTTTATTTCATGTACTTGTCTACTTACCAAAGTCATAGTTGAATGTTCATTTTTGTACCCAGTTGTCTCATATGATTTATATTAATACATGTATTATGATTGAATGGGTTAATAATGTTGTGTTTGGAACATTTTTTTTTTGCTTTAGCGGTTGTGCTTCCCAGTATGTAGAATAAACTGAAGCTATCGTCATTCTTAAACCTCCAATTTTGTGTACTCCTTTTTAATTTCAACTTAAAGAAATAAAAAAAAAGGTAAAAGGTACTTGTGTAAATTTAAGCCAGATACCTTCTCCAGTATCTGCGCATAGTCTTTGTGTATACAGAGGTCACCAAGAATATTGGGATTGTAGCATTCTAGAGATGATGAACACTAATATTTCAAGAGTGAGGACTTCTAATCAGTCAAAATTAGCTTCAAGATATTGTTTGATGTGGACAATGTGGATGGATAGTAAATTAGGCAAACTTTAACATATAGTTGGGGAACTTAACTATTCAGCGAAAATTCAGCACTTAGGAGGGAAAATGATACTCCATGATTGGCTTCTTAGGCTTTATGCGAAAGATAGATTATGAACTTGATATACATATATATAGGGCCTTTTTGAGAGAGATGTTGGAACCCTTAGATTAGGGTAGAAGGTTAGTTGGTAGTTGCATCACACTTTATGCGGGAAAGGTAGGGGGTTGACCTCTTCCTTTCCTCTTCTCACTATTGGTAGTATATTTTAGTAATTGCGTAGTTTCTTATTTTTCATTCTGTGGTACTATTTGTTGCTTCCTTTGCTTTGTATCTTGCTATTTGATTGTTATATTTTATTTCTTTTTGCATCCTTCTTTGATAATATTCCTTTTGAACCGAGGGTCTGCGTACATGCTATCCTCTTCAGACCCCACTTGAGGCATTATACTGAATATTTTGTTGTTTTTTTATGTTGAAGCAAGCATAATGTTTGCAAATTACAAATCTTTGAACAGGTGCATGTAATGTGGCCAAATCCTTATTCTGTAATTTGGATAATAGAACTCCTGGTCCTATTTTAAGCTTGCACTAGATTTTGTTTGAAGGTGCAGGTGGGGTTCTGGGTATAACCCGATTTATGCTTCATATATATGCATTGTAACTAGGTGACTTGTGTAAATTGTGATATTCATATTTGGTATGTTATGTATTGTTTTACAGTGGAAGATTCTGCTATTTACAAAGTCATCAGGGTATGACAGAAATGATATATTGTCACATAATTGATGTGAAATGGAAGAGTTATGAATTAGAATACAGATTAGTCTACAGTGGCTCCATATTTTGAATTTCATTGCTCTCAGCTTTTATCCTTGGGGGAGAGGCAAGAGTTTTGTGGTCCTCTCATCTGTGAGATGTGTATTCCAGAAGTTGGAATTCTAGTAACATTTGTTTCATGTATATGCTTTAAGCTCCGTTTTGTACTCGACCCCTCAATATTTCTCTGAGATACTTTATTGTTCATTTTCACACGAAGTTGGAATAACGTTGTGTTCTTTGATTAAATGATTTCTTTTGCACTTCCTTAGTCAGGGACTTGTTGAAGAAACATGTTTGAAGTATTGACACCTCAATTTTCTTTCTGTTATCAGTGGAGTTGTTCTGGACCTCTGCATGTTAATGTTATGTGGTGGTATAAGCAATTGGAGCAGAAACTTAGGGAATGTGAAACTGGGAATAGGTGTTTACAATGTTTCCTCTGTAACTGCAGTTTTTGTGTGGTAGGTCATTTGATATTCCTCTTCCTAACTGACAAATTGACTAGTTATCTCTCACTTTGCTCCAGCTGTTTCCATGCATTTGTTTTCTTGCAGATGCTTTTTCAAGTGAAGTATTTCAAATTTCAAGTAGCACATTATTTTCCCCGGTGAAGTTTATGTTCAAACACAAGAGATTTATCTTTCATAATTTCTTTTTCAACCTGAACTTCAATTTTTTCCAATTTCAACTCAAATATTGTTCAAACAAGTAATGTTGCTTTTGGTATCTCTTTAAACTTGCGAGGATGGGCACTTACCATTGGGATCATCATAGAATACCTCCTAGTTCACATGTGGATGTTTCTCTTAACTACTTATGGGGCGGCTCAAGCCAAACGAACCAAATGTACTTTGCCAAGTTGAACTACTTGGTTTTTTTTTTTTTTTTTTTTATAAAATTCTCATCCATAATCGAAGGCCTTAATAGTTTTGAGATGTAAAGTTGTTATTTCTTTTTGCTATAACCAGTATTTTCTTTGTTCCAATTTATTTGTTTGATTTTCATTTACCATGAAGTTTAAGATATTAAAAAAGATTTTTGAATGTTACCTTAAACTACAGATATGTAAAATATTTTAAAATATCTCTTATTTTTAGAATGGAGCGGGGTGGAGTGGGTATGGGTTGGGTTTAGAGCCATGCGGGGTGGGGTAGGTTAAAATTATGTGAGGCCGGTTAGATGCGGGGCAGGTTGAAATAACTATTTTTAAAATTTATGCAGAGTGGAGCGAATGGGGGTTTAAAAAGTCAAACATGAATTCGGAAAAAAAAATTCTTGGCAATTAGTAAAAATAAAAAATATAAACTTTTTATATAAACATTGACTTTAATTTTATTTTTTTCTAAAATTTAAACTTGACATGTTCGGTGAATTGTTAGTTGTTGAAATGTTAATTAGTAACTTTTAATTAACGATTAAGAAACAATTATTGAAATTTCAACTAAAAATAGTTAATTAGCGAAAATTTTTAAAAAATTATGAATTTTTTTTATATTAAATTCAATTTAAAAAATAAAGAACTTAAAATTTAAGCGCGGCGGGTCTATGCGGAGCAGGTTGAGATTGGTTGAAATTGAAAAAAATCATCATCTAAATGGGGCGGGCGGTTTAAAAAATTTGCGGGTTGAGCTCAACTTGCCTTGCCCCTTGATGTCGCCCAAGTTACACCTCTTTTTAGAGGATAAAGCGGTCACTTTCAAGAAATAGAATCTAACAAAGGCTAGGATCGAACCCACAAAGAATACGTAGACTCAAGAGAATTCAATGACTGCAGTTCGAGTGGTTAACAACTTACTTCCCCGGGGGGAGGGGGGGTTGTAATAATGAATATAAAATAAAACTAAACTATCACAAGAGAGAAATCAATATGGAGAGAAACTAGGGTTTTCTATTCCCCATGATTCCCTAACTCAGTATTGCCGGATAACCTAATACATTTCTAGTATGTAGAATGCAGGACGATAAGTTATGTTAACCAAGCCCTTTGGTCAAATGTGAGAGATGAATTTCAATATGTGACTTGCCCCATTTCCATAGTGTGCAATACTAACCCTTACCTATTAGTCCCAATACAACCTCCCCTTAGCCTAGTTTGGTTGATTTAGACGAGAACACATCAATCGAATCCTGTTATTTGATCTCTTTTCCTATTCATTACAACTTTGGTCCAGTCAGTAACACTAGGTAGGTTGTAATGTTGGCCACCATCAGAAAATATGCTAAACGAAGAGAGTTAATTAATACATGCATACACACCCCCAATATTTATGAATTATCCGATTTTACTTTGTTAGTTCTGTAACACCCCACACCTTACAATAATAGTATAATGCAAATGAAACATGATATAGTTTGGTCAAATTAGTGCCCGTTTTTAAAAGTGCTCGAATCTTATGTTATAGGGGGATATATGCGTCTAACGCTTAAAAGGGTCAAGTGTATACATGTTTTGTGTCAAATTGAGGAGATTACGGCCTTAAATGAAGTAAGAGAATTGAGGTGCTTGTAGGACTTAGTAAGCTAGCAGGTGAGTCACCTACTTGCTTAGCTTAAATTTGCTAGCTAAACGGAGACGAGGCTCGACGTCGAATTT
>JAPFFP010000002.1:9463776-9478381 GCA_026153255.1 Solanum medicagineum
TTCTTGTCTGCAATAGTTGGGTTTTCAGGTTAGTGTTTGTCTGAGTGCCTAATCGGCACTAGTCACGGCCCCTGGGTTGGGTCGTGACAATATCCATGAGGTAAGATCAAATTGCTGAATGAAGCCTTCATTTCTCATCCTCACAACTCAACATGAATGACAATCAACAAGTGGTGCATAGGACTAGGCCATAGGTATGGTAGTCATACACCAGACGGGAATGGAATGTTACATCTACTGAAGTATAAGGACTATATGAGATGGAAAAGAATTGATATCTTATTTTGATCAACCCATCTCTATCGAAAACCCAAGATCTACTCTGTTTTATCACCTCATCATCTCCCCCTTAGATTGAAGGTCATCTCTCTAAGTTTGTGAATCGATTTACCTTTCTAAGCTATACGTATATATCTCCACACGGTCAGGGAATCACTATCCATACGAATATCTTAAACTCTTCTGTTATACTATAGTCGCATATATATAATTAGTCACTAAGACTTCCTTCGAAGATACCACTCTTGACTTCTTCCTGTATCTATGAAAATCTTTATATATTTGCTACCCTTATTGGCGTACATAACCATTTTTCACAACTCTTACAATCTAACATTTTCTTTTTGCTTACTAACGCTCAATATCTGTGCTCCCATAATTTCATTTGCATAAGACTTAGACTATCATGGAAAACTCATCACCATCCATCCATAAGCCCCGATCGACTAATTTACTAGGGATGACAAAGAATGCTTACATCAACCTATTCCACATTGACAACTCAAAAATATTGTCTAGATTCTTATAGCAGTCATAACTTAGAGATTCACACATATTTACACAATCATAGGTACACATCTCAAGCCTCTTCTTATGTACTGAGCTATCCTCATTTCACTAGTATTACCTAAGGGGAACTTGCCCATATCATCACTTTCCTTACAAATTAGCATCTTCATACACTATGGCAAGCCTTTTAGAGAAAATCTCCAACTAAGACTATCACTCTCACAATACTATATCCTCTTTCACACTACTCCACAAAATTCAAGCTTAGGGTCTAGTACTAACATGTGCATCACAAAGTTCCCTCATATTATACCAACTTGTAACTATTAAGTAAAAATTGGGAATATAGGCTTATTAAAATCTCATAGCGAATACTCAATAGCACATCCCCTCTTCATAACTCAATTACCACTCGCCCATTCACTATACTTCCTCATTTGGCTAAGCTCATAACTTTATGAATCTCATGAACTCTCACTTCCGAATCATAAGCCTAGTTTAGATCTATCATATTTAAAGCACTTTGTTCCCCTATTCAACATCTATACTTCACCCTCAATAGTATGAATACTACAATACATCAACATAAACCTCCTTCTAGTCTTGAGCATGCTCTAACACATTTTGATAATAACATTTTATCTATACCTCATCATGAAAATCAAAGGGTACTTACTACTCTTTAAACAAAATTTATGGCAGCCGACTCATCACCCTATTACTTAACTATTAGATAATAACTCTAGTTACAAGACTCAATCAACTATCACTCTCACTATCTCGTCCTTTCCTTTATCAGCTCTTCTTGGAAACATGATATCAATTCTGTAACGCATAAAGCACTAATTAGAAGAGAACTTTTCATGAGTAAAACTTTATCGCACGATTTAGAACATGGAAGAAGTGAAATAATTCCTAAATGTCCTATAGCCTCCCAGTCATGGTTGTGGAGCTCTTCATACAAATGACAAAACTCTACTAGACACGGCTTCATAGACACCCTAGGACTCTTAAACTCTGTGCTCTGGTACCAAGTTTGTCACGCCCTTGGAGGATACCAAAGACGTGGCCAGCACATAGAGACTATTGCTTGTCCCCAGCCAAACCACTTGGCCTCATCACATTTATTCAATCAATAAGCTCTACTAATCAGTGGAAGATAAATAAAAAGTAAATGTGCATACCTCATCATCTAGTCTCAAAGTAATATTATAAATGAAAAGCCTAGTAGAAAGAACTAGCTCACAATCTTAACAATCAACATCTGATTCTAGTCTATGAAGCCTCTAATACTATCAGGTGGTGCTAATGACAGACCTATGGCTACCTCAATCAAAATAAAGCTAGATAAGTCTAACTCTAAAGCAAGATGAAATAATCATAATGAATCCTCCGGAGTCGGGGAGGCTCACCAATCAGCTGAACGTCCTGGATCCTCAACGATGCGCCTGTTGATAATCTCTAATCCTTGTATCTGAATCATAAAATGATGCAGCATCGAGTGACATCAGTACGTAAAATGTATGGTATGTAAACTAGCTGAATGAAACAGAAACAGGTAAAATAATATAAAAACAACAATCAACTTAGAATAGTAACAATCAACATGTCAGTGTCTATCTAAAGCAAGAGCAAAAAGTAGACAAATGACCCATCTAACCCATCAAACCTCATCAATCAAATCAGACTAAGCTCAGAGGGGCTCATCTCAACTCATCTCATCTCATCTCGGAGTACTCAGTTTGGGAACTTTCTGGGAGTTTCTCTTATCCGACAATAATTACTTATGTGCCAGTGATTATACAATAATCTCGCTGATGTTGCCACAGCCGTTCCATACTTGTCAGGTAAGGAACAAATCGAAACCATAGTGAGCAAGTCCAAAATGGAGACAGGAATCTACAAGTCCTTTATTGTTTTAGGGACTTCTAATCAGAGGGAACCTCAACATAATATTATGTGATAGTGCTAGTCCTCACTTACATTTGGCTACGTAATTTGACGAGTGTGAGTTAGATTAACTCTTATTCTTTAGGTGCTTGATACTGCTCCTATGACTCAATGCTCATAAAACAATCCATCTAATCAAACAGATCAAACTATCTTAATCAACTCATCTCAAATCAGCCTCGTAGAGGCTCTCATCATTCAATCGGTATCATAGAAACTCCAATCATACTAACAATTCACCTCTCAATCAATAACTCAAGACTAAGAACGAAAATAATCAAGTAGACAATTCATTAGAGTTCATTTGGGAACACTCATGGACCATCAAATACTATCAACCTATCATCATTCTCATATTCACAATCACAATCGACATCCTCAATCAAGGCTCTAGACTCAATCTATATCTTTATTCATGCAATCTTTATGAAATAATAAGCAGGGTTATGCAATAATTCATGTAAAATCATCCAATTCAAGAAACGAGATTATGATGATCATCAACATACGAAAATATATGTAATAATATAATTTTTCAAGAATTATGCTTGTAATCTCATGAACTTTCAATTCTCACATGAGAGAATACTCTCACGCTTTTAGTGTAGCCTTACATACCTGGAATGTTGATATTACAATCAAAATTTGATGAATACTAGCTTTCTTAGAAAAAAATCCTCGATCTCAGTAGTTCTTTTAGAGTAGAAGAACTTGGAAAGACATTGTTTGAAGAGCTTCTATTTGATTCTTGAATTCTTTATTTAGAATCTTTAGAGTTCTTGATGAAGAAGCCTAATTCATGAAGAAGAAGAATCAAGAAATACTTTCTTGGAAATTCTTGAATTCATTTTCTTGAAACCTTAGGTTATAATTTAAGATTCTATTAGAGATTCATGAATAGATGAAGAAATTTGGGTTGGGCAGATTCAAATTTATGAAGAATAACTTACCTTGAGGATCAATCATGAATGCTAATCCTAACTTGATAACTTTCTTGATGATTCTTGAGCATTTATGTTTAGGAGTGAAGGAGAGGGTTTTGATTATGAAAAACTAACATTTTATGTGTTTTAGGACCTTAAATAGACCCCCAAAGGTCTTAGAATAAAATTACCCTCAAAATAGAATAAAGGGACATCAGTTATCTTATCCAATAAGGGTCCGCGTTAGGTCCGCGATGCGAAGTCGTCGCGGATCTTCGGACAGCTCTGTAGGTCTTCAATAAAATGGTCATAACTTTCTATTCTGAACTCCAATGAAGGCAAAATTAGATGTATTGGAAAGGTAATTCAAATATCTTCAATTTGATATATTATGGGTAACCTAAATCATTATACTTTAGGAGATATGGTCATTTAAAGTTGACCCTTCTATCAACTCATACAAAAACTTAGTCGGTAGAAATTCTTTGGACTTAACTTGATGTAAAAGATCCCTTATGACTCTAAATCACATTAAATATACTTTAAATACTTAGGAATAGGTCCTAGCATGTATATACAACCTAAAAGTCATTGATCCACCTAATTTTTATAAAATCTTACATTGGAACTCAAACGCTAAGAAAGTTTTTAGATTAACTTCGTATTAGAGGGTTCGTGTCACCTTAGATCATCTCCAATTCTATTTCTAAACTAAGAAATTGACTTTAACACCTATACTCAATTTAGGAATCATCAATTAAAATCCTATATTATATGAAGGATGACTCGGTCTTAGCTTAAAAAAAAATTGGGGTGTTACAATCAAATAACCAAGTCACAAAGTAACAGCAAGCAAAAGTATCAATCAACAAAGTGAAATTACATCGCAAGAAAATCATTCGAGAAATCTTTTAGAGGACTTACCAAACCAAAAGCAGGTCTACTTCGGCATACTTCTCTCACCATAATATCATGAAGCAATAGAAGTCTTAAACTCAGATAAGCATAGTATGTAATTATCCCCAAGGAGTCTAGTATTCAGAATTCGTACAAAATCAAAACTTACCTAAATACAATAGCAATAGACGAATCTCATAATAAACCAATCTTAGTTTAAATACAACAACAGCAGAACTCATTCTGCCAAAAGCTAAACTGAAACAAAAAATTAGCTAATTAAATGGCCACCATGTCAACTGCAGCGAGAACGAACTTGCATTTCATAACAATCAATCTCTATTTCAAAATTGATAATGGAAAGCTTCTTAAAAAACAAAAGTTGTAAGCAAAAATAATTTGTTAACTGCTCTAAGTACACAACAAGTCATAGCTACTAACAATAATTCAACAAGCAATGCTTCAATCTCCAATGAACGAAAAAAACATGCAGACGTAATAGGAAGATGTTTGATTGAACCAAACAAAGTACAAATTTCATTAGTCAAATTCCAGAATTCTAGTAAATCACCATTTTACACATACAACGACTGATCTCATCTTTTAGATGTACACAACTTAACCTAGCATTCCAACCTCAAACAACAGATCTAAGCAAAAACATTAAACACAAATTGACTTTCAACCATAGTCTTTGAATCTCATCCCGCGAGACCATGTTTACAACTCGTAATCTCATTTATGGGTCGTGTTTAGTCCTCATAGTTGGCCCAAAATTTTAGCTACTAAAATTTGCACCTTCAATCCACGAGCTCATTGTATGGTCCGTAGTCCCATTTCATCCATAGAAACCTCCCAGATTTAGAAAATTTTCCATTCTTCAGGATCTACACTATGACACCTGTCCACGACCTATGGAACAAATCACAAGTCATAGATTGGTTCGTACAGATAGTTTAGTTCAAATTTTTTTTTAAACCTTTTCATGTCCCAAACTTTTCAGCACATGGGGTGTTACAAACATAGCTATTGTAGATCCACTAGTCTTAACCTACAAGGACTCCTATGGTGGCACATAGTTAATGGGACAAGAGGTTGCTTTTAAGATTTTCTTACCGAACCCAACCTTAATGCCTCATTCAATGCTAAGTCAATCTCATAGAATACTTCAAACCATTAGAATAGTCATGTAATATAACTTAGAATTATAAGTAGCTATGTATACGAGTAGCTCATTAACTCAGAAGCCACTCAAGTGAGAATTGGCCTGAGGATCCATCTTAAACATCATTAAGGGCTTTAAAACATGCTTATATCTTTGACAACATTCCTAACTTTCAAACTTACTTTTTGGCCCTTACTATCAACATCATACAATACTTATCTTCAAATTTAGTGGGCTTAGTTAGTGACTTCAAAATCACATGCTTCAAGAAAATAATGCAAGATCATGATAAAATTCACCGAGTTAAGATCATAATTAAACAACTCACATCCTTATTGAAAATCCCAGATAGTGAAATCATAACATTCAACTCAATAGCCATAGGAACTCATGGTATAACATCATATTACATCATTAATACACGTAAAGATATCATAAAAATGTTTTTTAAATTACACTCATGGAACTCATAAACTTTCAAGAACTTAAAGAAAAGGTAAAAGATTTCATGGTTGGTCTTTATGGGTGAAAGGAACCCACAAATCAAGCTCAAATACCTGATTGTGACCTTAAGGAAAGACTTAAAAAAGTTGAAGAGAAAGTCCTCAGAAGAAAACCCTATCCTTACCCTTGCCTTGAGAGAGTTTTGCCTTACGAAAATTTTAGGGGAGTTTGGAATGAAGAGAATGGGAGCGAATGAAAGTTTAGGATCTAATATGGGAGGTAAAAGAATCTCAAAACGATGTAGTTTCAAGCTTAGAGCATGGGAAAAGACAAATACATCCTTCATTAAAATTGTTGAAATCTAAATTACGAATCATAAACCAAAATCGTTCTTGGGGTTTCGCCCTATTTAACTTTTGAATCTTCTGAAATTTGGTCTCTGAAGATCAATCCATGAGACCCATATACGACTCGCAGATTGATCTATGGGTCGTAGACTCGCCCATAAAGTTTTCATGCCCCGGGAAGATACCCTAGATGTAACTGGCACTCAGAGACTATTGCTAGCCCCCAAGCGAACCACCTAATCTCATTACATTCATTCAATCGGTCGATAAGCGGAAGACATCAAAGAATGACCTTAACTGTCAGTGGGCTACAAGATTACTCATCTAAAATTCATCACTTGAAATAAGATTAAAGAAATGAACTCAGTTTAAAAGCAGAGAAAGGGGAAAAGAAACCCCAACATCAAGCATCATCTGTTTCTATCTATGAAGCCTCTATAACTACTGTCTAAGAAGGTCCCATGACACGCCATTGCTACCACAATCAAGAAAATAACTCAAAATAATGTGGAAGGGAAATAAAGATATCCTCAGAATGCAAGGGAGGACTCACCAAGTCTCTGGCTAAAAGTTTGTGAACCGCAACGATTCGCCTGCTGAAGTCCTCTATCTACTGAATCTGCATCATGAAACGATGCAACACCAAAGGGCGTTAATATTTGGAATGTATTGTATATAAAACGAGTTAAAGTAAACAGTATAGGCAAGACAATATAATATGACATCAGCTCATCAGTTACTCAATCTCAACTGAGGATAAGGAATAGGACACTATCACGTCACCATCAATCGACTTATATTATCACATCAATATCAGAGTACTAGATACAACGAAGAGATGTCATTGTCACATCTGTCCAGTACCTTGTCAGGGTAAAGAACGAGTCACGAGTCTATCGGTGGATCCATAAGTCTATTAAGTCCTCTTTTGGGACAAAGGAAATATTCGTTTTCACGGTCCAATCCTTTCCTATGTCAGCCCATAGTTAATGGATGCAAGTGCGACTCACCCTTACCCAAGTTGGTGCTCAATACTCCTCCCATGACTCGACTTGCTCATAAACTGTCAATCAATCAAGAATTTCCATCACCTAGCCTCTTCGGGCAAGAAACCTCAACTCATCTCATCATCTATCAACTCAAAGAGTAGATTCATTCTTTCAAGATTAATTTCAATCTCATGTAGACTCTAAGGACACTAATTTCATGAACTTCAGTCATCCACACATTCATCTCAGGACCCGAACCATAGCAAACAACACACCCTAATGGTCAAGGCTCTAGACATTACCCCTAAGGTCGTTCTTAGAGTCTTTAGTTAAGGAAATCATGCAGTGTATACATATAATCATACAGTAATTCACTTAGACAGTTAATTCAAGTTATGATGATCATCAATTTAAGAAATATGTGTAAAATAATAGTAGTTTTCAAGATAACATTCAAGAATTGTAAACAAGACCCATCACCTATAACTATCAACTTACTACATTCAACAGGGCACATGGGAGAACAATCCCATGTTTTGGGTAGCCTTTACATACTTGGGATGAAGATTGTACTAAACTTCAAGAATTTGACCCTCAATCCCTGAACCTTCAAACCCTTTCTTCTTCCTCTCTCAGGAATACGTTTTAGACTTAGGAAAATAGTGGGTTTGAAACCCTTCATATGAACAAAAGGACTTTAAAATATGTTTTAAGGCTTAGAATAGGATGGATATGACCAAAAGGCCCTTCCCAAATTTAAAAGAAAAATTTTAAAAATCATGCACTGGTCCGGGACGCGCTGAGGGCGCGGACTAGTGTATTTTTCGCAAAATTCCTCCAAACGAATTTTGAACTTCTTGTCGAAAATTTTTTAAAAAACTATAAGTGTCACTCTACGCCCTGTCGGCATCGCACTAGGGGCGCGAACTGATACTGTTTTTGAATTAATTAGCAAAAATTATTTTTCGACCCGGTTGCTCTAAAATTGGTACGAGACCATTTTCCCACTCAATTTTTTGTATTGATCGCAAATTCGATCTCGAATTTTCCGTCGGAGCTTTAGAAGACGCGTTATACGCACAATTACATTCTATGGGCATTTCAATAATTTTACGGAGTGTTACAAAAGTGCCTCAACACTTAGAAAAACTTCTATTACTTTAGGACTCTATGTACGATACCAACTACGGCTCATAGAATAGAATACGACTCCTCCTGTCCTTCGTAGTTCCAACTTCAGAAATCCAAATTTCCATCAACTCAGGGCATCAGACCACGAACCCATTCTATAGTCTGTATTGTTATTTATGGAACGTAAACACCTTTTTTAGGTGACCCTTACACTTTGTCAATTTTCCATCCAATCTAACCCCATCCACGAGCCCTGTTCACAATTCATGGTTTTAATCACAAGCCATAAATATGGCTCATAATTTGACCTGCAACATTTTCAGTTCCACTTCTAAACTTTCTAACTTTCTAACTTATGCATAACATGAGCTTTAGTGCATTGGACTTGCCCACTGTGTTTAAATGATATTTAAAAATAATATTGAAGGGTTAAAATGGAAATAGATAAAATAAGGACAAATTAGTAGGGTTGTATATGTGTTTTAATTGACTTTTGTGTGGTGTGGTGTCGTGCCGTGACATGTGAAATACACTCTTCCCACTTCATTAATTTGTTGGACAAAAATGTCTAAATAGAGTATGAAAATTAGAGTTGGATGGTTAAAATAAAACAAGGTTGAGTTAGAGTATCAAAATAAAATTTAGAAATAATTTTAAAGATCTGCATAAACGTTTGGTCTTATTACTATCACATCCACTGCCATCAATTGTTACTAGCAACCACTACTGTCAATCATTATTATCATTAACTATTATTCATTGCATTATTATGTCAATCCTCAATTACTATCTCTAATTATTACTATCATTATCAACCACCACATAATTTTTTAAATTATTAATAAATTAATTATATTTTTTTATAAAAATTTATATTTATTAGTTTTTAGTAAAAATATTTTTTTATATATTAAGATTTTGAATAAACAAAAAATTTGAATTATTCATATGGATTGGATATTCAAACATACAAAAGATAATGCATATTTTAATACTAGATAATTTATAGCGTGTAAACGGGCTCAATATGCCCTCATTATTTTGCTTATTTAAATAAAGTATCTATAAAATATATTATTTAGTAATTTAACCTATTTTTTTATTGTCATTAATTATTGGAACAATCAATTTTATATTGTGAAACTTTTGTGATCTATCATTTAATTTATTTGTTACCATTACATAATGACATAAATTTATCAGGAATCGAAATTAATTTATTTATTAGATTGAGTTGAATTATATAATAAAAACAATTCATTGTCCTTTACTATTGTAATCATTTAAAATTTATTAAACATAAATTTTAAAATGATTCGAATTATATTAAATTCATGAATATATTAGTCCAAATAAATGTTATAGATTAATATAACTAAATTAATTATTAAACTCCAATAAGTATGAATTTAATTAAAACCTATGTTAATTGATTTGGGCTACAATAAAAAAGTCCAAATTAATAAGCCTAATATTATTTCATCCAAGAGGCTCATCATGGCGCCACATGTCAAATGAGGTGGCACGCCAAGTCAAACAAAGAAGTCAATACGATCATGCCATGTGTCAAAATGACAAACTCATTTCATTGAAGGCTAATATGTCATGTCACTTAAATCTGATTGGCTGAATAAAAGTCTTTCCTATTATAATTCCTCTTTTCAAAGAAAAAAAAGAATTCTAACAAGAAGCTAGAGAGAGCTCGTAGATCAAATGCCATAAATTTCTCTACAGGTTTAGATCCTGTAGCATTAGAATTCATAAGTGCTTGATTTGATACTCTCTCAATCATGTTATCAATTTTATTTGTCAGCTTGAAAAATTTAGCATCTTATTCATGCACACATTTTGTCAAACCTTCAATTGCTTTAGTCAAGCTTGCTAGTTGCTCCTTCATGGACGAAGCATTAGTTACCATTGCTCGCATGATCATTGGTGTTGGACTTTTATGCAAGTTAATCTTCAAAGGGCTCATATCACGCGAGCCTTTCTTTGCAGTGGAGTTCTTGGATCTAGGAAGCTCAAGCAAAGCTAAAGCCCTTTCAATCCTTTCGGCAATACTATTTCCTCCATCTAAAGCTTTTTTGGAGGATCTTGCTCCTTTTGGAGTTGAAGATCTAAAAACAGGAATAGATGTTAAAGTGTTTGTTGTCCTAGCATGATGACCTTGTTCCTTATAACATCTCCAAAACTCCCAAAGGTAACACCAAGAATTTCCTCTACTTAAGTAGAGAACTTGGAGCAAAATTGATTGAGAGTCAATCTTCTTGGAGGCTATTTGAATGTTCTTTGATGCTTGAAAAGTTGAGATGAGAGGTAGAGATGGTCCCATTGGGCGTGTCAGAATTTGTAAACGATAAAATTCGCGTCGAGAAAATAACAATCAAGAACGAAAATATCGCAAACAATTTGTAGTATTTGATTTCAATATATGAGTATTACAATCTATATAAATCCTCTGATTCGCCTTTTCAAATGTAAATTCAAAGGCTTTTGAGCTTGATCTTGAATTTGAAATTTATCTTTGAACTTGATCTTGAAATTTGAATTTATTTTTGGTCTCGTTCTTGAAACTTAAATTTATTTTTGAGTTTGATCTTGAGTTCAAGGACTTTTAAACTTGTTCTTGAACTTGAATGCTTGAATGTTTGAATTCTTAAATTTGTATAGAAATTTGTAGTTTTTGATCCACGAGCTCTCTCTACCTTCTTGTTATAATTCTTTTTATTTCTTTGAATTATGAAGACCCTTATTTATAGTTGTAGAATAGAGGAATTATAATAAGAAAGACTTCCTTCAACTAATCAGATTTAAGTGACATGACATATTGAGCTTTAATAAAATGAGTTTGTCATTTTGACACATGACATGATCATATTGGCTTCTTTGTTTGACTTGGCGTGCCACCTCATTTGACATGTGGCGCCATGATGGGCCTCTTGGATGAAATAATATTAGACTTATTAATTTGGACTTTTTTATTGTAGCCCAAATCAATTAACATGAGTTTTAATTAAATCCGTATTTATTGGACTTAAATAATTAATCTAGTTAATACTAATCCATAATATTTATTTGGATTAATATATTTATGAATTTAATATAATTCGAATCATTTTAAAATTTATTAAAATGATTACAATTATTTCAAAGATCAATATTTAATATTTATTTCTCAGGTTGAAATTAGAATCAATAAACATAAACATGAAGTTTGACATATAATGTACTCCCTGCGTCTCAAATTAATTACAATTATTTCAAAGATCATTTTAAAATTTATTAAAATGATTACAATTATTTCAAAGATCAATATTTAAATTTATTTTCTCAGGTTGAAATTAGAATCAATAAACATAAGCATGAAGTTTGACATATAATGTACTTCCTGCGTCCCAAATTAATTACAAATATTTCAAAGATCATTTTAAAATTTATTAAAATGATTACAATTATTTCAAATATCAATATTTAAAATTTATTTCTCAAGTTGAAATTAGAACCAATAAACATAAACATGAAGTTTGACATATAATGTACTCCCTGCGTCCCAAATTAATTGAATTTTTGAGGTTTTTTTTTCAATATTCAAAATTCAAGGTGACCGTTTGAAATTTTCATATTGGCCCTTTCATTTATTGTATTTTATATTTTCAAGAAGATAAATTACACTATATATTAATGATTTTATAAAGGGGAATAGTGAAAAATATGATGTAAATTTTGTCTTTAAATGTTTTTCTTATATGTGTGTTACCTCATAAATTCAATTAAAATGGGACATGCGTATCTTAGTTGGTAACAAAAAATTATTCTGCATACATATAATATTTATTTATTTATTTATTTTCGTATAGAATAATATCTACACTTCTAAAGAAAATATGAAATTAGCTATTAACTTCATTACTATTTTATCGCTAATAGTTAGTAGCTAATATAAATTCATCGTTGTATGAGTTTCGCAACAAATCTTTTAATAATTAAGATATGAACTTTAAAAATGGTCATATTATGTAAGTTAATATAAAAAATATATTTACGTAGTAAACATTTAAAAAATTTAGGAACGAAAAATAAAAATAAACTATTCAAACACATTTTATTTTAAATTAGTTCAAATTTTATTTCTAAAATATGTCCAAACATACTTAACGTTTATTATTATTTGTGATAAATTAATCAATTAGAAATTCTTTACTTTAGCATAATTATAAAAATATGCTTATGTAAAAGTAAAAACATATATAAATTCTTCTAAAATTTTATTTTAATCTAGATAATTTTTAAATGACCAAACTATTAATCAGTGGTCCTCTTCTTCACTCTGTATAATAGAAAATAGAAATTTCTAGAACCCATATTGAACTCTCAAAGCATCATTTGAATCTGATCCATTTTATTTTTTTTTGCCGGCTGGTGATGATGAGTTTGTCACTCATACAAGGTTATTCCTCGCCTGACGAAGAAGAACAAGAACTTCAGTACGACAAGTCCGACGATGACGAAAACGACGATGTTCCACAGAATCGTTACAAACCCTATTTTAACCCTAACCCTAACCCTAATCCTAACCCTAACCCTTCTTCATCTTCTTTGCTCCCCTCTGCTCTTGACGCCTTTTCCGAAATTTCAGGGCCCCCGGAGTTTTTGAACAACAGTGTTGAAGAAGCTGGAAAGGATGTGGATGGACCGCGACACGGTCGCCGTAAGTACAGCAGAAACAAAAATGATTTACCAGCTGGTGCTGTAGTGGAGTCAAAGCCTCAGTTAGTAGGGATCCATGAGAGGGTAAGAAGTGATGTTGGTGGGGGCATCCCAAAGACAGCCACTGGTCAAGCAAATGCTTCTGTTGGCACTGTACAAGGAGGCAAACCTATGGCAACTGCGAGCTATCCTGGTGCAGAAGATGCAGCAGAGCTTCTGAGGATGTGCTTGAGGTGTGGAATTCCCAAAACATTCACACACACGAGAGGGATGGTGTGCCCAGCGTGCGGTGATCGTCCTGTAAACACTGACGAAGAGCCAGTCAAGAAGAAGGGGTCTACCATCAAAGACAAGGAGAAGAATAAGAGGATGAAGGGGCAGTCATCCCACGCAACATGGAAAAGTGAGACAGAAATGCATCTCCGCCAACAATTTGATTAGTCAGGTCTAAAACAAGTTGGTCCAAATATATGTAGATCCTCCAGTAGTATAATTGATTAAACTATGTACTTATAGCAGCCCTATCAGCTGAAGTGAGCCTGGGTGATCTTGCAACTATCTTTTAGAAGTGTTTTACCTGTGTGATGTCGAGTCTGATCTGGCTTTAAATCTAAGGGGTCACTGCTTTTTTCGTTTTTCTCAAATTGTTTCAATATAAATTTGGTTTTAGATACTACTTTGGAAGCAGTCGTACAGTTAACATGTGTCGGGCAATTTCGTCGATTTCTTCTTCTGTCCTGATTATACATTACGTCAGGATCAATTTCTCCACTTAATCCGTCCCCCACACCAAAACAAAAAAAAAGGAAAAAGAAAATGCGGATGGATCTGTACAACATTTACACAACTAGTACTAGCACACAACTAGTTATATATTCTTTTTTTATAAAATTCACCTAACAGAATCAGAGTCTGTGTGTGCCAAAAACTGAACTTTTGTAGTGATGAAAGTCAAAGAGGCATTGCTGTTTCTGGCAGTTTTAGGCAGAGTTGCTTTGATGATGACTATAATTTCAATTTTTGTGTGGAATAGAGTAAAGGGTCATCGGATTCTTTTGGATACAGACATGGGTACTGATGATATCTTTGCTCTTTCGTATATTTTGAAGCTCAGCTCATTCCAAATCAACTTGCAGGTTCTCACTTTACTCTAGTTTATATTCCAAGATATAATAATATTGCCTTACCTTGTTAATCTGTAATTTGCATGCTCAATTGATACTGACCTAGCAGTCCATGACAACTTTGGAATCTAAGGTTTGA
>JAPFFP010000002.1:9507371-9542166 GCA_026153255.1 Solanum medicagineum
CCTATAATTAAGGAAAAATCCCTATAATTAAGGAATCCCTATAATTAAGGAATCCCTATAATTAAGGATTCTAACACAATTAATTGTATCGGTCGTATTCTTGAATTTGGAATGAAAAGAGGAGTAATGCTTCCTAGCAGAGTACAAAGAATACGATCCTACGTGAGGAGGGGGGAAGTGAAAGTAAGAACCACACACATGGATGAAAGAGTGCGCTTTGAGGGAAGAGGGGAAGAAAGACTGTAGAAAGGCTAAGTGACGTACTTATAGTGATGGATTTGTGGTCACATAAGGAGTGATAAGATTAGGAATGAGACCATTCGGAAGAAGTTAGAGGTAGCCTCTCTGGCTGATAAGATGAGAGAAGCGAGACTGCGATGGTTTGGACATTTGCAGAGAAGGAGTACCGATGCTCCTGTTAGGAGGTGTGAGAGGTTGGTTTTTAGAGCTACACGGAGGGGTAGAGGTAGACCAAAGAAGTATTGGGGGGCGGTGATCAGACAAGATAATCGAGGACATGACCTTAGATAGAAAGGAGTGGAGGTCGCGAATTAGAGTAGCATGCTAATTGGTTGGTAGGGTTAGGTGTTTGTCTGGCCTTGGGGTATAGTAGGGTAGCAGGAATAGTCGTGTTTATATCATGTTTGTCATTATTTGTCGTATATGTGTTGATTTTATCGTATTTACATATTGTTATGTGCTTTTCGTTATTAATAGCCCTTTCTATTCCCTTTCCTTTCCTTTTTGTCATAACTAGTTTATTCTGCTTATGGGTTTTTGAGACGAGGATTCCCATGAAACAACCTCTCTACTTCTATGAGGTAGTGGGAAGGTGTGCGTACATTCTACTCTCCCAGACCCCACTTGTGGGATTCCACTGGGTATGTTGTTATTGTCTTCTTGCGGAGAAGGAAAGGCCAAACACTTCGGCCTAATGGGAATGAGCAATGACAAAATGAGAAGATGAGGTGCCTTGGGGTGAGGTAGATTGACAGATGTGGGTCAGAGGGATCTGTCCCGCTTTCCTAATCAAAAGATAGGAGAGCACCCCATTGGGGAAAAAAAGCAATAGCGCAAGTAAGAAAGAAAGGATCAAAACATCACAGGCCACACGCCTTTGGATTTGTATTTTTTTCGTACAGACGCCAGTATTAACATGGAACTCCGTATTCCAATCCGGAAACTGAAGGATTGGGGCTGAAGATCGAGGAACGTAGTGTCAGACAATTATGCCATTCGGAAGAAGTCTTCTACAGAAGAAAAGCCTATTATGAGTAAGTAGAGAGGAGTCCTAGTGCGAGACTTACTTAATGCGGAAGTGACCTCTTAACTTTTCCCTCCATTTTGATGTGTGATCTACCCAAGGCAAAGTTTATGGGGAACCAACCCCCTTTCAAATTCAACGATCAACTATCTATGGCCTGTTTGACTCACATCCTGAGAGATTTGGTGTCTTCAGTCCTCACTTAGGTTTGCGTCACCACTGTACTAGTGGAGGTATCGGCTTTGATACTGCTTGTAACGACTCAAGCGCAACTGCCATGGTATTCTCCTCTTTGATCCAATCTACGGCCTGTTTGATTCACATCCTGAGAGATTTGGTGTCTTCAGTCCTCCACCACTGTATTAGTGGAGATATCGGCTCTGATACTGCTTGTAACGGTTCAAGTGCATCTCCTCTTTGATCCAACCTTTAGGGCCTCACAATTTTGTCCTCTTGGGTTTACCCAAAAGTGGCACAGTTGAATCCTGAACTCTCCGTTTAGGGACCCGTAATTTTGTCATCCCATTGCGATGTAAGATTTGCCTATGGCAAGCTTCACAGTGAATGCTCTTTCAAGTTCACAAGGATTGCTACACATGTTGTACATTTCAACAGAAAGGAACTGGATGTGGCTTTTGAGTTGCCAATGATTAGGCAATATGACAGTTGATTTATTTCAAAGAATTGCAGAGGAAATTTATGCATGTATCATAAATTAGAAATCATTCTTGAAAATGTGTATGTGAAACATGAAGGTATAGCAATATCATTTGAACTAAATAGTCCATTCGAATCTTCACCTGTCTAGGCATTCTTGAGTTCTGGTCTAGAGCAATCAGGGCCATTTACATTTAATTATTTTCTCCATTCTTGTCCAAACCCTTTTTAAGTGCTTTTAATTTGGCCTTGAACTTTTGGAAGGTTGGTTTATTTGGTCAAGCTTCCAAAATTTGCTTATTTTGAAAAATGTTTTTTGTCGGAAGTGTTTTTCACAAAGTACTTTTACAAAGTAGCAGTTTGTCAATATCAGAGCAGCAATTGATTGTGCTTGGCCAAGGATCTAAAAGTGTTTCACTGGAAAAGTTAACTTTTTCAGCTTATGAAACAACTTCTGCCACTACTCAGAAACATTACCTCTAAAATACGCTTTTTTAAGAAAGAAACACTTTTGGCTTCCCAAAAGCTTGGCCAAACAGGCAATCAATTCCAATAAAAGCTTTGAAGTTTTGCTTCACTATATGCAACACAAGAAGATTACGCTTGTCTCTGAGCCGGTTTATGATCTTGGGGTAAACCCATAATGGAATGCTACTCTCCATTTGTTCTTGCATTGTCCATTAGTGGTTGTGTCCTGGGAATTTTTTTTTTCTGTTTTAGAATTTTTCTGTTTCAAGAACTAAGTTTTGTGGTTTGGTATCACAAAGTTATGTGCAGCTCTTTCATTTTCTTCGCTAAAATGTACACTTGAATTTTTAGGACAAGTACGCAGACGAAACACGTGTCAGATAAATTGACTCTCCGCCTCTCTTTTGAGAGAAAGATCAATTGCTTAAACATTTCCACTTGGGATAGATATTAGGCACAGTAACGTCTTGATGCTTTTTCTCCATTTGGATGAAGACATCTTATACTCACCTTTTATGTTACATGTTTTCCTTACTGTTGACATTTTCTTGGCCTTCCAAAGAAATATACTTCAGTATGTGTCTGTAAGCATTTTTCTCTATTTTCTTGTTCGTTTTTCTCCATGATTTTTAAGAACATATTTAATTCCTCAATCTTCTTTTTTTGGGGATAAACTTTTTTTGTTCTATAATATCATTATTTCTCTCTACTTTCTGGGATATAAAGTTGATCATCATTTCTAAAATTCAGGTTCCGAGGCAATGTTTGCAGATCTTTGTTATTTTTCTGTGAGATCAGTCCAGGTATGCAGCAATAGATCTGATGATAGGCTTTGTTGCTGGGGTTGGTGATGGAGTGAAGTGGGGTGGTGGGCGTTGTATTGATATAATTATACCTACCCCCTTTATATTCTTGATAATTTTTTTTTTCGATTTCATAGACGTTTATTGAATATCAAACTTCTTGTTTACAGCTTACCTTTGTGTTCCTTGTGCTGCCATGCCTTCTGTTGGGTTACCTTGGTCAAGCTGCTTATCTTATGGAGAACCATGCTGACACAACACAGGCTTTCTTCTCTTCTGTGCCAAGTAAATTTCTGGTTCTGTTCTTACCCTGACAGCCTTTGTTTACTTGCTATGAAGAAAATGATAACACTAATTTTCAATATAATTTTACTTGCAAGTGATCCTTAATCTCTATGCTTTCAGTGATAAAAGTTTATGAACCCAAAGGGAGTTATTTTTAGTGAAAATTCCCATTCATGATGCAGGTGGAGCTTTCTGGCCTGTCTTCGTGGTTTCTAACGTAGCTGCATTGGTTGCCAGTAGAGCGATGACCTCAACAACCTTCTCTTGCATTAAACAATCTGCAGCCCTAGGCTGCTTCCCTCGCCTTAAAATTATTCACACATCTCGAAAGTTCATGGGTCAGATATATATCCCAGTGATGAACTGGTTTCTTCTCGCATTGTCCTTGCTGGTGGTTTGTTCTATCTCAAGCATATATGAAATAGGAAATGCTTATGGTAATGCCCGTTCCTCTTTCATTTGAACTTAGTTATGTCTTTGCTATTACTTTTTGGTTCTTTTCTTGTGGTGTTTTCCCTATTATTACTTGGATCTATTTGGTGCATATGTTGAAGGTCTTGATATTTATTTTTTAAGAAGGCCCACATTTGTTTTCGATTAGATTAAGGGTCTGAATCTAAATTAGGTGTACAAAATTAAACCCAACCCGCCCAACCCGTTAAAGTTTGGGCGATAACCCGCCCAACCCATTAAAGTTTGGGCGATAACCCACCCATTTGTTAGCTCAATTCATCTCAACCCAATCCATTTCAACCCATTTAAAATTGGGTTGATATGCAACCCGAATTGACTCGAGAGAGATCTTGTCAAAATATTTTTTAGAATACTTTTTTTTATTTGATATGTTTTATATAGCCAAAATAACGAAAAATATAATTTAATTAAGTACTAAAATATTTAAAAAATAAATAAAATAAGTAAAACTTAGTAAAAGTTGGTCAGATTGAGTCTTGACTTGCTATATAACCCATTACTCAACCCGCTTTGACCCAGCCCATTTTGATCCAAGCAAATTTGGATCGGGTTGGGTCTTGACCTATTTGTTGTCTTGATCCATTATGACCCGCTTAAATTTGACCCAACCTACCCAATTGCCACCCTAATCTGAATATCAAGGTGTGTCTTGCGATCTGAACACTAAATAATAGACACTTTGCTTTTTTTTTTTTCCAGTATCTGAATGAGTATAATGTATACACATCTAAACCTATTAAAATAATTTAAACTAAAAAATAATTAACTATTATATTAATAAAATGTTGTAGAAAATCTTAAACAAAATGAATCAACCGTAAGCTACCTATTCTTGTACAATCAAACACAAAACAATGATACAACTGAGAAAAAGGTCAAAAGGTGTGAACAAAGAGATTTAATTCTAGATTTCCTATTTCATGACTTTCTTCAATCATTTTTTGCAATTTTTTTTCAGTTTGTGGCAATAACAATCCATTAGATTTCACAAAGAATTTTGTCATGGCTCTTTCTGGTGTCATTGTCAGGATCTTGGTTAGTATCTCGAGAACATTTTTGTAATGGCTGCATCTTTATCCAAATTTTCTTCTTTTTCCTTCCTTTTCACTTGAGTGTCTAGCTTATGCCAAATCCAATTTTTTAGGAAATAGATTCAGTTTTCAAATCATTTGCTTTCCCAATCCCTAAAATCCATCTTGCCTACTCCAATTGTCAGAACTTCTAGTTCAATCAGCGTCTTCCATATCCACCATTCTCTGATACGCCATATTCATCCACTGGGCCCCATATAGGCCATCAAATATCAAACTGTGCTGCCCCATTTGGCTGATCTGGACATCCAATGACTTAGTGCAGAAATACTGACAAGAGAGTTGAGATGAGGATGGAGATTGGATGTAAAAAGTTTTATAATAATAATAATAATAATAATAATAATAATAATAATAATAACAACAACAACAACAACAACAACAACAAACAAACAAATAAATGAATAAATAATACCAACGACGGCGGTGGCGATTGTCGGTAATCTGTGCGGTCATGCAGTCACCCTGGCAGGATCACTTCGATGTAATTGCAGGTTCATTTACGTTTCATGCATTCCACAAAAGGATAGTTCTTTTACGGTTCCAAACATAGCCCACCATGCCATATCATGGGCTTTTACAGGAACTCCGCACTAAGCCAAGATCTTTCCATTCGTGATATTTACTAATACGACCCCAAGAACATCGGAACAATCCCTTTCATTACCATACTATTAATAGTTTAAGTTAATGCTAACCCAACACGTGGAAGTTTAGCCTCTCATTAGGCTAAAACAAAACTGGTTAAAATAATCTTTTAAAATAAAATAAGAATAATACCTTAATAGAAACGTCCAACAATTCCAAGTACTGAAAGCGACCTTACTATTATTTAAAAGAAAAATTTACAAGATAGAAAACAAAGAGTTGGTGGCGAAAAGCCTGCCTCCGAAAGAAAAACAAATGATCCTTTTATAGAGGATTAAGAAAGATAAAACAAATACTATGACGTCATTTCTTACGTCACTACCCCGACATGTGGGTCCTATTTCTTTATTAAAAAACGACTATTATTAAAAGAACTACTATGACTTTCTTTTGGGAAGATTCTTCCTTATTTTATACATTTTCCTTTTCCCTTTATCTTTTGTTTTTGTAGTAGAGCATTCTCGACCTATGTCTTCTAGGCTTTTGTCCTGAAGCTGTTGAAGAAATGCGTCTATGCTCATATTTCTGGGGCTATCAACCGGTTGTGACTCTCCTGCTAGATAGGTGTCCTCATCATTTGATGTTGCCGTGGAAATGGACATATTATCTGGCACATCAATTCCCATATTTTTCTTCAAATCTTTCTTCATTTCTGCCATATAAGAGGTGATAATATCTTCCTTGGTCCGAACACCTTTTTGCATTAAAAGCTTTCTGGACAAGAATTTAAAAGGCTCGATTCTTCTTGAATTTTTTTTCCATATGATCTTGTTGCCTATAAGTTTCAATGGCAACATTAATCTGGTCGATTGTTTCTTGACCAATTATTTTATTATCTTGGTCCTTTTGAAGTAATTTACTCCAAAACTTTGTATAAAATTTCCTTCGGGGCGTAGGAAATTCAGTTTGGTCAGCTATAGAGATGGCAGAAATTTCATACAAACTTCTGAAGTAAATTACTTTAAAAGGACCAAGATAATAAAATAATTAGTCAAGAAATAATTGACTAGATTAATGTGGCCATTGAAACGTATAGGCAACAAGATCATATGGAAAAAATTTAAGAAGAATTGAGCCTTTTTAAATTCTTGTCCAGAAAGCTTTTCATGCAAAAAAGTGTTCTGACCAAGGAAGGTATTATCGCCTCTTATATGGCAGAAATGAAAAAAGATTTGAAGAAAAATATGGTAATTGATGTGCCAGATAATATGTCCATTTCAACGGCAACATCAAATGATGAGGACACCTGTCTAACAGGGGAGTCACAATCGGTTGATAGCGTTGGAAATATGAGCATAGACACATTTCTTCAACAACTTCAGGACAAAAGCTTAGAAGATAAAGGTGGAGAATGCTCCACTGCAAAAACAAAAGATAAAGGGAAAATGTAGAAGATAAGGAAGAATCTTCCCAAAAGAAAGTAGTTGTAGTTCTTTTAATAATAGCCATTCGTTAATAATAAATAGGACTCTCATGTTGGGGTAGTGACGTAAGAAATGACGTCGTAGTATTTGTTTTATCTTTCTTGATCCTCTGTAAAATGATCATTTGTTTTTCTTTCGGAGGCAGGCTTTTCGCCACCAACTCTTTGTTTTCTATCTTGTAAGTTTTCCTTTTAAATAATAGTAAGGTTGCTTTTAGTACTTGGAATTGTTGGACGTTTCTATTAAGGTATTATTCTGATTTTATTTTAAGAGATTATTTTAACCATTTTTGGTTTAGCCTAATGAGAGGCTAAACTCTCACGTGTTGGGTTAGCATTAACTTAAACTATTAATAGTATGGTAATGAAAAGGACTGTTCCAATGTTCTTGGGGTCGTATTAGTACATATCACGAACGGGAAGATCTTGGCTTAGTCTGGAGTTCCTGTAAAAGCCCATGATATGACATAGTTGCCTATGTTTGGAACCGTAAAAGATCTCTCCATTTGTGGAATGCATGAAACGTAAATGAACCTGCAATTACATTGAAGCGATCCTGCCAGGGTGACTGGATGACCGTGTGGATTACCGCTAGTCGCCACCGCTGCCTTGTTACAGGTTTGATTCATTCTGATCTATTAAGATGTTTTAAAGTGAAAAAAGAAGAAATGCACTTATTGGGCTAAGATCTGAATGATTCAGATTTAGACTTCCATTAAGTGCAAACAAATGAGACCTAAGTGTTCAAGGTCTTCTGATGCTATATTTAAATGCCTTGTCCATCTACAGTCTTATTTTGACTTTTGGATTACTCCAAACTAATGTGAGATGTATCAAATCTCGGGAAAGACATAAATCCCTTGCTTTCTATTTTTCTCGGATTTAGTGTCATTTGAATGTACTCGGATCCTTCGATATAGGAAAGTTTTCGGCTGGGTTTTGAATTGCATTAATCCACCAGCCTTCTTGCATGAGTTTGGGTTTGTTTATAAACCTTGTTTGACTTTTGATTTGCCAAACTTAGAAGTTATACTGATTGATCTGGTTTTTGAAAATATAAACCCTCCAATTGCTGCATGTTTTCTAAATTATTCATGAAATGCTGCAGTTTTGATCCCTTCCACAGTTATAATTTTTTTTCCTGTTCAGTTATTTGATGTTTGTCATCACCAAGTTTCAATTAGTTAGGATATCAATGTTACTTAACTAGAAGCTGCCATGTAGATAATTATTGTGGGGAGCATTCAAAGTGACTACTTGAAGGATTAAGGTAAACAACAACTTTTAAGAAATAGAATTTTCTAGGAGTGCATTTACCAGGAAAGAATCTCCTGGAAAAAGAGAAATAACTTAACATCCAATTTCTTGTCCTTCAATATTTTTTTGTAGTCTTAGTCTTGCAATTTTACACTATGCACTTGATCTTGCTCAGTTTTGATCCATGTTCAGTCAAATGGTGTTACGTGAAATGGGATGAAGTAATTTTAACTTGCAGGTCATGACTCTATATTTTCCAGCTGTTAAAAAGGGATCTAAATATATCATAATGTATTGTACCAATTAGTTCCACAGAATATAGTAACATGTAATGACCATTTATTTGTTCGTGATGAAACTGAAAGTACTAACATGTAGGCTTTTGGCTTGTTAGGTAAGATAGCAGAAGAATACTCATATGTTGCTTGGACAGTTGGATTTCAATTTAGAAGCCCTGATCAGTTTGACTAGTAAAATAATGGAATCCTTTCAATTTTAAGGGAGTCTAAAGGGTACAAGCTGAGTAAAACTAAAATAAAATACTTGGAGTGCAAGTTCAATATCATAATGCCTGAGGCTAGCATGGAAGTAATGCTTGATACATATGTTATTCAAAAAAGAGGAAGTTTTAAGTATCTAGGGTCTACTATCAAGGAAGTGGGGAGATTGACGATGATGTCACATATCGTCTTGGTGTAAGGTGGATGAAATGGGGGCTCTCATTTTGAGTCCTGTATGATAAAAAGATACCCCCGCTAAATTTAAAGACAAGTTCTACAGAGCGATGATTAGACCAACTATGTTATATGAAGCAGAAGAGTATTGGCTAGATAGGAGGTTATGGAGGACATGGCTTAGGATAGAAGATTAGTGGCAGACCCTCAGCTTGATGGTTCGAGTGGCTTGGGCTTAGCTAGGGATTTACCTAATGAACCTATCCAAGGACCCATGACTATGGTGAAGGTAAAGTTTAAGTAAAGGAAGACCTTGGCCTTGGCGTGGCAAGGGCATGCAAGGTAGGACGTGGCTAAGGCATGATAAGGGCTAGGCAGGCTAAGGCAAGACAAGGCTATGATGTGGCAAAACAAGTTTGAGGCTACGTACTGGACAAGGGCAATGGCACAGGAAATCGGACCACTAATGTCGCCCAAACTACACCTCCCTTTGAAGGTATAAGTGGTCGTTGTCAAAATATATAAGGTTAGGGTCGAACCCACTGGGTATTTAATATGGTCTAGACCTGGAGTAATTATGAGCAATACAGATGAATTAACCTACTTATCTCTGGGAGGGGGAGGGGGAGGGGAGGGGAGCTTGCAAATGCAATAAGTAAACCTAAACTAAAAGCAAATGTTGTGAATTCAGTGAGAGAAGTAACTAGGGTATTGTGTTCCCGAATTCCTAGCTTAGTATAGCCAGATAATTGTAATCGTTTTTAGTGTATAGCATGCAGAACTGGTATTTATGTTTACCAAACCCTTTGATCCAGGCGAGAGGTAAATTTCACTACGTGATTTGATCCATTCCCGCAGCGTGACATTACTAACCCTTATCTTTTGTTCCAGTACAACCCCCCTTGATCCGGTTAGGTTGATTAGACGAGAGGGATCACATCGAATCCTGTTAATTATTCCCTTATCCCATTCATTACCAGCTTGATCCAACAAGTAAGAATCAGGCGAGTTCTAACATTGGCCACCGTTAAAAAGTATCTAAACGAAGGGATTAATTAATACACTCATGCACATTTCCAAGAATTACGAATTACCTAGTTTTACCTTGTTAGTTCTTCATGGTTCCCACAACCCTAGTTGTAGATTTAGCTATGCGTGATCATTGTAGATGAGAGAATCAGTTATGGAATAACATAATTAAACACTTACAATGATGAATTGAAGAACAAGAAATCCAAAATTCGCCACAAGAAACCACAGTGTAATAATCCAACAATAAAATCACAAAATATGAGTTTTCAAGTCTTTCTACTCTCTCCTAGTCGTTTCTGTCCTTTTTCGTGCGTCTCCCTCAAGAAAAAAACCTAAAAAATCTATTTATAATAGGTAAAATACAAATCCAAGATGGAACAACTTATATGGACAAGGTTACGGGCCGTAAGTGAACTTCACGGCCCGTACCTGGGCTTCGTACTCTGCACTTCCCAAAATCAGGCTTCAACTTACGAAAACTACCTACGGGCCGTCTTCGGACTTACGACCCATAAATGGTTTCGTTCGCTAATTTTTCTAGGACTCTTCAAAACTTTGTTCCCACAACTTTATCTATGACCCGTCATCTGACTTACGACTCATAAGTGACTTCATCTGATAATATTTTAGTATTCAACATGTTTTCTGATCTTCAACCTATGAAATCACCTATGGGCCGTGAGGCGATATACGACTCGTCTGATAACTCGTGGATGTAACATCTGAAACTTGGCCCTTCACTGGATCTGACTCACGAAACTAACCTATGACTCGTGGAGTGAACCACGACCTGTAGAGTTCTCCGTAGATCACCAAAAACTCCAGTTCTGTAGACTTTTGCCCAAAATTATCCCCAATCCGGTAATCCTGCAAAATCAACATAAAAACACATCAAACCCACCAACATCCCTTTGAGAGCACCAAAAATTCCTAGTTTTAAGCATCAAAAGTGTTGTATTTTAGTAGCACATCATCCACAATAGCAAACTGTGCAGGGCAGGACCTGTGTCATGGCACAGCCACGTGTGCGGGACTCGGGCATGACACAGGCACGTGGGTAGGGCGTCAATGCACTGTATTGGCGCCAAGTTTGATGGCTGCACTGTGCCTTGCACATACGTGGGCAGTTGGCGGTTTTGGTAGTTTCTAGCCGTTTAGGAATTGTTAGCATGTTTAGATAGACTTGTAAATTCGAATTTGAATTAGTCCTTCAGTTGGGGATGTCAACTAACTTGGCAGGCACATGACAGGTACATGACGTGGTGCTGTGGCCTATTTAAAGCCACGGCCAGACCAGTCATAGGCAGTGTGTTGGCCTGGACTAATTTTGTAGGCTAAGGGTTTTGTATGCTGCTTTCTGGCATGAATTTAAATAAAAAGTTGGGACTTGTTCCTTTACGTGCATGTGTTCTTTAACTCGACTAGATCAAAAGCGAGGAAAAAGAGGTCCGAGTCTAAGGGTGCTAGGCTGTCCCAAGAGGGTGAGATCCTAAGGGTTGACCCCATATCAACCGGTATCAGAGCGAAGGTCGTTACAACAAGAAAATGGCTTGCAGAAGTAGTTACAATGAGTTACTTGAGAAGGTTGCACGACTGGAAACCATTTTGGGCATAACAAACAGTGATGAGGCCATGACAGATGTTCTAACACAGACTTAGGGCGTGAATACTGCTATGCAGGCCTATCGTGGTGCTATTAATGGCAGTTGGCAGAATTGCAGGCTTTTTGTGACTTTGTTGGTGCACAAACTGAGGGCCTTAAGAAGGAAAGTGAAGATCTCAAGGCGGAGGTGAATGTTCTCCATTTGGCTGTTGCAAATCTGCCCAAGGAAGGCGAAGAACATGCCAAGATCAAAATTCCGAAACCAAAGCCGTTTGATGGTGTGCGTGGGGCCAAAGAACTGGAAAATTTCTTATGGGACTTGGAGCATTATTTTGCTACTGCCCACGTTGCTGAAAATGAGAAGTTGACCATGGCAGTTCGCTCCTTTCGTGGGGATGCAATTCTCTGGTGGCGGACTAAGTGTGCTGATGATGATAGTGCAAACAAGCCCAAGGTTAACACGTGGGTGCAATTGAGGGATGCACTTAATTCCTGCCAAGTAACTTGTCTTAGGTTGCTAGGGACAGGCTGAAACGTTTGAAGCAAGTGGGATCTATATGAGATTATGGGAAAGAATTCTTGTCACTATTGCTGGACATTCAAAACATGTCAGATGAAGGTAAGTTGCACAATTTCATTTCTAGAATGCAAGGGTGGGCGCAGAATGAGTTGCGCAGGCAGAAAGACGATACTTGTCTAGTGCAAAATGAGTTGCGCAGGCAGAAAACCAATACCTGCCTAGTGCAATTACTGCTGCAGATGTCTTGATCGATTTTCGATCGAATAATGTTGCCACTGACCCAACTCACTCTTCTAAGTCAAAAAGGAAGGAGAAGGGCAAGGACCGTAAGAAAGACAAACGGAGGCCGGAAGGAAATGACAAAGGCAAAAGAAAAGTAGATGCTGCTTCGTCTAGTCAAAACAAAGTAGGGAAAAAGATTGCTGGACTTGCCAAAAACCAGGGCATCAGGCAAGAAACTGTCCAAAGCAAGGGAAGATCAACGCACTCCTGGCTCAGGAGGAGAAGCAAGCAAACGAGAAAGGACAGGAAATTGCTGTATATGTTAAGCCACTGCGTTTGATCAACACTCTGTATAGTGTTGGTGGGATGGAAATAGATGAGGGAAATACACGAAGGATGTTGCTTGTGTAAGTGCTGTTGATTCTATAGACTTGTCTGATGCTTATAGTACTTTGATGTATGCTGATATGAAAATTAGGGACAAAATGTTGTCGCTATGGTAGACTCTGGTGCTACTCACACTTTTGTGGCCTCAAAGATCATAAGATGAAGGTTGTCAACTCTGCTGCACAATCAGGTTATGGCATGGCAACCAATGTGCCTTTGAAAATTGGGCACTGATCTGGCGTGCATACTTTGACAATGGTGCCACTTGATGACTTCAATATTCTGCTGGGAATTGACTTCACGAGGAAGTTCAAGTTGCCCCAATTCCTCATTTGGATGGTCTCATGTTTATAGGTGAGAAAGACCTCGGATTTGTGAAGGAAGCAATCCTTTTGCTGAGAAAGATAAGAAGAACAAAGAAATCGTAGCATCGCTGTCGACTATTGGTTTCGAGAAGGGCTTGAAGAGAGGTGAATCTGCATATCTTGCTGAATGAATACAAGGATGTGATGATTCTGGAACTGCCAAAAGAGTTGCCTCTAAGTAGGGAAATTGATCACAGAATTGAATTGATGTCACAACCCAAACTAGGGCCTAGATGTGACACGGCGCATGGGGACCTCGAAGGAACCGTAAGCAAGCCTCTTAACATATTATTACACATCCTTGGTCGCGGAAGCAATTAAACAACAATAAGGGAGTAGAAATAAGGGCATAGGGACAAAAGGTGAAACCTTCATTTCATAAAACATCAAGAGAGTCAAGCTTATATCATCATTACATACTTGTCCAACAGCACCTCTAAACATAGAACTGAGCGGGGGCCAAGACAAGCAACCGGGCTCACCCTCATAGTAATGACAATAGATAATCCAAATGTACAATATATAATCTAAACATAAGCATTAGGGAAGATAGATATTGTCCCCGGACATGAGGACTCACCAAAAGCTAACTTGAACAATCCGTCTAGACACGAGAGGAGGATCAATAGGGGGCTCCGGTTCCTACATGGTGATATCATGTGGGCATAGAGTATGCGTTAGTACGTTTGAATGTATTAAGTATGTAGGATGCAATGCAACAAGTGATAGACAACATACTCAAAATGCATAGTCATCGCAAGAGATAGTCTATATTGCCAACATGGCATGCATGAACAAAGCTTGAAGTAAAACATGCTTGAAAGATAAACGTACTTGCATAGCTTGTTTAAAACAATAAGGTGACATGCTTAGGTCATCCAAAGGGTACTAGTGGGTGAGGGATATAGCATGAGTCATAACCCCTTCTAGTAGGTAATAGGTAGTACATGAGATAATGAATAACACATGAGGGTAGAGGATAGAATAGGTCATAACCCCTACATGTGAGCATGAGATAATACATAACATTTCATCGCATATGAGGGTGAGGCGTACCACATAATTCATAACCCCTTCATATCAGTACATTGCATAACCTCAAATCTTACACGAGGGTAAGGAGTATAACATAGTTCATAACTCCTTCATATAGATATGAGTAAGTGAGTAGCATTGATTTCGTACATGAGGGTAAGGTGTACAACATAGTTCATAACACCTGCATGTAGAAATTGGCCTTGTACTAGAGGGTAAAGCTTATAACATAGTTCATAACCCCTTCTAGTAGGCTTCACAATTCACAAGAGCATAAACCTTAGCATAAGGACTCAATAACTCATCGACAATTCCCAAGAACATAACAACATGAGAGCCTGACAATTCACTTGCAATACGATAGGTGCTTTACATGATTTAAACACACATATATACATTCCTTTTATCACCATAAGCCACTTGACTCATAAGCCATGCAATAGACCATCAATAACTCAAGAACCCAAAATCGGACATTTTATCAAACACTTGGCGGGTGTATAGTACTGGTTTAAAACCATGCAATTCAAGAGTGAGATCATGCTAGGAAATTCATTGTTAAACCATCAATAGATACTTGGTAACACCCTCAAGCAACATACATCAAAACCTTTCATTAAATCTCACGATGGATCTTAGATTCATAGCTCAAAACATGCTAAAAAATAACCATAATTTCATGAAACCCCAGCATAGTGTGCAGCGAAATTCATAATCATTAAGACCCATGAGTAAATCAACTTTAAATCATGCAATTTTAAGTAAAAGGAAGCTTGGGTATCATGGGTGAAAGGAATCCAGGAAAGAAATCCACATACCTTAGCTTTGGAGAATAGCTTGATGAAGATTGGAGATGGAGACTTGAAGCTTGAATGAGAACCTTAGAATCCGGATGAGTTTTGAGACTTGAAATTTGGAGATGAAATATTGTCTAAGTGTTTGAAAGAGTATTTGGGGATGTTTTGAATGATATGAGGGTGAAATAAGGCTAAGTATAGGTATTTGCACGCATGGGACTTAGGCCCAAAACCCAAAAGCCTTGAACCGAGATAAAAATTATTGGCAACAAAACAGACAGGTCCGCATTTGGTTCGCGACACGGACCTGTCGCGGAGGCAAAATTAACACATGTTCGCGACAACTGCGCGTCGCGGCACTGTCGCGGATCGATTTTGGATAAGGAGAATTACGAAAATTGAAATTTCTAATCGTTTGCTCTTAAATTGGGGTTAAGACCCATTTCCCACTCAATTTAACCCCCCGAACAAGAATATGAAGTCAGATTTTCGATATCGCGCACGGATTTTGAGATATATGGAAATTGCGATACCGGGCACTTTTTGGGGTCGTTTCAACTGATTCCTAGATCAGTGCCACTAGCACAACCTCCGTAGCGTATGTCTCCATTGGTGTTGGCTAAACTGAGGAAGCAATTGTCTGAGTCGCTTAATGCTGGCATGATTCAGCCTTCCAAGGCTCCATTTGATGCTCCTGTTTTGTTTCAGAAAAAGCAATACGACAGTCTTAGGATGTGTGTTGACTACAGGGCATTGAACAAAGTAACTGTGAAGAACTAGTATTCGATGCCACTAGTTCAAGACTTGCTGGATAGGCTGTCTAAGGCTGGTTTCTTTTCTAAGTTAGACGTAAAGTCTGGCTATTGGTAGGTTCGCATAGCCGAGAGGGCCCCCCAAAGACCACTTGTGTAACTAGATATGGTAGCTATGAATTCCTTGTAGTGTTGTTTGGGCTGACTAATGCCTTGGCTACTTTCTGCAACTTAATGAATAATGTTCTTTATGATTATCTTGATGACTTTGTAGTAGTCTGCGTAGATGACATAGTCATATATAATAGCAATTTAGAAAATCATCTGTTGCAAAGATTTAGAGAGTATCAACTCTATTTCAAGATGGAAAAATGTGAATTTGCTAGTCGCGAAATCAAGTTTCTGGGCCATTTGGATAGTGAAAACCAACTGCGCATGGACCCTAAAAAAGTGCTGGCAATAGTAGAGTGGCAATCATCCAACGGGGTGAGGGAACTAAGATCATTCTTAGGACTAGCAAACTGTTATTGGAAATTCATTGCTGGCTATTCCAAAAAGGTTGCCCCATTGACGGATTTGCTGAAGGACGTGAAATGGCTTGGTCAGATGCGAGAGAAAAGGTTTTCAACTCTTTGAAAAAAGCCATTGCTTTTGAATCAATATTGTGGTTTCCTGACTTTGATTTACCATTTGAAGTGCACACGGATGCCTCTGATTATGCTGTTGGGGGTGTGCCAGTGCAAAATGATCATCCTGTTGCATTTGAGAGCAGGAAGTTGAATCCTACGGAGCGAAGGTATTTTTCCCGTGAAAAAGAGATGGTGGCAGTTCTCCGTTGTCTTCAAACATGGAGGGTGTATCTCATAGGAACAAAGTTCGTGGTCAAGACAGACAATGTGGCTAATGCTTACTCAAAAACTCAACAAAAACTGAGTTCGAAGCAGGCAAGATGGCAAGATACATTAGCAGAATATGACTTTGTGTGGATACATAAGCTAGGGAAGCAAAACCAAGCGGCTGATGCATTGAGTCGCAAAGAGGTATTTGCTACTTTTTATGCAATTACTAGACTTGAATCTGATTTCCTCGATAAGATTAAGTTTAGTGCGGCATATGATTCATTATATGTCATGATGATGGATCAAGTTAAAGAGGGAATAATTAGACAGTATTGGATCGAGGACGATCTGCTTTATTTCGAGGGGGGGGGGGTCGTTGTACCTCAAAGGGATGGGCTGCGAAGAAAACTCCTCAAAGAAACACATGATACTGTTTATGCTGGACATCCGGGTGTTGAAAGGATGATGACATTGCTGTCCTGAATTTATTTCTGGCCAAAAATGGAAGATGACATTGAGGGCTATGTAAAATCATATCTACTGTGCCAATAGGACAAGACGGAATAGAAGAAGAAGCAGGTTTGTTATAACTTTTACCCATTGCGGAGCGTCCATGGGCTTCTGTTTCAATGGACTTCATTAGCGGATTTTCGAAAGATGAATGGAAAAGCATCAATCATGGTCATGGTTTACAACTTCTCAAAATACGGTATCTTTGTTGCTGCCCCTACTTCATGTTCTTCTGTAGTAGCTGCTGAGCTGTTTTATAAGCATGTTGTGAAAAATTTTGGTGTCCCGTTGGATATGTGAGTGATCGTAATGCTAGGTTCACGGGTCAGTTTAAACTTCTTTGTTCAATATGGTTAGAGGTGTCAATACGGGCCGACCCACCCCATCCGGGCTAGCCCTTACTGGCTTTGGAATTTGACAAGCCAGGCCGGGTTGGTCCCTTTTTTTTGTGGGCTGGAAAATAGCTAGCCTAACCCATTTGTAAGTGGGCCGCGGGCCTTACCGGGCCCCCACATTTTTATTCTTATATTTTTTTAATAGATTTTTAAATTAAATTATAATTTAAACATATCAAAATAAATAGCAACAAGACAATATTATATAGTATTAGTGTTACTATTACTCGCTCCGTCTATCTTTACTTGTCCACTGTACTATTTTAAGATGTCCAACAATACTTGTCCACTTCATGAAATCAAACGATAATCTCAAACTTAATAGTTAGTATACGCTTATCATTAATTCTAGTAGTTATTTTCTCATTATATTTTTCAAGACATTATAATTGCTATATCCAAAAGGTGATTTAGTAAAATTGCTCATATTATTTACTGTTTCTTAATCCCTGTGCGAAATCAATAACGGACAAGTAAACATGGATAGAGGGAGTACATATTATAAAAATATAATCTGTGTCTAAATTTTAATATGTAAAAATTTTAATGAACTTTGAGCTTGGACTTTTATTATCTTTAATATTCTATTTTATTTTTATTTTTAATTATTTTTTAATTTAGCCCACGGGCCGGCCCAACCCATATTGCAAAAGCCCCACAAATCAACAGGCTTATTCAGTCCGGGCTAAAAAGCCTATTTTTTAAATGGGCTCCAAAAATCGTAGCCCATCCCTGCTAAATCACGGGTTAGGCCAGATCAGCTCTAAATATGGTGGGCACTGATTTGAAGTTCTCAATGGCCAACCACCCACAAATTGATGGACGTACAGAAAGAATCAATCATCTGCTTGAAGAATATCTCAGACACTATATGACTGCAAACCAGAGGAACTGGGTTGAGTTGTTGCACACTGCACAATTTTATTATAACTTGCATAGGTCTTCTGCAACAAAGAAGAGTCCATTTGAGTTTGGCGTTGGGCATGTAGCCTAATACACCGCTGGAAGTCGCTAGGACTGATACACAAGGGAAATGCCCTGCTGTTCACAAGTATGGGCGAGACAAAGCAAGAGATGCTAGACGAGGCGCAAGATAGCTTGAGGAAGGCAGAAAAATGAATGAAGAAATATGCTGACAGAGATTGACGTGCTTTAGAGTTCCAAGTTGGAGACAAGGTGTTGTTAAAGTTGACTCCACAGATTTGGAAGAAAATTAGTAGCAAAACAGTTTGTCAATCATTGATTGCAAATTATGATGGACCTTTTGGAGTTGTAGAAAAAGCGGGTGAAGTTGCTTATCAGTTGAATCTGTCGGAAAGAGTTAAGATTCACCCCACATTCCATGTGAGCTATTTGAAACCTCTCTATGGGGATGCTGAGGATCCAACAAGGTCGGCATCCAGACGTGCTCCTCCCGTTGTGCGGACACAGTTTGAATATCAAATTGAGAAGATGCTGGATCATAGGACTTTGGGATACCACAAGAAGAACAAATGGACAGAGTTTTTGATTCATTGGAAAGGCAAGCAGGCATGCGATGCAACTTGGGAGAAAGGAACATCATTGTGGCAATTTGAGGACCAGATTCAAGTGTACCTTGATTCTGCCTCATCGAGGACGACGAGATCATCGGGTGGGGGAAGCTTGTCAGACCCTCAGCTTGATGTTTTGAGTGGCTCAGGCTTGGCTATGGATTTATCGGATGAACCTAGCCAAGGATCCATGACTTCGGTCAAGGTAAAGTTTAAGTAAAGGAAGATCTTAGCATTGGCGTGGCTAAGTAATGCAAGGCAGGATGTCGCCTAAGGCATGACAAGGGCTGGGCAAACTAAGGCAAGACAAGACTGTGATGTTGCATGGTCGTGGCTAAACACGTTTGAGGCTACATGCTGGACAAGACACAGGAAATCAGACCACAATGGCAAATTGTGTAGGGCAGGACCTGTGCCAGTGTGCAGGGTCTGGGCATGGTATATGCACGTGGACAGGGTGCGAATTTGGGCGCCAAGGCATTGTATTGGCGCCAAGTTTGAAGGCTGCCCGCGTGTGCCTTGCACATACGTGGGCAGTTGGCGATTTTGGCAGTTTCTAACCATTTGGGACTTGTCAGCATGTTTAGATAGACTTGTGAATTTGAATTTGAATTTAGCCTATCCATTGGGGATGCCAATTGACTTGGCGGGCACATGACTAGGTGCTGTGGCCCATTTAAATGCACAGGCAGACTAGTCATAGGCAGTGTGTTGGCCTGGACGAATTTTCTAGGTTAAGTGTTTTGTGTGCTTCATTGTGGCATGAGTTCAAATAAAAAGTTGGGACTTGTTCCTGTACGTGCATGTGTTCTTAAATTCAGTCATTGTTCTGTGTTGGACTAGATCAAAAGTGAGGAAAAAGAGGGCTAAGTCTCAGGGTGCGAGGTTGCCTAAGTCGGGTAGATCGCAAGGGTCGACCCCATATCTATTAGCTAGATAGTCAAGAGTTGTCTCGCTAATCCTTATATGCTATTAGCCTTTCGATTAGTGGTAGTGTTACTCTTCTAGTTTGTTGTCCTTCAAATTTGGTTACTATCCGTTGATTATTGTACTTCGATTATTGTATTATCTTGTTATGACTACTGTTCAAGATGATTTGTCAGGTTCTATAGTATTTTCCACTATTTCTTCACTTCCACTATTCTTTTCTCTATATTGCTTTGGACTATTCTTTTTCCTTGAGCTAAGAGTCTATCGAAAATAGTCTCTCTACCTCCAAGGTAGGGGGAGGAAGGTGTGCATACACTTTACCCTCCTCGGACCTCACTTTGAGGGATTACACTGGGTTTGCTGTTGTGGATTTCTAGACTGCATTATTAGATGGAAAATTTAGATTGGCTTGTTGTAGACTTCTAGTCTGATGCATATCCCGCTGACAGGAATAGCCGAGCTTGGTGTGATGATGATGACAACAGTACTAGTTACCATTGTCATGCTTCTGATATGGCAGATCAACATCATTATTGTGCTTAGTTTTGTTGTTATCTTCTTGGGATTGGAGTTAATATTTTTCTCATCAGTTTTATGGAGTGTGGGGGATGGAAGTTGGATTATTCTGGTTCTTGCTGTAGTCCTGTTTTTTATTATGTACATATGGAATTATGGAAGCAAGCTGGAGTATGAAACTGAAGTCAAGCAAAAGATGTCTATGGATTTGCTACGTGAACTAGGTCCCAACCTTGGAACAATCAGAGCTCCTGGAATTGGCTTGCTTTATAATGAACTGGCAAAGGGCATACCAGCTATGTTTGGACATTTTCTCACCACTCTTCCTGCTGTTCATTCAATGATAATTTTTGTTTGTATAAAATACATTCCTGTACCTGTAGTACCTCAAAATGAAAGGTTCCTGTTTCGCCGGGTCTGCCCCAGAGGCTACCATATGTTTCGTTGTATTGCAAGGTAAGCATGCTAATTTATTTTCATGTCTGCTGGTTTGTTTAGACTGTGTGGTCTGATTTACATGGCTAAGGAGAACCTAGTATAAATTCTACAGAAAAGACTGCTGCATGACAGTTGATAGATGTGGTATTTGTACAGTTACCTGTGAGAAACTGGAACCTGCTTATGTTATGATACCTAATTTTGTAATTGCCAAACTTCTATGTGCAGTTCTTCTGTCATGATTTTATTTGGACCCATGCTTTGGATACTGAGGAATTTTGACAGTTTCTTTTGTATAATGACAGATACGGTTACAAGGATATTCGCAAAGAAAACCAACAGGTTTTTGAGCAGCTACTGATTGAAAGCCTAGAGAAGTTCATTCGTAGAGATGCTCAGGAGCGGTCACTTGAAAGCGATGGCAATGGTGAATCAGACTCTGAAGCAGAATATGCATTTTCAAGGGTCCTTGTTGCTCCCAATGGGAGTGTTTACTCACTTGGGGTTCCTCTCTTAGCTGATTTTAAGGACATCGGAAAGGCAGTTGTGGAAGAAAGCACTTCAGCAGAGCTGAAACCTGGCCCTTCGTTTGAGTTGCTCAAGTCTGATGCTGAACAGTCCTTTGAGAAGGAGCTCTCATTTTTACGCAAGGCCAAAGAATCCGGTGTGGTTTACCTCCTTGGTCACGGAAATATTAGGGCAAGGAAAAGTTCCTGGTTCATTAAGAAGCTTTTCATAAATTACTTCTATGCTTTCCTTAGAAAGAATTGCAGGAGAGAAGTTGCCAGTTTGAGTGTTCCACATTCACATCTAATGCAGGTTGGCATGACATATATGGTGTGAGAATTAGCTTCCTGGAAAAGGTCCCTGCTAATATATTTTGGTGAAAAGGCAGTTTTAGTGTCAGATTGTTGTTGCCCCCCCCCCCAATCAAAGTGATGAGTGCAGACAGGTGTCCATATATCTTCCTTGCACACGCCTCAGCTGAATTGAAGTCCCTTGTCCTAAAGCTTGGAAATCTTTGATTGATCCAGTTATTGTAACAAATTTATAGCCATAGTCATTTGGGTTTCATTCTAACACTGCCTCACCCCCTTGACTTATTCAATGCCTTTCCATCTGTTGAAGCTAGACAAGCAGGAACAAGTGAAGAACGGACACACAGTGACTGCCAAGATAGATGCAAACTCATAATATTGTAATTCTTTTCAGTTACTTTTGCCCTTATTGGTCACTTTCATAATTTTCTTGTTGAATGACCTTATAAATGTTAGCTGAAACTTTCACTGCATTGACTAGTTTATTCATCTTGGAGAATTGTTGTTTGCTCTTTCATGTTTTCTTTTGATTTTTGTTTGTTTTTCATCTGTATGGATGGAATGGTAACCTTTGTGATCTTGCAATTTGTGCCTCTATATTGTCCTGGATGGAAATGTTGACTGGATGCTGGATTTGAACGACCAGCCACAAATGGTTGGAATACCTGTGCCCCACAAAGTCTATTTTGTCTTTTCGTGGCATGATAGTTGTTCTTGGAAATACTTTAACATCATACTTTATGAAACTTTCTGGGCTGGTCGTTTCTGTACTTAAAACTCGTATCTTTTAACTGTTAGAAAGTTGTTGAATGTTAGAACTCATTAGTTTGATAATTCTGTCACTTGATCAAGCGTTAGGTTTTTCTTTGTTTTAGTTGTCGATTTCAAAGTTCTAAGGATGATGAAAGAAATCATTCGGATTCCCACTGCTGTTTATATGTGAAAAAAAAAAAAAGATTTCAAAGTAGGTCTACAAACAAAGAATAAAAAATTGAAATCACAAAAATTCATGTAAGCTATAAGCATGACCATTGCCACTGCTTCTAAGTATCTTCTAGTATAAAACTAGGTGGCAGAATCTAACAACATTTTTATATTGATAGAAAATCAGTAACTCAAACAATAGGAAGAAGCATTTTTCTTGTTCTACATCTATGGAAGAAATCGTTCTTTTCTTTATCTTCCATAGGGAAGCTCATTGTGAATATACATAGAAAAAGGATCCATACCATAAGACTGGTTGATTATTCCAATAATTAAAGAATTAGAATTCAAGAAAATTAATAGTGGAAATAAAGGAGAGTAATTGCTAATTATAAAGGATAATGTCCAAATTGAAAGTTTAACGTAGCAATTTGAAAAAAGGAAAAGAGGTTATGCAATGCTAAGGATATCAATGTTTAATAATTCTCA
Source organism: Solanum medicagineum (assembly GCA_026153255.1). Classification (NCBI taxonomy): domain Eukaryota; kingdom Viridiplantae; phylum Streptophyta; class Magnoliopsida; order Solanales; family Solanaceae; genus Solanum; species Solanum medicagineum. The sequence goes on from JAPFFP010000002.1 coordinate 9,530,520, forward strand.
TAATTAAAGCATCAAAGGCTGAATAAATTAGAGAAAATTCAAGGATGATTATTATATTTTTGAGATACTCTAATTTTTTTTTAACAATCTCCACAAATATAAATAAATAATAACAATTAGAATAAAAATAAAATAAAAAATTTTGCTGGTTTCTACATATAAGAATCATGCGTCGAACCAAGCATCTCATAGACATGAACCAAATTAAGATATACAAGATTATACTTACAAAACAATTGGTGAACTTTAGAGCTAGGATGAACCAAAATTTCTTCTGTAAGTTCAGGGTCCTATCTATCAAATTACACTTGCACAATCTTTGCCATTATTGTGGTTTTACACTGAGATGCCTTTCGCATGTCTTGGAATTCATGAATGCTCTAGAACTCTTTATAATTTCATAGAAGTAGCAACACCTCACACTCATATAGGTCCAACCATCAAATGTGTTATATAGAGCAATGCACCACCTATAAAGGATATGTTAATGGATTAAGAACTTACAATTCAAACTCACTTTCCTTGCTGACTTGCACAATATGCACACCATAATAGATCACAAAAGGAATAATTTTTATAGTGCACAAGATCAAGCAATGACTTGTTATTATCCATATGAACCTATTTCATGGGATATCTAATCACATAGATTGGGTTATCATTATGTTTATATACAACTTGACAAAAGTCCCCTTATTGTTAAAGCTTCATTTAAAAATGTTGGTGTAATATACCACAAATACAATAAATTACAATTGAAAATAAAATGACAAATTTGAATAAAAATTCATTCAAGCTGAGGCATGTATATCTCACTCTCTTTAAGGAGATTCAAACCCAATGTGACATAATTATCACAATTCGAGCCAAGAGTCTAGTCGTAACACTGCGAATTTGGAACCCGAAAAATGAAAATCTACGAAAATAACAAACTAAAATGCAAAATTAAAGACAAGAAAGTAAAGATAGACAATGACACAAGAAAAGAAAATTAAAAGTAACCTAAAGGTATATTAAACCAAAAGACCTCAATAGATTAATTCGAATGAAGTACCGAATCTCTTAGGATGACCTCGAGCGAAATTGGATTCACTTCACAACAAACATTTCTAAGCAAAGTTCAACAAAAGCTTGTTCCAAGATCCTAACACTCATATAAGAGTTTTAATATCAATATTCAAAGAAGTCTACCTAAAAATGAGCAATTATGAGCTATTTATAGTCTCAGGTAATTTATTACAAAAATGATCCAAATGTGACCAAAATTGCAATTGGGTGATCAAAGTAGCCATCACCGACTTCATTCGGCGTATTGCCGACCATCCCTTCCATCGCTAATTAGATCCTGTCTTGAAGCCTTACTTTTTGTCGATGCATCGCCGAATGGTCCCTTGCATCACTGATTAGATCCCATCTTGAAGCCTCACTTTCTATCACATTAGCCGATTTCCATGAGTCCATCGAATACGATCGGCATCTCGTCCATTGTTTCACCTTATCATCGATTTGATAGTTTCTCCCTTGCTTCGCCTTCACCTCCAAAAGCTATTCTCAAGGCATGGAACCCTCCCTCTCTCATCAACACAAGCTCAAGTACCTCTAACTTCATGAATAATCCTTGCATCCTTTGAAGTACCCAAGCGTGACTTGTAACGGTCCGACGATGGCCTAGTCGTCACATGATGAATGAGATACCCGTAGGAACATAATCCAAGCCATCTTACATATCAAGCATTCATAGACATGAAACTCATCAAAGATTGCGAAAATATAGGGATAGGGTCTAGGGATATCATTTGACAATGAAGCAACATTAAAAAGCATACATATTGTCAAAAAACATACCAACTAGATTATGGATGAACGGAACAGGTACGAACGATTTCCATTAAATAGAAAAGAATCCAAACATTAACAACATAGAAAGTAAAATCTTCCAACGGCCAACATGTACATCAAGTCCAAAAGATACATATCAAAAAATAAAAAAGGTGGAATTCCGAAATAAGGGTTCACTATAAATAAACTAGTCTTGAATGTCAGAGTTCTAGCCACGACCCAAGGGGGACACCTGTCCCTACATGGTTAAATCATGCATGCAAAATATACATTAATACTTTTGGAATATACTGAAACGCCCCAAAAAGTGCCCTAAAATATGCCTTGGAAATGCGCATAATTGTAATTTTTATATATCTCAAAATTCATGCGTGATATCAAATATTCGACTTCATATTCGTGATCAGGGGAAAACAATTGAGTAGAAAATGGGTATAACCCCAATTTTAGAGCAACCATAACAAAATTTTATTTTTCACTATTTTTGCTTATCTAGTGTCAATCCGCGCCCGAGGCGCGACACGCCAGGGGCAAGGACATATGCATTTTTTCTACCAATTTCACTATTTCGGCCTAAGGCTTTGGGGTCTTGGGTCCATGTCCTCCTATGTAAAAACACCTATACTTAGTCATTTTTCAACTCCATATCACTCAAGACACTCTCAAAACCCTATCTAACACTTAGCCAAATATTTCATCCAAATTCAAGTGTCCCAAACTCACTTTCGGATCTCAAGAACTTCATTCAAGCTTCATGTTCTCTCTCAAATCTTCATCAAGTAAATTCCCAAAGTTGAGGTATGTGGGTTTCAACCATTGGGTTCTTTCACCCATGGTGCCGAACCTTCCTATTTATGTAAATTGTGTGTTTTCAAGTTGGATTAATTATGGGTATCTCTTACTATGAAATTTGATTATAAACTATATTGAGGTTTCATAAAATGTTGACTGTTTAAGCATCTTTGAGCTATGAATCTATGATCTGTTATGAGATTTGATGAGGGGTTTCAATATATATTGCATTAGGGTGTTACCAAGTGTTGGTGGGTTGATTTACCTTGAGTTTTCTCACATGATTTCACTCTTGAATTGCATAATTTTGAACTAGCATTACACACCAGCCAAGTGTTTGATAAAATGTCCAGTTAAGGATTTTTGAGTTATTGATGATCTATTGTATGACTTATGAGTCAAGTGACTTTATGATGTTGAAGGAATTGCATGTATGTATTGAATTCATGTAAAGTACCTATAGTGTTGCAAGTTGAACACACCTTGTTAAGGGAGTGATATGCCTCAACCACTTTGATGATGGGTACTACACCCATCTACCAGTTGAGGGGTATATACCTCAACCACCTTGATGGGGAGTTCTATGCCCATCTACTAGTTAAGGGTATATACCTTGACCACTTTGAGGAAGGGTGACATGCCCATCTACTAATTGAGGGGTAGATACCTCAATTACCTTCCAAGGGGGTGATATGCCTTGGATACCAAGCAATATATTGCTTGGTCTATGCCGATGGTCTCTTCCTACACATGTAATCTATATTCTCAAGTTATATGTTTTACAAGCATGTTTTACTTCAAGCATTGATCATGCATGCCATGTTGTTATTATACCTATCCCTTGCTTATGATTATGCATTTTGACTATGTTGCGTATTCTTGTTGCATTGCATCCTACATACTTAGTACATTCAAACGTACTAATGCATACTCTATGCCTACATGATGTTACCATATAGGAACCGGAGCCCCTCATTATCATCCTCTACATTGCTAGTTTTGACATCTTGAAGATAAGCTTTGGTGAGTCCTCAAGTTCGGGGACACTAGCTATGCTACTCTTGCTTTGTTTACTCCTTATTTTGAACTCTTGATACTATGAGGGTGAGCCCGGGAAGTGTCTTGGCCCCCGCTCAAATCTATGTTTAGAGGTGTTGTTGGACCAAATGATGTACTTATGCTTTGAGCTTTGACTCTTCCATGTTTTATGCCACCAAAGACTTCCCTTAGTCCCTTTATCCTTATTTATACTCTCTTGTTGTTGTTTAATTGCTTCCGCGACCAAGGAAGTATAAATGATATGCTAAGAGGCTTATTTGTGGTCCCTTCGGGTTCCCATTCATCGTGTCACGACTAGGCCCTAGGCTTGGGTCGTGACATATACTAAGTATGTGAGATGCAATGCAAACATGAAATTGTAATGCCATCATTCATAAGAAAGACTTACATGCACAATACAGTAAAAGTATCATTAAGATGAACTTAAGCATGCACAAGGAATAATGTTCAATCTGAGTAAGAGCAATATATGAACTTAACATATGTGATGGAACAACGACATGGATCATAGACATTGTGGGAATGGACCATAACTGACATATAAGTCCATGTGAGATACTACATGGAATCTAACATAACCCTTACATCGGCATGGGGAGACCACTTGCGGGGTGAAACTCCGTCACTTCGCATGCATCATTATATAGCATATTTGGTTTATGTTGATCCACTAGCCTAGCCTACAAGGGCTCCTATGGTGGCACATAGTTGATGGGGAAAAGGATTGCCTCTAGGGTTCCCTTATCGAACCCCACCACGTGCCTCATTCGGTGATAAGTCATCCCACAGAATCTTTTAAAACATAGGCTTATTCAAATCATGAAGCTTTGAATCATAAGTTGCAATCTCAAGAGTAGCTCGAACTTAAGGTACCACCTAGTGAGTATTGTCTTTTCATCTTGGGAACCATCATAAATATCTTTTAGGGCATTGTTAACATGCTTATATCTTTGACAAATCTTAAATTTAAAACCGTTCTTTTATGCCCTAATTATCATCATATATCAGGGAAGACTTCACTTGAAACTTAGTGGCTAATTCATAAGTTGAAACATTCATAAATCATGAGGTTCATGCATAATCATAGAAATATACTTATTCAAAATATGTAAAACAACTCACACTTCATTATTCAAACCTACATCATTGGGGTCATCACCATCTTAGTAGAACATCATATCGTAACTTTGAAAACATGTAGCAACATTCAATATTATGAAATCATCATAAGATTGCATGGTAATATTTTAGGAACTTAAAGAAATGGTAAAAACATAGTGTAGGATTTTTTGGCTGAAAGGAGACCCACATAGCACCTCACATACCTTGGGTACGCCTATGAAAAAGGAACTTGCTGTTATGGAAGAAACTCTCTTGAAATCTTAGCCTCCTTAGCTTGTTCTTGTTTCTGTAAAGAATATTTGCCTTAAAGATTTTTAGGAATATAGGAGTGGGGGAATCCTTATGGTTTAAGGTTTGATTTAGGGCCTTAGGAGTCTAAAAAATGAAATAGCTTAGTCTTAGTATTAGCAAAAAGGATAAAATTGTCCTTCATTAAAACTGCTAGACAAGAACCACGAGACCCTAATTAAGGGTTGTTGATGGAACCAGGAGCTGTGGTTCTCGTCGTCTTATTTTTTCTAATATTCAAAAGTTTTTTACCAAACCCAAACCATGAAATCCCTATCCACGGGCCGTCTATCAATCCACATTCCATGGATGGCTTCGTGTAGTCCTTTCATACTTAGCTAAATTTCACTTTTCTGGACACCCATCTATGAATACTTTCTATGATCATGCATAGGAATATAGTTCATCCTGTTAATCGTGGTCTTCCTTCCAGAAACTTCAAATTTCTTTCATATCTTGAACTCATACCTATGACCCTTTCTACGAGCTGTGAAAATTTTTACGGCGTTAATGGCTTCGTACTTAATACTTCAAATAATTTTCTAACTTCCTAAGGTTTCTATCAACGAGCCTGGTCTATCACTCGTGGCCTACACCATGGGCCATAAACTGGGCTTCATGGACTGACCCCTGCGCATTTTCGGTCCAACTTTTTTGCACTTTCAAGGCTATTAAATTGAGGGTCGTCACAATTCTCTCCCTTGGGAACATTCATCCCCGAATGTATTTAAAGGTAGGCTCTGAGGAGTTTAACATTAGTTAATAACCAAGCATGCATGCAAAAATACAATTTAAACATCTTTCAATGAAATTTTCAAAGTCTATTTTCAAAACATGTCTCAAAATAGTGCATAAACATAGAAATGAGCATATGCATCATGGAAAAACTAAAATGCAAGGAATTAGAGGTTTTGGGCAAGAATGACTTAATACCTTAGACTTGAGTAGAGTGAAATAGATAAGGGTAATGTTTCATTATGTCCGCTTTTGCTTCTCATGTGGCACCATTAACTTGATGATTCCTCCAAAGCACTTTAACGGATGCAACTTTCTTGTTCTTTAGTTTTTTCACTTACTGGTCTAGGATTTCAACCGGTACTTCTTCATAATTCAAGTTCTCTTCAATGTCCACATTTTCCAAGGGAATTATGGCGTTTACATTATCTATGAACTTCCCCAACAGTGATATATGAAAGCATGGATGAATCAAATTCATTTTTGTAGGTAGGTCCAACCCATATGCAACTTTGCTAACTCTTCTTACCACATTATGTGGACCTACATATCTAGGGATTAATTTTTTCCTTTTGCCAAAATGGATCACACCTTTCATAGGAGACCTTATATGGACCTACACATCTAGGGCTTAATTTTTCCCTTTTTCCAAAACGAATCACACCTTTCATATGAGACACCTTCAAATAGACCTAATCACCAATTTGGAACTCAGGATCCCTCCTCTTCACATCAGAGTAGGAATTTTGCTGACTTTGAGGCATTTTCAACTTATCTCTTATAAGCCTAATTTTCTCCATATCATTCATGACTAAATCCAGCCCTATCAATTCCATCTCACCAACTTCAAACCACCCAATGGGTGATCTACATTGTTTACCATACAATGCCTCAAATGGTGCCATTTCAATACTCGTATGGAAACTATTGTTGTAGGAAAATTCTTTAAGTGGAAATTTCTCATTACAAATCCCCTTGAACTCCAACACACAAGCTCTCAGCATATCCTCTATTGTTCGAATAGTCCTCTCGGCTTACCCATCGGTTTGGAGATGGAATGGAATACTTAATTTCACCTTAGTACCAAGTCCCCTCTTAAAAGATTTCCAAAAATGAAAGGTAAATTGGACACCACAATCTGATATGATGGATAAAATCCTATGCAATCCCACCAATTCTCGGATATACAAGTGAGCATAGTCTTCGACACTAATTGTCATTTTTACCATTAAAAAGTGAGATGACTTTGTCATTTGATCCACTATAACCCATATGAGTGCTTCTTGGTCTTAGGCAACCCTACTATAAAGTCTATATTGACTTCTTCCCACTTCCATGTAAGAATATCAATGTGTTGGACTAGGCCACCCAACCTTTGATACTTAACTTTGACTTGCTAGCAATTTGAACATTTGGACATAAATTTGGCAATGTCCCTCTTTATTCCATTCCACCAATAGATCTCCCTCAAATCTCTTTACATCTTTGTAGAAACGGGATAAATACAATAAGAAGAGTTTTGAGTCTCTTGCAATATCAACTTCCTCAATGGACTATCATTTCGCAAACACAACCTCCCTTGATATCAAAGTACACCATATTCCCCTTGTGAGAAGACTTCTATATGTCCTTCTTTCACTAAGGTTTTCAATTCAACTAAGGCGGGATCAAGATATTGCTTAGACTTAAATATCCTTAATCAAACAAGATTCAGAATGATGTAGTACCATCACACCACCACTTGCAGATTCATTCAACTTCACTCCCATCCTAGCCAACCTATGGACTTCTTTAGCCAACTCCCATTCTCCATCATGTTCTATGTGAGACACACTACCGGTTGAGACTCTACTAAGGGAATTGGCTACCATATTGGCTTTTCCCGGGTGGTACTTCACACTCATATCATAATCCTTGATAAGTTTTAACCACCTTCGTTGCCTTAAGTTGAGATCCTTTTGGGTAAACACATGTTGAAGGCTCTTATGATCGATGAATACATATATATGAACCCCATACAAGTAGTGACGCCAAATTGTTAAACAAACACTATGGCCAGAAGCTCAACACATAAGTTCTTCTCGTGCACCTTCAATTGCCTTGAGGCATAGGGAATCATCTTACCATGTTGCATCAACACACACCCTAACCCAATCCTCGAAGCATAAAGATAATCAACAAACCCATCATGTCCTTCTAACAAGGTCAAGATTGGAGCTGAATTTAGTCGATCTTTCAAGGTTTGGAAACTCTTCTCACACTCATCTGTTCATACAAACTTTGCCTTCTTTTGAGTCAACGTGGTTAGTGGAGACGAAATGGAGGAGAAACCTTCCACACGCCTTCTATAGTAACCGGCTAGGCCTAAAAAACTCCTAATGTCCATAAAAGTCAATGGCCTTGGCTAGTTTCTCACCGCTTCCATCTTTTTAAGATCAACCTTGATACCACATGCCTGAGAAAGGCAACCTTACTTAGCCAAAACTTACACTTGTCAAATTTTGCAAAAAGTCTTTGCTCCCTCAAGGTTTGAAACACCACCCTCAAGTGTTCCATATGTTCTTCATCACTCCGGGAGTAGATTAGGATATCATCAATGACCACTACTATGAACATGTCAATGTAGGGCTTGAATACCCTATTCATAAGGTCCATGAATATAGTCAATGCATTAGTGAGACCGAAAGATGTCACCACAGATTCAAAGTGACCATACCTAGTCCAGAAAGCTATCTTAGAAATATCACTCTCCCTCACCATTAGCTGGTGGTATTCATATCTCAAATCAATTTGGAGAAATGTGTAGTCCTTTGAAGTTGGTCAAATAAGTCATTTATTCCTGGAAGTGGATATTTATTCTTTTCAGTGACCTTGTTGAGTTGTTAGTAGTCTATGTACATGCAGAGTAACCCATACTTCTTCCTTGCAAACAATATTGGAGCACCCCATGGAGATTTACTAGGTCTAATGAAATCTTTCTCCAACAAATTCTTCAATTGCTTCTTTAGTTATTTTAACTCCACGAGATCCATTCTATATGGAGGAATTGAGATAGGTTGAGTCTCGGGTAGGAGGTCTATGCCAAAATCTACTTCTGTTTTGGTAGGAACACCTGATAACTCATCTAGAAAGACATCGAGAAACTCCTTTACAATGGCAACTGACTCAAGGAATGGACTTTGGAAATGACATCTTTGACCCTTACTAGATGGTATACGTACCCCATTGAAATCATTTTATGAGCTTTTAGAAGGAAACAAATGACCTCTACATGAAGAGTTTCTACCCTTCCACTCTAGAATGGACTCATTTAAGAATTGGAACTTGAATCTACGAGTCCTACAATCGATGGTGGCATAGGAGGCATGCAACCAATCCATCCCAAGTAACATCAAAATCAACGATGGAGAGTTCTGCTAAGTCACAACGAACAATTTATGCTAGATAAAAATGGGGAAGTTTTCATAGACTCTTTGTAATGGACTCTTCGATTGGGGTACAAACTTCATAAGGCTCAAGGACCTTGGGACGCGTATGGAATCTATTTACAAGAAAAGAAGTTACAAATGACAAATTATCCCCTAGATCTAACAATGCATATGCATCAAAATTATAAACTTTCAACATACTGGTGACAACATCTAAGCCCTCTTCAACTTCTTGTTGTCCATGAAGAGCATAGAAATGGTTGGTCCTTTCGGAACCTTGATCTTGCTCACCTTGGTCTAGGGGCCTTGCACCTCTACTCCTATAATCCTTTGCATGATGTCCGAGCTTCCCATGCTTGAAACATGAATTCAAGCCGACCAAGCACTTTTCCTTGTGAAGCCTTCCACACATAGCTCAATTTGGGGTTTGAGGCTTTGGAGCTACCCCCTTGTCCTTAATTGTCACGACCTAAGTTTAGGGCTTAGACGTGACACAACGCATGGAGAACCCGAAGGAAAACCAAGAAGCCTCTTAACATATCATTACTCATCCTTGGTCGCGGAAGCAATAAAGTACCACAAGATATATTAAATAGGGATAAATGGGGCTAAGGGACAACTCTCATATCATAAACATCAAGAGTCAAGCAAGAGTCAAAGCTCATAGCATCATACAAAGCATGTCCAATAACACCTCTAAAACTTAGATACTTAATGGGGGCCACGATAAGCTACCGGGCTCACCCTCATAGTCAACATATACATAAAAGAAAGATAGTCTTAGAACATAGTATGAGATCATAAACATCTTCTCCGAATGGAGGACTCACCAAGAGTTTGAGAGAAGTCATACTAGCCACGTGGAGAAGGATGATCAAGTGGGGCTCCGCTTCCTACATGGTGACATCATGTAGTCATAGAGTATGCGCTAGTATGTTTGAATGTACTAAGTATGTAGGATGCAATACAACAGTGATAAGCACCATAAGCAAACTGCATAACATGGGCAATGGATGAGCATATAGAAATATGACATGTATGAATGATACTTGAAGAAAAATCATGCTTATAAAGAACATAATACATGTGTAAGGAGAGACCATTGTTAGTGAATATCCAAGCCTACCACCCCCTTAGAGAGGCGAATGAGATACGAATCCCTTAATAGGTTGATAAGGTACAAACCCCCCAACATGGTTGATGGAGTACGAACCCCCCGATGTGGTTGATGGAGTACAAACCCCCCAACGTGGATATTAAGGTAAAAACCCCTCGACATGGTTGCACAGGCCTACCACCTCCCGAGTGAGGCGATCGAGGTACAAACCCCACAACAAGGTTACTCGGGGCCTACAAACCCCCGAGTGAGGCTTGGTCAATTCCCAACACTATAGAGATAATATCATATACATACATTCCTTTCATCAACATATAGCCATTCAACTCATAAGACATGCATTGGATATTCAATTCCTCAAGAAACTCATAACCGGACATTTTATCAAACATTTGGCAGGTGGGTAATGCTAGTGTAAAACCATGAAATTCAAGAGTGAAATCATGCTAGAAAATTCAATGTAAAACTATCAATAGATACTTGGTAACACCCTCAAGCAATATACATCAAAACCCTTCATCAATTCTCATAATAGATCTTACATTCATAGCTCAAAACATGCTAAAACAAACATAGTTTCATGAAACCAGAACATAGTATACAATTAATTTCGTAATAAGTAAGACCCATGAGTAAATCAACTTTAAATCATGCAATTTTAAGTAAAAAGAAGCTTGTGCATCATGGATGAAAGGAACCCATGAAAAAAACCCACATACCTTAGCTTTGGAGAACTCTTGAAGAGGATCGGAGATGGAGGCTTGAAGCTTTAATGAGAACCTTAGAGTCCGGATGAGTTTTGAGACTTGAAATTTGGAGATTAAATATTTGTCTAAGTGTTTGAAAGAGTATTTGGGAATGTCTTGAATGATATGAGGGTGAAATAAGTCTAAGTATAGGTATTTTGATGCATGGGATCACTTAGGACCAAGACCCAAAGCCTTGGACTAGACAAGAAAAACTGGACAAAATTTACACTGAGGTGCGGAAACCTCTCTGGAAATTGCATTTTTGCGATTTTTGAATTTTACTATGGTTGATCTTAAATCAGTATTAAGACCTATTTTCCACTCAATTTGAACCCTTGAACAAGAATATGAAGTCAGATTTTTGATATCGCGCACGAATTTAGAGATATATGGAAATTATTATTTTGGGCACTTTCAAGGCACATTTTTGGACACTTTTTGGGGTCGTTTCAATATCTCCCCCTTGGGAACAATCGTCCCCGAATGTCAAAGAAATGTATATGGGAAGAGTAATCATG
>JAPFFP010000002.1:9545336-9572147 GCA_026153255.1 Solanum medicagineum
TTTTCCTTGGCCTTGGTGCCCGTCCCCCCGGTGGGGCCTTTGGGGATTGTTTCGGGCCCCCCCCCCCCCCCCCCCCCCCGTCTGATCATTCACAAAGCAAGCATCCTCCTCAAAATAAGACTCCTCACACATGGGTGCACGTGGAGGTTGATGAATTACCACTTTCACTCTTTCCTATTTCTGCTTGATCACAACATCCACTCTTATGCGAAGTTGAGCAAGTTGTTGCATAATCTTCTCATTGATCTTGGCTTGCTCTGAACCCATATTGACAACACATAAACTCTTTACAGAAGCTCTATCCCACTGTCCCTATGCACGATTCTTCTTAACCACTTGCTCCATACGTTCGGCAATCCTTACAAATGGTTGACCTAAAAACATGCCCCCCATAATGGTGTCGGCACGAGCTCGACTATTCTCATCAAAGGCACGGTAGAAGATCTCCACCAAGGCATCATCAACTATCTTGTGGTCATGGGCACTCCTCAAACACTTAGTAAACTGCTCCCATGTAGTGCTAATCAAATCACCAGGAAGTTGCTCAAAGTTGTTAATCTGATCCTTTAACTTGAGCTTCTTCGATCTAGGGAAGTACCTCTCCGGAAAGACCTTCTGCAAATCTGCCAAACTAGTTATTAAACTATGTGGAAGCTCAGTTAGCCATAATGTAGCATTAGCAGCAAGAGAAAATGGAAAACACAAAGTCCCACAACATCCTTAGAAAGATTTTGTGTCCCCATGCACTCTTACAAGCAAATGCCACATTGTGCAAGTGGCTATGAGGATCCTCTGATGGTAAGCCCTCAAATAGCCCATGATTCTGTAGTATCTTATGTAACCCACTAGAAGCTATGAACTTTGTGTCAGCCAGTAGTGGTGGCAACACAATAGCTGCCATCATATCCATAGTCATAAGATTCAACCTATACTGATTCCATCGGTAAGCATTGTCATTGAAATCCTGAGGTTGTGGAATATTCTCCAAAGAAGGTGGGTTTTCATTCCGATCATCATCATTAACATTCCGATTCAAGGCTTCATTACCCATGATGTTAGCATTTTCTTGGGCCACTCTTCTTGTAATTCTTTAAATCTCTGGATCAAGTGAAGTTAAGAGATTGCCTTGACTCCTAGTGTTGGGCATACACTACTAGTATACCCGATAAAGAAATGAAATAAAAAAAACAAAAGTAAAATACAAGAGAACTAAGGATTAACACTTGAATTACAATTACTAGTGAATTCAATTAAGTCTAGCCATAATCCCCGGCAGTGGCGCCATAATCTTTGATCACGCCCAACTAATACCTCTTGTTTGGAGGGTAAAGTATTAGTTGTCAAATATAAAACCTAACCAAGGTTAGAGTCAAATCTCACAAAGAATACGGAGACTCACAACAAATTCACCAATGCGAAATTCAAGTAATTAACAACTCATATCCCCAAAAGGGGAGTTTGCAATGTTTAACAAGAAAATAACATAAACTATCACAAGAGGCAATCAGTAATGAAGAGCAACTTAGATATTGTGTTCTGCATGATTCACCAACTCAATATCCCTGGGTAACCCAATTCTCGGCTTGAGTATAGCATGCAGGACGGTAAATTTAAGTTCACTAAGCCCTTTGGTCAAAGGTGAGAGGTGAATTTCACTATGTGACTTGGCCCATCTCCATAGTATGCAATACTAACCATTACCTATAGTCCCATTCAATCTCCCCTTGGTCTAGTCCAGTTGATTAGATGAGAATACATAATCGAATCCTGTTAATCAATCTCTTTTCTTATTCATTACTACCTGGATCAGGAAGGTAATACTAGGAAAGTTCTAATATTGACCACCAGTAGAAAACATGTAAAACAAAGAGAATTGATTAATACATGCAAATACTCATTCCAAGAATTGCGAATTATCCTAGTTTTTTTGGATAGATCTTCATGGTTCCCACAACCCAAGTTGTGGATTTAGCTACTCATGCTATTGGTAGATGAAGAAATTATGAATTGAGAAAACATAAGTAAACACTTACCCAATTGAATTGAAGAAGAAGCAAATCCAATATTAATTGAGAATCAGAAGGTTTGAAGAGCCAATTAATTCAAAAATGTATTGTCCTCCAAAAATTGAAGTCTCCAAGTACAAAACCCTAAAAGTACTTTCTAATGACATTCTCTACTGTACTCCCCTGAAAAATGACCTAAAAAGTAATATCTATAATAATTACAATTAATTCTTAAAAAATAGGAAAATTAGCCGACGACTTTCTACGATAGGTCCGTGTGACTCGTAAAGTGATTTACGAGTCATAATCGGGGTCTTGTATTCAGCTTCTTGAGTCTTGGACTTCACTGCTATAAGTGCACTTTACGATTCGTAGACTAATTCAAGACTCGTATTATACTCTCGTAGACTTTATCAGCATCAACTGGTCCTTCACTGGAAATCTCCACGAAACCTCTCTATACGACTTGTAGAGTAATATATGACTCGTATAAAGGTCTCGTATAGATGAACTTCAGAAATTATACTTTACTGGAATTTGTCACGAAACCCTTCTCTACGACTCGTAGAGTGCTATACGATCCATAGAGGCTCTCGTAAGTCACCAAAAACCAAAAAAGTGTAAATTTTACCCAAAGTTATGCCAACCAACTTTCTTGCAAACTAAACATCAAAAACACATAGAAATCATAAATGTCGCATTGAGAACACACAAACCCCTATGTTTTAAGCATCAGATATGCTGTATTTTGGCAACACGTCATCTATTCATCCCAGATCCACCAAAATGTATAGATATTTGAGGGAAGACTTTTAGTGGAATGGCATGAAGAAAGACATAGCAAGGTGTGTGATGAAATGTCCAAATTGTCAACAAGTTAAGGTAGAACATCAAAGGCCCGGTGGTTTGACCCAAGATATTGAGATACCAAATTGAAAATGGGAGATAGTGAATATGGACTTTATCTCAGGTCTTCCAAAGACTAGAAGGCAATTCAACCTCGATATGGGTGGCTATAGATAGAATGACAAGAACAACCCACTTTTTATCGGTAAAGACTTCTTATTGTGCCGAGGGTTATGGTATGGTTTATATCCTATAGTTGATGAAGTTACCTGGGGTACCATCGTCCATTATATTAGATAGAGGTGCTCAATTTACTTCTCATTTTTGGAGTTCATTCCATGAAGGCCTTGGTACAAAGGTAAAGTTAAGTACCCGAAATGTCACGACCCAAGCCTAGGTCCTAGAGGTGACATGGTGAATGGGAAACCTGAAGGAATCCCAAGTAAGCCTCTTAACTTATCATTACACATGATTGGTCGCGGAAGCATATAAAAGACGTAAAGAGTGAGAACAGGGACAAAGGGGCTAAGGGGAAAGCTTGCATAACTTCATAATCAAGAGACAAAGAGTCAAAGCTCATATCATAGATATATAACATGTCCAACAAACACATCTAGTACAATAGATAGACAAAAGCATGGGCCAAGATAAAGTAACCAGGCTCACCCTCATAGTCAAAATAGAACATAAAGAAGAATGTCTCAATACATAATAAGAGCAACATAGACTAAGGTCCCCGAAGTGGAGGACTTACCAACAAGCTTGAGTAGTACCGACCTAGCCACATGGAGAAGGCGGATGATTAACTTGGGCACCGTTTCCTACATGGTGATATCATGTAAGGAAGAGTATGCATTAGTACGTTTGAATGTACTAAGTATGTGGGATGCAATGCAACAAGCGATAGGCACCTTAATAAAAATGCATAACAATAGGCAATATGCATAATATATCAATATGGCATGTATGATCAATGCATAAGTAGAACATTCTTAAATAACTGATGCTCATATAGGATATCATATGTGTAGAAGAGACCAAGTTAGATTTCCAAAGTACAAACCCCTTGGTTGGCTGATGATAGTTTCACCCCATCACCCTGGTGGTGTGGTACAAACCCCCCATATGGTTGATGATAATTTCATCTTATCACCCTGGTGGCGAAGTACAAACCCCTCACATGGTTGATGAGTACAAACCCCACCTCGGTTATCAAGGTACAAATCCCTCGACAAGGTTATCCGAGCTCTTAGTCCCCTTGGACCGGGCATGGTCTAATGCAACACTTTATATAGATTATATCATATACTTAAGCTTTTTTCATCATCATAACATATCTCATGCTTTGGACCTTCAACTCCTCAAGAAATCACATCCGGACATTTTATTAAACACTTAGAAGGTGTGTAATGCTAGTATAAAACCATGAAATATAGAGATGAAATCAATCAAGAAAATCCATTGTAAAATCATCACTTAACACCTTGCAACACCCTCAAGCACATACATCAAAACCCCTCCTCAAATCTTACAATAGATCAAAAATTTATAGCTCAAGACATAGCAAAACAGTCATAATTTCTCATAGCTTTAACATAGTATGTAGTGAATTTCATAATAAGCAAGACCCATTTGTAAATTAACTTTAAATCATGCAATTTGAGTAAAAGTAGGCTTGGGTATTATGGGTGAAAGGAACCCATAAAAGAAACCCACATACCCTAGCTTGGAGATGAACTTGGTGAAGATTGGAGATGGAGACTTAAAGCTTAAAGAAGAACCTTAAAGGAAAATCTTAGTTCCGGATAAGGGTTTGAGACTTGAATTTGAGAGTGAAAATATGGCTAAGTGTTTGAGTCAGTATTGGGGAATGTTTAGGATGATACGAGGGTGAAATATGGCTAAGTATAGACAAAAGCATGTTTGGAAACACTTAGGCCCAAGACTTAGAAGTGTTTCATCCACTTAAAAAAACAGGCACCTTTTTACACTAGTGCGTGTCGCGTGGGGAATATGGATTGCTCACTGGAAATTGCATTCTGGAAATTTCGTAATTGCTAATCTTTCGCTCATAAATCGACCCTTTTCCCCCAAATTTGGACCCCCTAAACAAGAATATGAAGTTGGATTTTCAGTATCGTGCATGAATTTTGAGAAATATAAAATTTAAAATTCTGAGAATTCCAAGGCACATTTTCAGGCACTTTTTGGGGTCGTTTCACGAAAGGACAATACAACGTTGGAAGATATGCTGATGACTTGTGTTATTGATTTCAAAGGAGGTTGGGATGATAACTTACCTCTTATTGAATTTGCATATAACAACAGGTTTCATTCAAGTATCGGTATGGCCCCATTTGAAGCATTGTATTGTCAACAGTGTAGATCACCGGTAGGATAGTTTAAAGTTGAAGAAATGTCCTTAACTGGACCAGATTTGGTACTTGATGCTTTGGAGAGTGTGAAAGTAATAAGGGAAAAGTTGAAGATTGCCCAAAGTCGTCAAAAGTCAGATGTCGATGTTAGAAGAAGAGAATTAGAGTTTGATAAAGGCAATTGGGTGTATTTGAAGGTTTTCCCAATGAAAGGAATGATGCATTTTGCCAAGAAACGCAAATTGTGCCCTAGATGCATAGGACCTTATGAGATAATAAAGAGAATTGAAAAGGTAGCCTATGAATTGGATTTGCCTACGAATTAGCTATGGTTCATCCGGTGTTCCATCTTTCTATGCTAAGGAAATGCTTTAGTAATCCTAATTCTATTGTTCCCTTGAAAGATGTGTCTATTGAGGAGGACTTGACTTATGAAGAAGTACCAGTTGAGATTTTGGACTGGCAATTAAAGAAATTGGGGAATAAAGAGGTTGCATCCATCAAGGTGTTATGGAGAAATCAACAAGTTAAAAGTGCTAAGTGCTACTTGGGAGGCTGAGGAGGATATGATGAAACGATAACCAGACCTTTTTCCTTCTATTCAAGCTCAAGGTACATAATGTATTCTATTCCTTCAAAATTTTCACAAATGTGTATCTCTAGTTAAGTTGCCTTCATGCATGATCATGAAAATATTTTTGAATGATATTTGATGTATAAGTTTGATGAGTTTTTGAAAATGATGATTAAGCTGCATTTTTTGCATTTATGTTATCATATTTGCTCTATTTTTTCTCTATTCAAGAGTAATTCGGTCTCATTGGAGGACGAATGATCCCAAGGGGGAGATATTGTAATTCCATCATATTTATAGGCTTGAAAACTGTTAGTTAAGATTTTTGCTGATAAGATTGATCTTACGAGCCACTTTACGTCCCGTAGATGCAACTACGAGTCGTAGGTGTACTCGTGGAAAGGGTCCAGTGAAGTTGGAAAACTTTAAGAAATTTAGAAAGTTGGCTCACAGACATGTCCATATGTTGACCCATGACTCGTAAGTAAGTCTCATAGGTGGAGGCTTGAGGAACCAAAATTTATCTATGCCAAGGGTTTCACTACGAAGGGTTCTACGGCCTGTAAAGTTTATCTATGATCTGTGTTGCATGAATGTGATCCAGAAGCTGCAATTCCAGTAGCTCAACTTTTGTGATACCCTAATCTATGAGGTAAGATACGAGCTGTTAGTTGATCCACAGCCCGAAGAAGGGGTTTCGTGGATGACTCTGGTAGTTTTTAGTAAAGGGTGTTTCTGACTTTTCCAATACATCTAAGTCCTAAAATACATCATTTGGTTACTCTAACTACCCTAACCAACCTAACCTTTATAAAGTCATATTCCTCAAAAGCTTTTAATTCCCAATTCTCTCAAGGGTTCTAAATAATTATCTCTCTAAGCCAAAGGTTCCATTGAAGCTAACACTTGAAGGATTGACCAAAGTTTTTCCATATTTTCTTCTTCAATTTTAAGGATTCTATTTGAGGTGTGTAGGGTTTCATTCATGAATTAGTTTCATCCATGAAGCCCGATCCAAAACCTTCTATTTTATCAAAATTTTATGATGATTCCCTATGGGCATAGCTATGATTCCTATGTGTTGATTATGACTAATTATGCATGACATATGATGAATTTCATATTGTACCTAATTTTCAAGTAAAAGCATGTGATTTCAAAGTATGCGTGAGGACTTAATGATTTGTAGTGGGTTCCTTTGTAAATGATCTAATTTGATTTTAATTACATATTTTCGCTAAGAATCCTACTCAATTGTATGATTTTGACGTAAATGTCCATACTGATCCCACACTTAGACCTAGTCTCCTACGATAAAGCCATGTGTTTTTACGCTTATGATCTCGAGTATGAAAAGCATGTTCTAAATGAAAATAATATTATAACTATGATGATGCTATGTTAAAGAGGGTGATGAAAACCCTAATGTTTATGATGATGTTTAGGTGGAAATATTTACCTACACTATGTTGAAAATAAGTAAATGGACTATTGATTATTCTCATGATATGATATTTTCATGAAAGTTATGATGATTCTTTATGAATTATAAAAGTATGATTTTTAATAAAGTATGAACTATGTTGAAAACTATGTATATGCATGTTTTATGTATTCTGTGGGATATGATTTAGCACCAAGAGGGCTTTGGGAGATATCATGGTCCTATAACTATATGCCACCATAGGAATAATGTTTATAGTTTATGCCTTAAAGAAATTGGAACCAATTAGCTTAATGATGGACACTCGTCGTGCTAGGATAGAGCCTAAAGAGTGAGGTTACATGATGGTTCTCACCATGCTAGAATAGATCCTATAGGGTGAGGATTGAGTTTACCTTATCAAATTAGACTCATCTTAGCTCTATATAGAGTGAATATCGAGATTCTATGTAATAGTCTGCATAGACTTATGAATATCGGTTATGGTCTTATTCCCACATATGTATGCCAAAGTTAAGGATGGATTTATGATGCTTCTTCTCATGATTTTAAAATTGTACGCTCATACATATTATGTCCTTATCCTATTGATTATGATTAGGCATATTGATATTATTGTGATGTCCTTTGATTCATGGCATACCTACTTACTTAGTGTATTCTATATACTAACGCATACTTCTTTGCCTACATGATCTAACCACGTAGGGACGGATGACGAGGAGATAGTTTCATTCTGTGGCTAGATTCGAATCTTGAGACTGAAGACTTAGTGGTAATTTCCCATGTTTTGGGAACAAGACCTATGATATTTTCTTTTATATTGAGACTTTACCGCTTTTACTCTTTTGATGTATGTCTTGATGGTGAGCTAGTGAGCTATCAGCTAGTCTTCGCCAAGATCGATGATATAGAGGCATGAATTGGACTTAATGGATTGATGTATATTCCCTTTTAGGAACTATGATACTCTTACACTTAATGTACTTCCTCTTGCTTATTCTCTTGTATGCTTATTATACCTTATAAATGCTTACAATATAAACACGAGGCTTGGATGGGATGTCTTCGGATGTCACATTCATTGTGTGACAACTAGGTCTTAGGTCTGGGTCGTGACATGGATTT
The DNA here is from genome assembly GCA_026153255.1 of Solanum medicagineum. Classification (NCBI taxonomy): domain Eukaryota; kingdom Viridiplantae; phylum Streptophyta; class Magnoliopsida; order Solanales; family Solanaceae; genus Solanum; species Solanum medicagineum. The sequence goes on from JAPFFP010000002.1 coordinate 9,553,710, forward strand.
CTAAATCATGGTTTACAAATGAACAAGATGAGTCATAGTTAGTTTTATAAGCAGTAAAAAGGGTTCATAGTTTGGGTTTATGAGTTTGGAAATTTTTCCAAGTGCTAGGCTATTTTACGGAAGGATCTATGACCCATAAACCATTCTATGAGTTTTAAAGTGAACTTGCAGATTGACTTTTACAGAATATTTCTGAGATTTCAAAAGGTAAGCAGGATGAGACCTCCTATTTATGACCCCTGGTCCATTTTACAATCCGTAGATGGTGGTCACAGTTTGGGTCTAAAGATTTCAAAGAATGGCATTTTTGAATTTTTCTCATTTTCTAATCCCTATACTATATCGTTTTGTGCCCATTCCTCACCCATATATCCCTAAATCACCCTATACACTCTCATTCACCTTTGTTATAATTCTCTCAAACTTTCTAAGGCAAAGAATCCTCCTAAGGCAAGAAGAACATCTAAAGTTTCACTAAGTCTCCTCCTCAAAACTTCAAGCTTCTAGTAGGGTCTTCAAATAAGGTATGTAGCTTTGATTTGTGGAGCTTTTCCCTCCATAAAGCTTAAGTATATTTCCTATCTCTTTATTTTCAAGTCATCATATTATTATGAGTTGCATGAAAATTTCTTTAAATGATGATATGGAGATGTATTTAATTTCAGCATTATTGACTATATGAAGTTCTATAGTTTTCAAGTTGACTTTATGATGGCCCTATGTAGGGTTTTGAATGTATAAAGTGGTTATTCAAGACTAGTTTTAAATTGATAAATTTCATTGTGTTATTGCACAATACTCTTCAACTGCATGTTTTTAAGTTTACTTGAATGAGCCCACTGGATTTAAGCGAAGTTCCTATATAAATTATATTACAATTGAGAATGGTCTCCAAGTATGTTACAAAAGTTTAATATAAATTTGTAAAGTATGTTATGATGCCCTTATGATGCTTTAAGATAGTGAAAGGACAATTCTCACCAAATATGGACCCTCATGTGGATAAACAACTCTCACTTGACGGGACTCTAAAGTTAATTGATGATAATATATATGTTTCTAAGTTTAAGAATGCATGATTATGATAATGTTTTACAGTATTCTGTGGGACTTGACCTAGCACCAAATGCAGCATTGAGATGAGGTTCAGTAAGGGAACCTTAGAAGCAACCTCTTGTCTCATTAACTATGAGTCATCATAGGATCCCTTGTAGGCTAAGTCTAGTGGATCCACAATAGCAAAGTCAAAGTTAAGTTATGCATGCATAAGTTGTCTCCCCCTACTAATATAAAGGATTATGTTGAATTCCATGTAATAGCTTACATGGATTTAACTGTTGATTATGGTCTCCTCCTACGCAATTATGTATGTGACTTTTATGATACTTCAAATCCTATTTCACATGATGCATAGATCATTCATTACATATTGAGCTTTCTCTATGATAATGACTATACATATTCTCTATGATGACATTATAATTTCATGCATGATGACATTGCAATCTCATGCACGATGATATTATGATTTCATGTATGCATTTGTATCCCACATACTTAGTACATTCAAAGTATTAACGCATATACCTGTATGATATCACCATTTAAGAACCGATGTTCCTCCTACTCCGACACGCAACTAGATCTTTGGACAATTGAAGACTAGTAGTTTTTGTGAGTCCTCTAGTATAGGGACAATACCTATTTTTATTCAAGCTTGTAATTTTGAGACATTTACTTTCTATGTTGTATCTCTTTGCTATATATGCTTGAGTGTGAGATTTGAACATGTCTTAGACTCGCAAAGTCTTTATATAGTTGGTACATTTGCGCAAAATGTATGAAGTTTAAATTGGTTTCGTTTCCATGGATTTTATGATTAAATGTCTCTTGGTCCTATTTCCTCATTTTAATTTCTATTTTCATTATGTTCAACATCCTTTAGTTCCATTTCCTCATTTTAATTATGTTTTCCTTATGTTCAATGCATAAGAATGTAAGTGGCTTGGGTGAGGTGCTTCCGAGTTCCTCACTCGCTGTGTTATATTTAGACCTTGGGCATGGGTCATGACAATATCTATATGAAGTGTGATTATGGTCAACTTTATACTCGTAAATTGTTGAAAAATATACTTATAAATTGTTGAAACTACCTATTGTTATGTTGTATATTTGTATTGTTGACATATGTATTATGTATGTTGGATTTTCTGAGTGCAAGTTGTAGTTTTTGGAAGATCGATTGGAGTGAAAGGAGTACTTGTGTTCTTTATTCTCTACCTGTGTTTAGATATTCTTACTGGGTACTGTGTAGGTTGGTGTTTACCCTTGCTTCTCCACTTGTGGGTATGTTGTATGCTTGGTTCTGGTTGATGTTTTTTTCATTTTTGTTTTGTGGTAGTTTGAGAGGTAACAACTAGTCCATTTCAGCAAACTCTTTATTCTACTTACTCTTTTCTTTCTATTTGAGAATTAAAGATGTTGAGACTTGTATACTTTTTTTTATCTTCAATTGTAGTAGAAGATTGTACATGTAACACTAGTCTTGAATTGATTTTTAGATTGTGGATTCTTTATATTTATGTATTTAGACTATTATTTCTGCTTTATCTTCTGCATTGTTTTGTTACATCTTATTTAGGCTAATTTGTCTCAGTGGGTTAAAGACAAGTTCCATCATACCAGATTTTGAGTCATGATAGTTGCATTTTCACATACTCGATACATTCAAATGTGCTGATCATATACTTCTTTGCCTATATTGTGTTATAATATAGGTGCAGCCGCTCCATCTTGCTCTAATAATTAGCTTGGATATTTGTCAGCTTGGTGATTGGTGAGTCCTCATGTTTCAAGGATGAATTCTCTTATGTCATTTTTCATTTTCAATCTATTTTTGGATAATGAGTTATCTAGGATTTATCCTAGTAACTCATTTATGATTTAGAGGCTTTTCAAACATATGTTAAAACTTGGAATCTATGTTGTCTTTTTTTTATTTTGTATTCCATGCTTAAAATTGTAGGACTTCGTTGACTTTACTTTCCTCTTCTTGAATGTATTTTCTTACCATACGTATACTTTACATGCTAATAGGCTTGATTAAGGTTTTCTCGGAATCCTAAATGTCTTGTCACCTCTAGAGCCTAACTTGGTTGTGACATTAACATATTTTTAATGATTATTAAATATCCTTAATAGTCTTGTTTGACCATTGTCTTTAATATCTACCTAAATACCTTTTTAATATTTTCTTCTTTTATTATTACGTTATTAACTTATTAATCCATTTCAATTTGAGAGGAGGTAAATCCTCTTTTGGTTGTTACTTCTTATTAACATGGAAGATGTTGTTACTTCTTATTAACATGGAAGATGTTTTTGATCATTGTTGAGGTGTATATATATATATGGGTATAACTGTGCTTCTTTTTTGAGTGAATGAATTGAACAAAACTTCTTTCATTCTAATTCTTCTATCTATACTATGTAGTGCTAAATTTTCTTTCATTAGTATTTTTTTTAGATTTTGGCTCCTAATTTTATACTAGACGAACTTTGTTAAATTTTGGGAGATGTCATACTGGGTGAAATATCCTGAAGGACCGTGACATAAGCATGCATCAACCTATATGAATTTCCTACAAGTGTTCATGATAAAGCATTACTGTTCGTTATGATGTAATATTTTTATAAAATTTCCAACCAAACACATAGACAATTCCATTTTTGAGTTTAGCTCATAAAAAGCTATTAAAAATGTGAGAACACATCTAATCACTATCCATTTTTGAGTAGTAGTAGTGGTGGTAGTAGTAGTGGTGGTAGTAGTAGTAGTGGTAGTAGTAGTAGTGGTAGTAGTGGTCGTAGTCGTAGTCGTGGTGGTCGTAGTCGTAGTCGTGGTGGTGGTAGTCGTGGTGGTGGTGGTGGTGGTTGTGGTGGTGGTCGTAGTCGTAGTCGTAGTCGTAGTAGTGGTCGTAGTCGTAGTCGTGGTGGTCGTAGTCGTAGTCGTGGTGGTGGTGGTGGTGGTAGTAGTAGTGGTAGTCGTAGTAGTAGTAGTAGTATATTTTGGATCAGTCATCATTGATGTGTTTCTCCAATTATTGAGTGATAATTTAGGTGTATTTCTCATAATCCTAGTAGTATAGGTATAAACTTAAAAAAAAGAGAGAGAATAATCTATGGAATTTTTTATGACAAAGATATCACTGTAAATATAATTTAAAGAGTCACGTACTTATTATTACCTTATAAATAATACATGTTCAGGCTCTTTGCTAGGCAAGAAGGCCTTGCTATTTCTTGCTATATTTTCTATCTATAACTTAAACTTCAACTTGGTATCAGCACCATGGTTTTCCAAACCACTTCTACTCAAACTTTTTCTTCAATTCAAGTCATATCCTTTCGATCTTTTTGGGTCTTATAAATCCTCCTCCAACTATTTCAAACATTAAAGATTTGGTACCAATTGAGTGAACATATCTTAATCATCTTACTTGGAAGAAGGTTTTTTCTGTGGTTCTAAAAAGTCACAGCATTCTTCTGCTAGTTGATGGCTCTATTTCACACTCATCGTTGACTCATGATGAATATTGTGTGTAGAGTCAATGTGAAATCATAACTTTAAGTTGGATTAATACTACTCTCTCTCCTCTGGTTCTTGACTCATTTCTCAGCTATGCTTGCGACATTTCTAAGCATGCATGAGATATTCTTGCATCCCTTTACCTAGATCAAGTTTCATTTTTATCAATTCATCTGAAATTAAATTTAAGAATTTAGAAAAAGACTCCCTTTCATGGAGGATTATCTCCAACAACTGCATTCACTTACATATTCACTTACAAAAGTTAGAAAAATGTTACTGATGATGATTTAGTGACTGGTTTGAATGCGACAGACACACTTTTATTCTTCCTAACTTTGCATCCATTGTTACTTACTAAAAAAGTGCATATTAATGCGACAGACAATGACGATTCCACTTCTTACACTATTTTAGTAGCTTTCGCTCCAGGATCACCATCTTCTCATCCTCAGTCTACCAATTCATCTCATGCTAATCAATATATATAAAAAAAAATCTAATAATGGATGTGGGCGTGATATATCAAACCAAGGTAGAAGTTGAAATCAATACTCCTTGCACTCGAATTTTTCCCCTCAATTGGCTATTTGTCTGTTACTTTTTTTTCCCTTTCTCTTCACGTAATGGCATTCTTAGACAACCCCTTTTTACCTCGACTAAATAATGTCAAATCTGCTTCCACTTTAATGACAGTACTTTGGAGTTAGAAATCATTTCATTTGTTCCTATGTTCCTAATTTACTACCAAAATCATTTGTCGCTATGAATTGGGAGCAACCATCGGTATGGTATCCTGATATTGGTGCTTCCATGCATATGATGATCAATCCATCATTTTTATCCTCTTTATCTCCTTACAGTGGTTCATCACAGGTGATATTTGGCAATGGTAATCTTCTTTTTATTTTATCTATTATCACTTCTTTTGTTTTGACATCTTCTAAGTCTATTCGATTAAATGACGTCTTATATGGTCGTTCTCTTTAGAAGAATCTAATGTCCGTTCACTACTTGTGTGTCGATAATAATTGATTCATTTGTTTCCCTGACTTTGATTTATTTGTAAGGATAAGAAGACCAAGCATGTCTTACTCCATTGTGAGAATAATGATTCTCTTTATCTTTTTCACACAATCTCTTGTCGCTTGTCTCATATTCCTCTCTCAAATATCACCTCACATTTCTATATTTGGCACCAATGTTTAGTCCATTTGAGGAAATATTCTCTTACAATTTTAGTTTGTAGGGGTTTCATTCATTGTAATTCCTTTGTTAAAAATTCTAGTTGTAATGTTTGTCATCTAGTAAATCAATCTAAGTTACCCTCTTTCTCATAATATTTGTAACTGCTCTTGTTTCTTTTAATTCATTCAGATGTGTGACAAGCCCTTTTCCCTTCAAATTCTGACTTGCGAAATGTGATAATATTTGAGCCACTAATCTTGCATATAATTTAGTCTTTCACTCTAGATTGAAATATGTTGCTTTGGACTATCATTTTTTTGTGAGAAAATTATCCAAAGTGACTTTACTATTTTCTATGTTCCCATCTCCACAACAACTTTATCACGATCCAAGCCTAGGGCCTAGACGTGACATGACACATGGGGAACCCGAAGGGACCCCAAGCAAGCCTCTTAGCACATTATTACACATCCTTGGTCGTGGAAGCAATAAAATGACAATTAGAGATAGTAAATAGTAATAACCGGGGCTAAGGGACATCTTTCATAGCAAAACATCAAGAGTCAAGAGAGAGTCAAAGCTCATAGCATAACACATAACAATGTCCAACAACACCTCTAAAACTTAGATATTTAGAGGGGGCCAAGACAAGTAACCGGGCTCACCATCATGGTCAACACATACATAAGAGAAGATAGTTTTAGTACATAGCATGAGATCGTAAACATTGTCCCCAGAATGGAGGATTCACCAACTAGCTTGAGAGACAATCGTACTAGCCAAGTGGAGGAGAATAATGATCAAGCAGGCTTCCGGTTCCTACATGGTGACATCATGTAGGTATAGAGTATGCGTTAGTAAGTTTGAATGTACTAAGTATGTAGGATGCAATACAATAATAGATAGGTAACATAGGCAAAATGCAATATCATAGGCAATAAATAGCATAGTAACAATATGATATGAATAAAGGATGCTTGAAGTAAGCCATGCTCATATAGAACAAAATATATGTGTAGTAAGTGACCATCAACACAGAATATCCAAGGGCTACCAGCCCCTTGGAGAGGCGAATTAGGTACAAGTCCCTCAATATGGTTAATAAGGTACAAACCCCTCAATGTGGTTTACTAGGCAACCAAGGTACAAACCCCTCGATATGTTTAATGAGGTACAAACCCCTCAATATAGTTATACGGGCCTACTACCCCCGTGTTAGGCAACTAAGGTACCAACCCCTTGATATAGTTATACGGGCCTACTACCCCCCCCTCCCCGTACTAAGCAACTAAGGTACCAACCCCTCGATAGGGTTACCCGGCCCTACAACTCCCGAGCTAGGCTTGGTCAACTTAAAACAGTATGGAAGCTCATCATGAAATTAACATATATACAACATAATTTCATCATCATAAAGTCATATATCTCATATGCTGAAACGACCCCAAAAGCGCTTGAAATTGTGCCTCAAAATTTTACTTTCCATATATCTCAAAATCCATGTGTTATTTTAGAAATCCGAATTCATATTCCTGTTCATGGGGTCAAATTTAGGGGGAAAAGGGTCTAACCTCAATTTTAGGGCAATCGTATCAAAATTCAAAAATCTCAAAATTGCGATTTCCAGAATGATTATCGTGTCACTAGCGTGACACGCCAGTGTGTTAATTTTTCCCTAATTTTTAATTTTAGTCCAAATCTTTAAAGTCTTGATCCTAAATGTCCCCATATGTGAAAATACTCATACTTAGCCTTATTTCACTCTCATATCATCCTAAACATTTTCCCATATTCACAAAAACACTTAGCCATATTTTCACTCCCATAATTCAAGTCCCAAACCCTCACTCCAAGCTAAGGTTCTTCTTCAAGGTTCTTCTTCAAGCTTTAAGTCTCCATCTCCAATCTTCACCAAGTTCATCTCCAAGCTAAGGTATGTGGGTTTCTTTCATGGGTTCCTTTACCCATGACACCCAAGCCTCCTTTTACTCAAATTGCATGATTTAAAGTTGAATTACGAATGAGTCTTGCTTATTATGAAATTCACTACACACTATGTTAAAGCTACATAAAGTTGTGACTGTTTTGTTATGTTTTGAGCTATAAACCTTTGATCTATTATAAGATTTGATGAGGGATTTTGATGTATTGCAAGGTGTTGAGTGATGGTTTTACAATGAATTTTCTTGCATGAATTCATCTCTATATTTCATGGATTTATACTAGCATTACACACCCTCTAAGTGTTTGATAAAATGTCTGAATGAGGTTTCTTGAGGAGTTGAAGGTCCAAAGCATGAGATACAATATGAATGACTATATGATGATGAAATGAGCTTATGTATGTGATATACTCTATATAAAGTATTGCATTAAACCATGTCCAATCCAGGGGGACTAAGAACCCAGATAACATAGATGGGGATTTGTACTCATCAACTTAGGGAAGGGTTTGTACTTCTCCACCTGGTGATGGGACGGCATCATCACTAACCTGAATGGGGGTTTGTACTCATCATCCTAGGGAAGAGTTTGTACTTCTCCACCTCGGTGATTGGGCGGTATTATCACCGACATAGATGAGGATTCGTACTCATCCACCATGTTGATGGGGCAGCATTATCACCAACCTAGATGGAGGTTTGTACTCATCCACCTACTAACCTACCAAAGGGTTGTACATTTGGAAATCTAGCTTGGTCTCTTTTACACATATGATATTCTATATGAGCATGAGTTACTAAAGTATGTTTTACTTTAGCATTGATCATACATGTCATATTGTTATAGTATGCCTATTGCCTATTGTTATACATTTTGATTATGATGCTCAATTCTTGTTTGCATTGCATCATACATACATATTACATTCAAACGTACTAACGCATACTCTATGCCTACATGATGTCACCATGTAGGAACAGGTGCCCAAGTTGATCATCATCCTCCTCCACGTGATTAGTTAGGTTCTATTCAAGCTAGTTGGCGAGTCTTCCACTTCGGGGATCTTAGTCTATGTTTCTCTTATTACGTATTGAGACATTCTTCTGTATTGTCTATTTTGATTATGAGGGTGAGCTCGGTTACTTTGTCTTGGCCCCCACTCTTATCTACGTATTAGAGGTGTTGTTAGACATATTATGTATCTATGTTGAGAGCCTTGACTCTATTGATCTTGATGTCTATGATATGAGCGTGTCTCTTGTATCTTGATTATGATCTTGTGCAAGCTCTTCCCTTATTCCCATTGCCCCTATTCTTACTCTTTTATGTTGTATCTATTGCTTCCGCGATCAAGGATGTGTAGTGATGTTCTAAGAGGCTTGCTTAGGGTCCCTTTGCATTCTCTTGCGCTGTGTCACGTCTAGGCCCTAGGCTTGGGTCGTGACATATGTCAAGTATTAGGCATTCAACAACTTAAGAATCATAATTTGGACATTTTATCAAACACTTGGTGGGTGTGAAATGCTAGTGTAAAACCATGCAATTAAAGAGTAAAATCATGCAAGAAATCTTGAAGTTAATCATCCCACCAATACTTGGTAACACCATCATACAATATACATCAAAATCCTTCATCAAATCTCAAGTTAGATCAATGATTCATAGCTCAAACCATGCTAAAATAGTCACACTTTTACAAAACTCCAACATAGTTCATAGTCAAATCCATAATAATAGACCCATATGTAAAATCAACTTAAAAGCATATAAATTAGATGAAATGGAAGCTTGGACACTATAGGTGAAAGGACCCAATGGTTGAAACCCACATACCTTGACTTTGGAGAATAACTTGATGAAGATTGGAGATGGAGACTTGAAGCTTGAGTGAAATCCTTAGACCCAGATGAGTTTTGAGACTTGAGTTTTAGGGTGAAATATTTATCTAAGTGTTTGAAAGAGTATTAGGGAATGTTTTGTATGATATGAAGGTAAAATATGGCAAATTATAAGTATTTTCACGCATGGGAAGGCTTAGGCCGAAGACCCAAAAGCCTTGGACCAAGATAAAATCACTGGCAACAAAATAAGCAGGTCCGTGTCTGGTCCGCGACGCGGACCTATCGCGGAGGCAAAATTTACACAGGTCCCCGATGGCTGCGCGTCGCGAATCGATTCTGGAAATCAAAATTTTGGGAAAATGAAATTGAGATTCGTTTGCTCTAAAATCAAGGTTAGACCCATTTTCCACTCCATTTGACCCTTTGATCAAGAATATGAAGTCGAATTTTCGATATCACGCACAGATTTTGAGATATATGAAAATGACTTTTTCGGGCACTTCCAAAGCACATTTTCGGGCACTTTTTGGGGTCGTTTCAAACTTGAGATGTTTTTACCAGTTTTCTCTGTTACAAAATCCAAGAAATTTTGGACCAATATTCATGTTCATTCCTCTACTTCAGATTGAGGGAGGTGACAAACGTATAATTGCAAATATAATTTAAAGAGTCATTTACTTATAATTGCTTTATAAATAACACATGTTCAGGCCTTTTGCTAGGCAAACTGGCCTTCTTATTCTTGGCTATATTTTCTCTTATCTCTTTTTGTAACTTAAACTTCCAACTATTTAGATTCTTTTTTAAAGTGCTTCATAAGTACAAAACTAACAGTCATAAATTGAAAATGACTAATTTTTTACTTTTGATTTTTTTTGGTACATTTTATGTCAAAAAAGTGCTTACAAAGTTTTTTTTTCTTTTGGGTTACCCAAACATTTTCAAAATAAAAGAAGAGCTTAAAAACCACTAAAAATAAGCCAACCTAAATACCCACTAAGAGTTTGTTTCGATTGATTTTTATTTTTGGCTTATAAATCAGAAGTCATAATTTAGAAAGTTTAACTTATGACTTTTAACTTATAACATTTGACTTATTTTTAATATTTGAGCTTCAAATCATGTATTACAAGTACTTTTTGATTTACCAAATTACTCCAAAAGTACTTAGATATGTCAATTTAAATAGATTCTTACTGTGTGTTTTCTATACTTAACTCTTTTAAATTTATTTAGAATTTTCATAATCAAATGTTAGAACTGTGGTTTGACTGTCTTTGTTGTATGGGGCAAAGTGATGGCTAATCGAGAAATATCACCATGTTGTGGTGATGAGAATATTGAGATGGATATGTAGACATACTAGGAGTGAAAAGATCAGGAATGAGGTTATTCGAGATAAGTTGGGAGTGACCTATGTGGGGAACAAGATGAGAAAAATGAGATTGAGATGGTTTGGCCATATGCATAAAAGGTGTTGTGACATCCCAGAGATAAGAGAGGCTGGTTGTAGGGATTATGCAAAGGGGTAGGGGCAGACCACAAAAAGTATTGACAAGAGGTGATTAGATATGATGTGACACAACTTCATATTTCTGGGACATCACATTAGATAGTAAGGAACATATATCACATATTAGGGTAAAAAATAGTAGGAATAGAGTGGTGTCTTGCCTGGTGAGGTTTAGTGCTTGGTATAAGACTAGTCGTTTATTGTACTTTTTGCCATAAATTGTTTGTTGCATTTCAATTATTACACTATTTTACTATTATTATTGTTTCACACCAGTAGATTTTATACTACTTTTCTTTGGAATTAATTCACTTGATCAACAGTCTTTCATCAACATCTCTGCTTCTAGGAAAATATTGATAAATTTGACGTACACTTTTTCTTAAATCCTACTTTCTGAAATTTTATAATTAATTTTGGAATAAAGTGAGCAAATGAATTGTAAGTATGCAGGACCAGAATACAAGACACGTAGTGTGGTGGCAGTGGCTGTAATATTACATTACAACACCATAAAGAACAAAAAAGGAAATAGGGAAGACAAAGTCAATTTTGGGAAAGGCATACACAAAACCCCCCAAAGGAATCGAAGACCTCCTTCCTCAACGACAAATTTACAAACTTCTTATAAATATATACTAGACTATATATTTTCTTTATCTGTTTAATCAACAGAAAAGTCAACTGGTAGGCAAACCCATATTTATCGCCATATTGTTGCACAATTGGTAATTCCGTAAGTCGATGCTTCCTAAATACTGAATCCTTAAAATTGATTGATGATGGTCAAGATTCTCTGTTTGATGCTTTTGTTGCAGGCAGGTTGTCAATTTAAAGAATTTAGGATCATCGAAAATTGATGTTAATTACTAGAGGACATACTTTTTATGGATAACTTATGCTGCTTCAGTTCTGCCAATCCTCAGGTCAGCCCTTAATGGCTATCTCTTCTCCCATTGAGTTTTATGCCCACTTTTCAATGATCCTGCTGTTTTTTTCTAGATAGACTTCTTTTTATGATGCTTCTGAATTATTTGAGTTCTAAATTTTGATTGTTTTATGGCTTAGCTGAATTATGTGGGTTGATTGTTTTGTCTTTGAGGAAGAACAAGATTGCACCAAAGGTTGTGGTTCTAATGCTCAATTACATGGGTTTGAGCACCATGAGATTTCATGATCAAATCCTAGTAAAGACAAAAAGTACTAGGTGATTTTTTTCCCATTTGTTCTAGCCTTACTGGACAGAGTTACCTAGTACTTGTTGCTGGTGGAAGGTGGCAAGTATCCCGTGGAATTAGTCGAGGTGGGATGCAAGCTGGTCCGGTTATAAGGAAAAAAATATTTTATCAAGGATGATATTTGTTTTTACCTTAGGATGGGGACGACAGAGGTGATGATTATTTGATGCAATCAATAATTGTGCGTGGCGAAAGCCACTGCTTTCCTTTGGTTTCGATAGTCTAGGATGATCTCTTGCTATATTGGGTTGCTTTGTTGTAGTGATACAGGAGCATGAAAATTATATGGAGGAGTTATTTGGTTTAAGGTTGCTCTTTTTCAAATTTTTTTCTACCTTTAGATGTTTGTTGTGGGAGCCAAGCCATGATAGGATCAAGGGATGTTGTTTTGCCCAACTTTAACATATACTTGCTTTAAAGCTTTGAATCTTAAGTAGATGGTTTCCTTCTGCATTGCCTCCTAACCTGACCTCTAAAATCTCTAGCTTTAACCCTGGTTGGCTCCTTCTTGCATACATATTTGGTTAACACCACTCCATGAAATTGTGTGTCAGTATATATTAGATCTACAATGGATCCCCTTACATTTCTTATGAAGATTGAGTGGCATCCTGCTTAGTGTTTATAAATTTATAGGACACAATTCATCATTTTGAGGTAAATTATATGATCTTAGTCTGGTTTAAATTCTCTAACCAACAAATTGTCAAATAACCGTTATTATAATTAAAGTTAAATATGTGGTCTTTAGTCTAAATAAGTTCTCAGATATTAAATAAAGTGAAATTAGTTTCAAAATGATGATCACACAAAATGACAAGGGAGGATATCATTTTTATTTGAGATTGTTATGTTTATTACCCTTTACATCCCCTTCCTTTCAGGATACTGCTGATGTTTCATATGTTGTGAATTTCATATTAGATTCTGTTGATTCTTTCTTGGAATTTGAATACACAATTTTTAGAATTGTTGATTTAATATCAATAGAAGGTCTGTTTTTCTGTAAAATTTTATCGTTTTGTTATTTCGTCTCAGTTCTTGGTTTCTGGCCTGACCACCTTGTATAGATATCAACCTCAGTTGAAGTTCTTTTTATCCATTAGCTTGCAGGAGGACGGTCATCATATGGCAAAGGAAGAAGCCATCAAGGGCCTGCCAAGTATGGGTTCACCCTGGTTAAGGGGAAAGCGAATCATCCAATGGAGGATTATCATGTTGCTAAATTCATGCAGTTGCGCAAAGGGGAACTAGGACTTTTTGCTATTTATGATGGGCATTCAGGAGATAATGTGGCTGCCTATTTACAGAAGCATTTGTTCTCCAATATCTTGAAGGAGGTGATTTGTGGATTCGGAGAGCTTTCTGCCTTTCTCAGCATATTTACCTGCTTATGACAGATTCTTTGGTTTTTCTGTTTCTTCTACCATCCTTCATTTGATGGCAGAAAATATTTACCCTGTGTCCATTTTATTGAATCATATCCTTGGGCAAGATTGTCATGCTCCTCCATCCTCCTCTTTGTAAACCTGACATATGTTGGTTTGGTCATGCAATGCTACTGGTGCTTTAGCTGGGAATTAGGTCAGACTTGTCATTCAAAATAGGTGTTTTTCATCAGCCTCTAAAAAGAGAAGCTCAAATACTTTTTAGAGATCTACAGACTGTGATAGTAGAGATGATTGAATCAGATATAAGGATATAATGCCCAATAACCAAGTCAAACCAATGCCTATAGCAAGCTTCTGTTCTTTTGAAAGGAATTAACAAGTCTTACCAATCCTGGGAAAGAACATTTAATGTAATGCATGATGTACCTGATCTTGGACAATTTTAGTAGGGGTAGAAGGATAATAGGCTAGTAGGGGTAGGTTGAGGTTTGGTTGTGTGATATAGTAGGTTAGTAGGATTAGTCGTGTCTTTATATCCCGTGGGTTCATTATCCATCTTATATTTGTTACTTTTATCATATTTGCATACTATCATTTGCTTTTCATTATTATTCGTTTTCCTTCTTTTCTTTTCTTTTCCCTTTTTTCCATATGTAGTACGTTCCTCTTATGGGGCTTGATTTTTGAGACGAGGGTTTTCCGGAAACAATCTCTCTATCTCCATGAGGTAGTGTTAAGGTCTGCTTACAGTTTACCCTCCCTAGACCCCACTTGTGGGATTCCACTGGGTATGTTGTTGTTGTCGTCGTCATCTGCATGTGTTTATTTTTGAATGGGCTGGTTTTGCTTTAGTTACTCTTACAATATATATTGGAATTTTTCAGGAGGATTTTTGGACCGACCCTCATAGTTCAATCTTACAAGCTTATGAGAGAACAGATCAGGCTATTCTCTCACATAATCCTGATCTTGGACAAGGAGGGTCGACTGCGGTGACTGCAATACTTATAAATGGGAGAAAGCTATGGATAGCAAATGTTGGAGATTCCAGAGCAGTGCTTTCGAGAAGGGGACAGGCAATACAGATGAGTATTGATCATGAACCGCACACTGAACGGGGAAGCATTGAGAACAAAGGTGGTTTTGTCACAAAAATGCCAGGTTCTTATCTACATGCAATGGCTTATTACTATTAATTTAGTGGTTTTCATGTTGTAGCCAACTTTAGAAAAGAAGATGTATACATTGCAAGTTAATTACTTAAATGGTCATCCAAGTTATGTGAACAATTGCGAGTTGACTACTTAAATGGTCATCCAAGTCACTTTTGATTATTTTTGTAAGAATAAAATCACCTAACTTAGCTGACCTTCTTAGAAATTCATTTCATCCGTAAAATCAACTTCCAGTGCTGGAAAGATTACATGTTACCCAATTAAACATTTGTATTTCTCTAAAGGGTCAGTTGATAGTGTATTAGAAAAAATAATGCATGGATTAGTTTTGTGTATTGTTAGTACCTTGTTTGGTACACTCCAATGTATAACTAATGTAAGTATTAGTTGTACACTCTATTGTGTATTGAAGTGTGTATTACTAATACCCTAGATTTCTATGTAGTAGTAATATAAAGGGTTTCAGCGCATGCATTAGATTGATTAATGACTTAACTACTACTAAAATCCCTCTCAAAACATTTTTCATTTCCCGAAGCTAAAGAGCGAGCAAGGTATTTTTGTAAGCAAACATTTTTCTATAGAAGTTATGCAAGATTTGTTATTTCTAATACATCAAACCAAACAGTGCATAAGAAATAAAGCCAACATAACTAATGTCAACATTACTAGTAAACCCTATTCAACATTATTCTTATACGCCACCAAATGACTCCTAATGGTCATCTAATGTATGAATTTTTGCAAAATCTTCCTTTGTTTCTTAAATAAACTATGTGCCAAGTAAGTATTTTTCTTTCACAAATAATATTGCTTTTTCCCATAATTTGGATGACCATTTAAGTAATTAACATAATAATTACTCCAAGTACTACGATTTGTTCATTCCATCATTATCTCATCTTACATCATATTACCTTATTCTATTGTTATTAACAACGTAAAAGGCACTATTTAATCATCTGTTGGTAACTGACCCTTTATTAGGTACCATTTGTGTTTTGATTCTAATAGATCTTGTGAGATTTAGCTTAACTTCTCTCACCGGTGTCCGGACTATATGATGTGATGATTTGTCCCTCAACTCTGAGGGCAGGAGACAAAGAGTCTAATACATCTTGTTGAGTGCTTGTTGTATTTACTTGGTGTAACTGTATCTTTTGGAAAAGAAAGGTGTTTAACTTTGTAAAGACTTTTAGTTGGGTTACACTCTAGATATTTACTTGTTTGGTCCTATAATTTCTAAGTTCCTTTAGCTGCTAGAGATTTTTATGTTAGTAGAAAATATAGAGAACTTTTAGAACTCATTTTGTATAATGTTGGTCTGAGGTGACTTTAAATAAAGCGCCATGACCACTGAGGATTAATATAACCAACTCAAAAGTTTTTGTAGCAAGTATAGCTCTTTCTGATCCCAAATTATGGACAAGCTTTTTTCATGAGAAACTAATAAAAAGTTTATTCATCATGGACAAAAATACATCCATAGACAATTAGTATCCCAAAAAAGAAAAAGCCTTACAAAGAGATTAGGTTTCCTATGAACAACACCCAACTTTCTATAATATAGGAATCTCATGAGTGCACCAAAAACAATGAAGGATAAGAGGACATGCCTTCATTGAGTAATCCTCCTCTTCCCCATCAAAACTCTCCTATTTCTCTCTTTCTATATGTTCTGCGTAAGTGCTAGCGGAGCAACATCCTGTGTTGTGCATCTTCTCTTTCTTATTCTATAGATCCAACTAAACATTGTTTCTTTTAGAGTGGTTGACATCACAACTGAAGTCCAAACCATCTCATAATTTTCTCCGACAAGCCAGACACTATCCCACATTGTAAAAAGAGATGATTCATGTCTTTTGCCAAAGTTTGCACATGAAAAATCAACTGACATATGTAATCTTCCTCTTCCTCAAGTTCTCAGTCATCACGATCACTCACCCCCCCCTTCTCCCCGCCACACTCCCCCCCTTCTTGCAGCTAACCAAGAGAAAAGGCACACCTCTTTCGGTGCCCTTGGGATAAACATTTCTGTTTGAGAAGCTAGGATCTATGTGCTGTCACTGTTTGATCAACGAAGTAATTAATTTTGGGTACAAATTTGGATTTTTGTTTATAACAAGCTTGGTTTTCTTTCAATTGATACTACAGCTATGAGCCCATTAATGAAATGCATAGTTGGAACAAGATATCTTGTTGGAAGGACTCCACTTGCAGTGACTAGATGCAGTAGGAAGTAGTAGTTATTAGGGAATTGATTATTGATGTGATTGTTTTACGAGTTTAACCAGGATGAAATGAATTTCAAGCTACAAATCCTCACAAGCACATGTTTTCCTATCATTTTTAATCTAGTAAGAGTTGACAGCTTTATTAACAACATGCTGTGAAGATATTCTAGTTGACGCTCTTTAGATATTTGTTGATTGGCAGTCTGACATTGTATATGTAAGGTGTCTGTTAGATCTGTTGTTAGCTATTAATACCTGACCATGGAACCAACCTTCATTCATCTCGACAAGAACCTAAATTTGGTGGGGAAAAAGTTATATAGAAGAATCTTTTTCCATGTAAAGAACTTGAGGGTATTCTTGCAAATTCTACTTCCAGAAACAGCAAACTATTCTCATTCCAAATAAACCTATTCTTATGTAGATATAGAATTTATGCTGCTGACCTTAGGATGCCAGACGATGCAGATGTGAGCTGGATGCTGAGTGTCTCTTAGTATTACTGTATTTGGAGTTTGTTTGTACATGCCTATTAAAATGCATATTATCTCAGGAGATGTTGCTAGAGTGAATGGTCAACTGGCTGTATCTCGCGCTTTTGGAGACAAGAACCTGAAATCACACCTGCGCTCTGATCCTGATGTAAGAACCATCGATATTGATGGAGATACAGATCTTCTCATCCTTGCAAGTGATGGCCTATGGAAGGTGCCCTCTGCTTGAACATTTAGTTGGTCGCTTTTCCTTGTTGCTCTTTTCTTTCTTTAATTGATAATTGATGATTCTCCAGGTAATGTCAAATCAAGAGGCAGTTGACATCGCGAAGAAGGTTAAGGACCCGCAGAAGGCATCAAAGCAATTGGCCATCGAAGCGTTAACCAGAGAAAGTAAAGATGATATCTCATGCATCGTGGTCCGATTTAAGGGGTAAGTCGATGATGACAAGTGTGCAGAAGTTAAAAGTCAATAGTTAATAGAGGGGTATTTGTAAGAATGAAATGCAACTCCTAGATTCATAGAAGCATAAAATTTCAAGAATCCAGCATAAGTATTTATACATGTACCATCCATCCCCTGCCCCTCGTTTGTAATTTTCAAGTTGTTCATTCGGCTTGTGTGGTAATTATCTGTTGATTATTTCTACGTGGTAGATTAGATTCCTGAGGGTTGAATTTTGTGTAATTTGCATAATGACATGCTTTTGTTAGCAAAACCTTTGTTGGTGTAATCATGAAAATGGATATATATATATACACACGTGCGCGCACACACTCATACATATATATATATATTGTGTGTGTGTGTTTCTTCTATTTTTGATATTTT
>JAPFFP010000002.1:9572247-9582601 GCA_026153255.1 Solanum medicagineum
CCTTGGAAGATAGGACTCATCACAATAAGGATCTCAAATCAACTCTAGTCGTCCAACGGTAGATGAAAGTAATCTTCGATCCCTACATGGTGAGATCATGTAGGAAAAGTATGCATTAGTACATTTGAATCTACTAAGTATGTGGGGTGCAATGCATGTAACTTACCAAAACCTGTATATGATGTTAGATGACAAGGGCACATAATATAGAAAGATATATATAACAAGGAAGTATAACAAGATTCTATGAAATTTATGATACATGAAATGCAAATGATGCTCATATATATATTGGGATGTAGCCATAACCGACATCTCAAACTCATGCTAGTTATTACATGAATTTGCCCGATGTTGACCTCTCATCGGGTGAGAGAAGATTACTTGCCAAAGGTAATCTGCACTACACCTTATAATCCGGTCATTTCGTATGATAGTTGCTTATTGACGCGTCTACTTTAGCTGCTTGATTATATTTTTTTTAGCTGTTTCAACTATAATTTTTATAATATTACCCCTAATAAGACCTTTTTTTAATTAAGATTTTACTATATCACCCCGATCAATCCTTTACTGCCAAACCAATCAAGATTCGCCAAAACAGGCAGCTCTCAAACGATCTGCCTATTTGAGCTATCTGCATGTGCGATCAATCCTTTACTACCAATTCGATCAGAATTCGCCAAAACAGGTAGCTCTCCGCCGATGTGCCTGTTTGAGTACTTCTGCTCCTTTATCATATAGGACCTGTAAAAATATTTTGTGGGCTTTTTAATTAAATCTCTTTATGATAACTGCTTATTGACGCGTCTGCTTCAACTACTTGATTATATTTCTTTAATTGCTTCGACTATAATTTTACATTATTACCCCTAATAAGATATTTTCCAACTGTTTCAGCCGTGATTTTATATCACCCCGATCAATTATTTTTCAAAGCAGACAACTCATCATCGTCCAGTCTGCTTGAATTGCTTGCTTCTGGTCCTTTATCATATAAGACCTATAAAAATATTTCTAGACTTTTTAATGAATTTTTTTTATGATAGTTGATTATTGATGCACCTGCTTCAGCTACTTGATTATTGTTGACACCCAATTTTTACCCTCCACGGTGTCAAATTACTCACGGGGCTTTATTCTTATTTTTAACATTTTTTAAACATCTATTTTTCAAAAAAAAAAAAAATTACGGGCGCGTGTATCCCACGCGCCCCACTATCCCTTATACCCGATCCCCTTCTTCTTCTTCCTCATTTCCATTTTTCATTCTTTCCCCAAAACCTGAAACCCTAGCCGCCCTTCTCTCCTTCTTCTTCTTCTCTTTCTCCTTCTACTCCTTCTTCTTCTACACACCAAAACCAGAAGACAGAATCCCCAAACCAGGAACCAAACCCAACATTCACCCGACCAGACGACCCTAAAATCCGGCGACCATGTGCACCCAACAATCCCCAACGGTCGCCTACCCCACTCCTTCACGCGTGCCTAAAACTTCAACCTTATCCACTTACGAATTTGAATTTGAAAACACCCGTCTTTCCCCCTTAATTTTGCCCTAATTTTGGGCTATAAATTCCCCTTCTTTCACTAAAAGGGGCAACGGCCGCAATCATCTGAAAAACCCAAAGAAAACTCCATTGCTATCACTATTTTCACGAAATTCATCGATTTAGAGGTTAAAACAAGAGCATCTGGGTTTTAAGTCAAAAATTCGAAAGGAGCTTGGTTGTGTGGTGTTGAAGCTTTGTCAAGCTCGTCGTCGCCCCCAGTTCGCTGCCCCGATAAAGGTAATATTCTAATTTTACTTCTGTTTTCGAGTTTACGTATACTGCATTCGAACATGGATCTTGAATTCGTCTTGTTGGCATCTTGTTTGTTCTGACTGGGCTGGTTCTGTTATGAAGAACTGAGGCTGAGATGTTGTCGTCGTTTGGTCGTTAAGATGTTTTTGAGGCTACGTTGTGATATTGTTAAAGAATTATGCTGAATAGCAGTTGCTTTGTTGGAGTATTCTATTTTTATTGTATCGATGTTGTGGTTCTAATGTTAAGTGGGAATAGTTTGTGTTGCATTAGTCTTGCGTCTTCTTGTTCATACTTGTGTTTTCATAAGTTGATTCCAAGCTTTCTAGTCAAGTGATGTTGGAAATGACTTGCCTTCACTATATATATTTTTTTTTCAATGATTAAGTTTGCGAGTTTGATTCATCAATAAAATAGCTTTAGATCCATAAGCATATGTAGCAAAATTCATCTCTGTTCTGTCTCTGCCTCTGTCTTAGAGTTCATAAGTACTGGGTCTAGTTGGTATAAGAAAATCTTGTTTTGGTTTAAATCTAGTCTCTTATGTTTCAAGTATTTTAGCTTCAACTCTTGTTTTAGTTTCGTTCATCCATCATTTGTTTTCGTCTCTAAGATGTTGGTTCAGCTGTGAGCTTCCTCTTTAGTGTCCTTCAATATATTTAGTCGAGCATGCATCCTGTCCAGTTTCTTGTTTGTTATACATGATTGTTTCAAGTTTGGTTGTTTACTTCGTTCGATGTAATGTTCTTCCTCCTTCGCCCAAGCTTAATTCATCCCCATTTAACATGTCTAAATAGATAAATTCATCTTAATCAAGGTCCATGTATATGTTATGATAAATTTTTGTCTATAATCAAAAGTTTGCAAGTTTCTACGAACTCTTTGTTTTGATCTCTGAAGTAAGAACTCATCTGTTGTGTTAAAAACAAGAACTGATTTGATAATAACAAATATCATCTACCCTTCTCCCTAATCTCTTTCCAGCATTTTTAAAGGCTCCAGAATGGTTTAATTGGTAATAAAGCAGTAGGATTTCCTCCTGTCTTATAGCTGAGACTAGGTGTTCCTTGAGTAAAAGACTGATTTGCTGGTCTAAGTGTAAGGTTTGATAGCAGGTTATTTGGTTTGTCTTTATCTTTCATTTGTTTCGACCAAAAGCTCTTCAAACTACCTCCATGTCAAGAACTGTGGCTTCTCTGACTTATATGTGATATCTTGTTCATGTAGCTTTCTCTCCTTAGCTGAGTATTGATAGGTAGTAGAAATACTTCTTCCTACTCATTCTTTCGTTTAAACTTTCTATTTAGTGTGATCTCTTTCTAAAAAAAAAAAAGAAAAGTCCTGGAACTATACTTGAAGTTTTTTTAGTTTTTGTTCTTGTCTGGTCCATGTTCAAACAACTATATGAGTTTCTAAAGTAATCTGTCAACTTCTAGTTGGTGTCAAATTTCGCTATCTGAAAGCGAACATCCAGATCTGGCCGCTAGAAGCTTTTAGTACTATTTAAATTTATGCATATATCTGTTTCAGTTCAGTTTGTTAGATCACTGCATTCTCATATTTGGATGCGTTTGTGCTTGCTGCATATATGCTCTGCGTGCTGCCAGAAATATGGAAGTTTAGTTTGAGACACTACATATTGTTTCCATTGTCACTATCTCTTAATTCACAATAGCCTTGCGTGCCATTTGAAACGAAGAAATTGGTGTAGCACTTGTATATCTCATATTCGGGATGACATTTTTATGACATGATTTATTTGACTTCATATGTTTGTTTTATTATTGTACACCATTAAAGAATGAATTGTCTTACTAATCCTTAACTTTATTTCTTTGCATGAACGATACTCTGAGTTCATTCGGGACTCCTTACCCTGCATTCTTTGGGCCATGGAGGCCCTAACTTCCTCTTCTTCGAATCAAACCCGATTCCCAGGAGAGAGAGTTATTATACGGATTCCGGGAAACAATAATTGCGCAAGACAAAGGCATAAAAGTTGCAATGGAAATTTAAATGGGATAAAGGCCCACTTCAAACTCTCTTCCTATAATATTTTGTTCATGTGTTGTATTTGTTTGAACGCTAACATTAATTCTCTTGGTTTCAATCTAATTAGGTACCCCAGCGTGTTGAACCATTTATGTTATTTTTGTTTAGTTTTATTTTATTTTGGAGAAAGTATTTTATATAAAGGATAAAAAATATGATAATAATAATAAAAAATGATTTTATCATTTTAGTTAAATTTTCAAACTTAGTCAATTTTTAGGTTTAATCAATTGTTTTCAATTTTGTCAAGTCTAGTCAAATCATTTTGAAAATTTAATCAACCTCAAAATTAGTCAACTTTTCAAGTCAAAGTTAGTCAAATCTCTTAATCGACGGATAATCGCATTTAGCGGCCATTTTGAGTGCGTAAAACCTTCTCGAAGTGGAAATGTGAACCCGAACCTTATCTCTAGATTTTTAAAAGATTTTATGTTAGGTCTTTTAAAATACTTAATGGTTTCCTAATTATCCGTAAAATTAGGTGGCGACTCTGTCTTTTATTTCAAATTTCGAGAATTGGTTTTTCGCAAATTAATTGAGTTTGAATCGATTTTTGATTTTTGAACAATTTTTCATTTTCATTTTTAAAGTCGGTCATTTTTCAGCATAACAATTGTATTTCTTTATCTGCTTCGATTATATTTTACAATATTACCCCTAATAAGACCTTTTCTTAACTCTGATTTTTACTATATCGCTCTGATCAATCCTTTGCTACCAGACCAATTAGAATTCGTCAAAGCAGGCAACTCTCCACCGATCTGCCTATTTGAATTGTCTGCTTTTGCAATCAATCCTTTATTATCAAACCAATCAAAATTCGCTAAAGCCTAGAGCGGACAGCTCTCCGCCGATCTGCATGTTTGAGTTGTCTGCTTGTACGATTAATCTTTTACTACCAAACCGATCAGAATTCGCCAAAGCAAGTAGCTCTCCACTGATCTGCCTGTTTGAGTTGTCTGCTTCTGCTCCTTTATCATATAGGACCTATAAAAATATTCCATGGACTTTTTAATTAAATCTTTTTATGGTAGTTGCTTATTGACGTGTTTGCTTCAGCTGCTTGCTATATTTCTTTAACTGCTTCGACTATAATTTTACAATATTACCCCTAATGAGACGTTTTTTCTAACTGTTTCAGCTCTCCGCCAACATGACTGCTTCAGATGCCTACTTTTACTCCTTTATCATATAGGGTCTGTAAAAATATTTCGTAAGCTTTTTAATTAAAATCTTTTTATGGCAGCTACTTATTGACGCGCCTGCTTCAGCTGTTTGATTATATTTCTCTATAAATTACAACAATACTATAAGTCGCAATAATTAATAACTTATTTTTTTTAAATATATAAAAAAATCTATCAGTATTACATAAATCAAGACAAATAAAAATCTATGTGGGCCTGTGCCTGTTTAATTTTTGGATAAAGTACACAAATAGACCTAATTTGAAATTATTTACCCTTAATAGACTCAATCTAAATTATTTACCCTTAATGGACCCATTACTCATACTATTTACCTTTCTACCCACTTACTCTTTTTTATTTCGCATGCTAACATTAGTATAAATGCTATGAAATATACTTTGGCATTTTATATATATCATAGCGTTATCATATAGAATGAGCTCAGTCCTTTGTGATACTCTGATGGTATATTGATACCCAATTAGTATACATGATTTTTTTAAGAAATAAATAAGAAACAAATAAAAAAATTATTAAACTCTAAATAAGAAAATATATTCGTCATATACTCTATCAGTATATTTGTACCATATCGATATCATATAAAATTGAGTTTAATCATTTGTGATACCCTGTCGGTATATGTATACCATATGGTATATCACACAAGTAGGTGCTGACGTCAGCATGACGTTGATGTAAGCGTGCGGATTTTAATGTTAGAGGGCCAAATTAATAGTATGGGGGTATAAAATGTAAAGGGGTATATGAATGTAAATAGTTTGCTTTAAAGTGGTGCAAACTTGGTTTTTCCCTTAATTTTTTAACCAAATTAAATATTGTCTCCACTTTAATTAATTGCTCCTATTTAATTTAGCAAAAAAATTAAGAAAATTTATAAATTTTGTGATCTCAAATTAAAGATAGGTCAAATTATTTGACTCAAACGTATCGATAATATTTTTTGATCTTATGATGTGAAAAGTTAAATTTTAAAAGTTAAAAAAAAAAAGAGAAAGAGAAAGAGGCATTATTTATGAGATAACTTAAAAAAAAGAACAAATAAATTAAAATGAATAAGACATCATATTTTAAATTTAAATTTAATTATACCAATAAGAGTGTAAATTTAATTATTGATCCTAACAACATTTACTAGTAATATTAAAAAGTATCACGTAACATCCAATTCCGTATCATTTGAGAGTGTCATTCAATTAGGCCAAATCTCTTGTTACTTGTGGAAAAAGGAAGATTCGGGCGTGAGCTGGGCACGTGGGAAGCTCTTTGAGGAAGACTGTTAAACCCCATTTGTGTGTCCTCCGCCAAAACCCAAAAATCATTTTCCCCTATTCCTTAAACCCTTCCAGAACCTTACACTTTTGCTGCCGGTATGACAAAACTCAATGTATCGAACCCCAAAATGTGGGTTGTCATCGGCGTCGGATTCGCCGGAATATTGATCCTGGCTGAGGTTAATCGCCGACGATTGAAAGCTAGAAACTCAATCAAACAAGACTATGGCGCTTTTATTGAGCGCCTACAGTTGCTTCCATTTCCTCAACCGCCTCCTCCAGCTGCTCGACTTCCCCTCTTTGGCCTCTCATTCGCCGTCAAAGACAAGTTAGTCACACTTCTCTGTTCAAAGTTAAAAGAAGTTCTTTTTCTTATCTTCTTAGAGTTTTTGGTTTTGGAAGAAAAACAAAATATTTAGGCTAATACCATTTTTGCTTTCATGCTGTGCATTTCTGGACGTGGAATTGATTCTACTTTCTTTTTCTCTACTTGCACTTGTATAGTGTTGATGTGAAGGAATATGTGACGGGTTTTGGTAGTCCAGCGTGGAAACGGACGCATGAGGTGGCTACAAAGACAGCCATGGTTGTGACTGCCCTTCTGAAGAATGGTTCTACTTGTGTTGGGAAGACCATCATGGACGAATTTGGACTTGGGTATCTTTGCTTTTTCTATCTATTCTTTGGAATTAATTCCTATGCCACTTTAATTTTAAATGAGATATTTGATTCTACACGGAGCTTAAACTGTTACTTTTAATCATACACTGCTTGAATGAACATTGAAGCTATCTTGAAAAGTATTTCTATAGAGAAAACATGAGATCAAGTTTCAAATAGTGAACATTTTAATGAATATGAATCCTTAGAAGTTGTGAAAGATGTGGCCTCAGGGCGTTGGTCTAGTGATAAGAGCACAACATCAGTCTGGCACACATAGGTTTGAATCCTGCCACAACAAAAGCTTGGTAGTGGAGAAGGGCAGACCTATCATCCACCGAATATCTAATCGTGCGCCACTAGCTCTTGTGATTTCTCGATTATAAAAAGAAAGATTGTGAGGATGTATAGAAATGGAATGGTGCAGCACATTCTAGGATATAAATGGAAAGAGTGGCAAAAGAGTTGGAACAGAGGTAGTATGGTTTTCAGCTATATACCTGGCTATCATCTGTTGCTACACACTCTTTCCTCCCTCTATGTTTCTTTTGGCTGAGGAAGACAGTTTGTGTTTGAAGAAACGCCAGTTCAGAGAAAGGAATTGATGTCTCTGTTTGAATGTTTCAGGATTACTGGAGAGAATGTGCACTATGGTACTCCAACTAATCCAAAATTGCCATCTCATATTCCAGGTGGTTCATCCAGTGGTTCAGCTGTTGCTGTTGCAGCTGATCTTGTTGATTTTTCTCTAGGTATGGATCTCAATTTAAATTGCAGTTATTGAAATTGTTGATTCAAAGTTTCCTCTTCTTCTTATTCCTGTTTCTGTTCAATTTTGCTATAGTGATTCAAAGTGCGCAGATGATGAAGTTTTTATATTCACAAATATGTTCTAGTTGTTGAAGATATTTTCATGTTGTAGTCACCAAGGGTGTTTGCGTGAGTCTAATAGTCAATGAAGTGAGAGAAGAACTATAAGGTCTCTGGTTCAAATCCAGAAAAAGAAAAAACTCGGTGATTCTTCCCATCTGCTATGCCTTGGTGAAAAAGTTATACCTGATACCTGGTTGGAGGTCACAGGTATCCAGTGGAATAGTCGAGGTGCGTCTAAGCTGGTCCAGACACCACTGTCTTAAAAAAGAGATATATTCCTGCTATAGTCTAGGCCTCCTCTTTCCTCTTTATCTTCCTCTTTTGGATAGATTTAACTTTGAGTTGTGTTTTCCTCATCTTATATATATCTGCGAAGTATGAACATGATGAATTAGAGCTTAAATTTTTAAGTAGTTGGCCAGCTTCTGTTTGACTAATTGGAGCGGTATTAATTTGTAATAAAAATTCACTTTGGATTCAGAATGTTAGAATTGTTACAGAGGCTGATCTATTGCAGGTACTGATACGACTGGGTGCATTAGAGTCCCAGCAGCATTTTGTGGTGTCTTTGGGTTTAGGCCGTCACATGGGGCCGTATCAACTATTGGTGTTCTGCCTGTATCACAAAGTCTGGACAGTATTGGTATGTATTGTTCCCTAGACTATTACCACATTAATATCTTCGTGACAAAATGCAAAAAGATGTCTGGAGAGGCCAAATTCTGTACCTGCATCTGTTAAGTATACATTTAGTCAAGAAGTAGAAAAAGTCTCCCAGGAGAAGACCTTAAATTGTTGCAAAATTGCATTGGTGAAACCAGGATAGTAGAAAGTTCTTCACTATTTCCATATAAGAACAGTACCAGAAAAAGGGGAAACAAAAGTTGACAAGTTATTTTAATGCTGAATGGGATAAAAAGGAACTTTTACTGATTTCCTTACTTACCATTTAAGGCCCCGATCGAACTCCAATTTTGACACTTATCATGTCTATGAAACTAATTTACATGACAACCTACAACCCCAATATCTGATACTTTTCACGACCACAATACTAATTGACATGTCAACCTATTGAAATGTCTTGATTTAGAGGGTGTTTGGATCGAAGCAAATTCGGGTTGGGTTGGGTCTTGACCCATTTATTGTCTTGACCCATTATTCCCCACTCAAATTTGACCCAACCCTCTCAGTTGCCACTCCTAACTGTGAGACAGATGTGCTTTGGGATCAAATGGTTTAAGTGGATACAGGCATGTATAGTTAGATTTCTGTCCTTGTGAATGGAGAGCCAGTGGGTTTCTTCAATGTTGAAAGTGGAGTGAGACAATGGGACCCTCTCTCCTCCTTCTATTTATATTGGCAATCGAAGGTTTTGATAGCTTGATGAGAATAGTCACAAAGAACACATGGCTAAGGGGCTTTCAAATAGTAGACAAACCAGGGTGCAAAAGAGGTCAGTCATCTATCGTATGCAAATGATACCCTATTTTTTGTGAACCTGAGATTTAACAATTGAGATACTTCAAACTGGTTTAATCCTTTTTGGAAGCTGTAGCAAGACTAAGGGTCAACTGGGCAAAAAGTTGCTTGATTCCTATCAAAGAAATTCGTCAGATTTAGATATTGGCAAGTATACTTGGTTGTAGAGTAGCCTACCACTTATTTGGGGATGCACTTAGGCAGTTGGCACAAAGCTTTGGAAATATGGGATGAAATCATTTGAAAGCAGAAATGAAATTAGCAAGATGGAAAGATCAATTCTTCTTACTAAAAGGTAGAACCATATTGGTAAACTCAGTATTGAACTTACTTCCCACCTATGTAATGTCTCTATTTCCTATTCCTTCTAAGGTGGTGAGAAAATTAGATAAACTCAGAAGAAACATCCTTGGGAAAAGAGGCAAAGAAGAAAAAAGCTATCAGCTAGTGAACTGGAATACAATGATGCTATGCAAAGAAAAGTGAGGCTTGGGAATCAGAAACTTGAGGGTGCAAAATGAAAGTCTCCTAATGAAATGACCTTATCAGTGAGGATAAGGTCCTTTGGGAGGGAAGTGATAGTGGCAAAATATGGTGAACTTAGTTTGGGGCCCTCAGGGACAACTTCAATGCGATATGGTTAGGGAGTGTGGAGATCCATGAGAGCTATGTGGGACTCACCGGAAGAAGAAACTATTTCTGAAGGTGGGGAATGGCACCTAAGTGAAGTTCTGGCACGGATGTTTGGATCAATCTAAGTTCACTGAGAGAAGTCTTCCTAGGTCTTTTCTGTATGTGCTACAATCCTGAAGCCAAAATTAGAGAATGGTGGACTGCACAAGGTTGGGATCTGTCCTTCACAAGACCTCTGAATGATTGGGAAGTGACTAGAGTAGCTTCCCTTTTGGAAATGCTAGTTGGAAATAACATCTCTACAAATGCTCCTGATTGACTAATTTGAAATCACACCAAGGAGGGGCTTTTCACAGTACATAGT
>JAPFFP010000002.1:9585240-9599226 GCA_026153255.1 Solanum medicagineum
CAAACCTATCCTCGCCAACCTCTCTGACCTCCTCACTAGGGCATCTGCGCTCCTCCTCTTCACATTCGTGAACCATCCACTGGGAAGAGAGAGACGCATGACTACCTACTAATCGTCTACCCTAATCCTCGACCTCCATCCTCTCCTATTTAAGGTCATATCCTCGATGAATTGGATATATTTCATTTCATGTCTAATCACCTCTTCCAGTTCTTCCTCGCTCTACCTCTCCTCAAACCTATCCTCGCCAACCTCTCTGACCTCCTCACTAGGGCATCTGCGCTCCTCCTCTTCACATTCGTGAACCATCTCAGTTTTGCTTCCCACACCTCGTCCATCACAAAGGCTACTCCCACCTTTTCATCTTATATCTTCATTCTTAATCTTGTCTCTCTTGGTATGTCCATACCATCTTCATGGCGTCAATAATACGAATATTAAAAATCATAAAGCTACTAAGAACAAATTAAAGAAGAAATATTCACATGACTCCATTCTCCATAGTTGCCCTAGCTCTTTCCATTCCTTTACTGCTCAAATCTCCTAAAAAAGATATATTCTGAAGGTTTAATATGCAGTTGAAAAATATAGGACGAAGCTTCCTTTTTTCTAACGCAGTTGGAAGTTTCTTCCTGGGTTATGGGGGTGTGAGGTGCACACGCCAACACACAGGTTCCTGGACAAACGCTCAGGCCAAAATCCTTGCACTTGCGCTTTGGGGGCGCAATGTGTGGCCGCTCCCGTGCTTTACTAGCACGATGCTTGAGAAAAGCGCAACCACTGTTGTGCATTTCTCAAGCGATGTACAGCCTATTACGCAGGTCATGCGTCTCAATTTTGCCATTTCTCTTCAATGTTGTGTGCATTTCGTCCTTTTACTCTTAAATGTCTCTTACACATAACAATAGTTTAATTAAGCTCATAACATTGTGATTCACGCTACGAGCCCGAATAAAGTACTATGATGTGAGGTAATTAATACTCAAATACTGCTTTTGTAACCAAATATCAGTACCTCTAAACAACATCTCCGTTATGCAATTTTTCTTGCATTAATAATATTCCTACTTTACAGATAAAAGAAATATCTTTACATGTGAACCTTCAGGATTCTCTAGATTCTTTTTACCTATCTCTACCCATATACCAGCCAATTAGTTTTGCATTCTCGTGTCCTATCTTGTTGAGATTCCTTCGCAACATTGCCCAACTTATCTCTATTTGTCTACAGAATATGCTCCATATATTTCTAAATTGGCCACATGATAGCTCAGGATTAGTGGAATGAAACATATATGCAGACCACTAAGAGGGTTGGTGGGACTCGAACTTACTGGTGCCTGGAGAGTTATATCAAGTTTGCAACTATGCTGTTTCTGACTTTCTGTACTAAACATTTTAGCTGCAAACATATTTAATATAAAATGCATTAATAAAAGAGGGTTGGGGTACTATTGCAGTAAGAAGCAGATTATATCAGGTTTACAGGTCAGTCAAGCTTGTATACTGATAAATGTTGGCTATGATATATTTTTTATAGTTCTATGATATGGAGTACCTTTTGCATTTGATCCCTTTGAATTCCATAATTGAAGTTGTGATCAGATCGTTATTTTTAAAAGAATTGAGAATGGACAATGTATTATGTACGAACCTATAGGTATTCCATTTGTTACTAAGGAAAAATATCAAACTAATCAAAGATACTAAGAACAAATATACGTTCCACTTCTTGTTAATACAAGAGGGAAATTCAGCAAAAGGAATGAGAAGAGTTACTCAGATATCCATGAGTGAGGCCTATTTGGGTAGTCATAACTTACAATTTCACTGGCTAAATTTGTCGATGGTAGAGACAAAAAATTTTGCTTCTGAATTTTGATTAATTGAAAATTTACAATGGTCAGTATTGTGAATATACAGAACGGCTCTTTGGGTTTTAGGTCTGCTAGACATTAAATCAGTTATCTATTTTTTCTGGTGGCAATCCCCTTTTCAGGATGGTTAGCTCATGATCCATCTGTACTGCATCGAGTTGGACATGTATTACTTCAGATACCATCAGTTGAACCTAAGAGGACAAGATGCTTTGTTATAGCCGATGATCTTTTTCAGCTCTGTAAGGTACCGAAACAGAAGACAGTGTATGTTGTCACCAAAGTAATAGAAAGATTATCTGGATGTAAGTTGCAGTTTACTCTTTCTTTTTCCTCCTAATTTATATCATAATTATTTGGTGCACTCATTTGGGTTAAGGTGCTGTTACTCTCCAATTCTTTTGCATCACTTTTCATTTTTCATGTATTTGCACAGACCAGACACCCAAACATCTGAACCTTGGGCAGTATATCGCATCAAACGTACCCAGCTTAAAAGGTTTCGTTGAACTATCAACCATCCAGCAGAATGGGATGTCAACTCTACGAGCTCTCTCTTCTGTGATGTTTCTTCTTCAAAGGTCATGCATATCCCATACTTAGAATATTGGACTAGGCTGATCTTCTACTAAAAAGTGATATCACTTTTAAGCTACTTTTATTATGCCTTCCACTTTCACATTTCTTGTCTGACAATGTGTCCTGCTATGTGTAGTATCTTAGTTGTTTATTAGAATTGGTTAAAATGAAAAAGTGGTGTATGCCAGAGAACACAATAGACCTCTTGAGCGTTTGGAGTGGAGTAATTGGTGGTGTTAACCAAAAGAAATGACGGCATACCATTGCAGCATGCATTTGGTGGACAGTCTGGAAGGAAAGAAATTTCAAGATTTTTTGAGAATACAAAGAATTCACAGAGAGAATAAAATGAAATTGTTCTGTTACCCTTTTTTCTTTGGAGTAAAGGATGCTGTAAATTATAGTGAATCCATACTGCGAAGCTATATAATCCCTGTAGGTTTTTGTTGACTAAGGGAGAGTTTATGTTTTGTTTCATCTGGAGATTGCATTCTCTCTTTCTTTTATCAGTACAGACTTTGCGTTGATGTTCTAATGAAATGATACCATTCACCAAAAAAAATACTTCTTCCGTTTAAAAAAGAATGGTCTAATTTGACTTGGTACGGAGTTTAAGAAAATAAGAAGATTTTTTAATTTTATGGTCATAAATTAAAGTTATGTCAAATGTACCAAAACCCCCTTTAATCTTGTAGCTTTAAATATGTGACATGTAAAGCTGAAATTGAAGTGCTGCCAAAAAGGAAAGAGAACATTCTTTTTGAAATAGACTAAAAAGAAAAGTAGGCCATCATTTTTGTAACGGAGGGAGTAAATAGGAATTGGTTTCAAAGATTTGAGTCTCTTTACTGGATCTCCCTTCACAAGAATCCGTCTGCACTGAAATCTCCAATCCCTTTCTGTAAGCTCTTTTTACCCTCAGTATTTCATTTGGCCACAGAGGAAGGAGTGTTGTTTATGTGAGGAATCTTGGATGGGCATCCATGAAAATATCGAGCTACTGTTCTGTGCTGTACATCGAATACAGGTCAATATTGTTGACAGGATCATCTGCTTTTGTCTCACATCTCCTCTACCCTCTTGGCTTCTACTTGTATGGAGACAGTTTGTTTCTCAGAAGTTCTTTGTTTATGCTTTTCTGGGGTGCTGGAAATCTCATCTAGAGTTTTGTAAGTCCATGGAAAGCTGTGAAAATAATTAGCATATGCCTTTTGTGTGCCATTTTGATCTAAGAAGCTTGTTGTTTCTCTCCTTCAGTAACAGTCCAACGTCTGCCTAGCTAATTGGAATATTGTTCTTTTGATCGTCTTTACTTAAATATTGGTTTACTTAGAAAACTAGAAACTTACTACTCTCGTTCTTTGTTCAAGAGATAGTCTCTAGTTTATTGACCACTTCAAATTTGGTATATAGTAAAATGAAAATTATCTGATACTCTTTACGCATTACATGATGCCTAATTTATGGAGTATTTGACATAGGGACTACTGGAATCGGAAGCTGAATGGTTTCATTCTCTAAAACTCTTTTTTTGATCCTATCTAAATTGTTCTTCTGTTTAGCATGTTCGTTCAGCGAGCATAATGGGATTTTCAGCTTTTCTCTGTTCAATATACCTAGAAAACTAATGTAGAGTTTATGTTCTATCACTAGAACAACTATGGAGCTTACCTAGCAGTGGCACTGATGTTTTGTTAATCTACTTCCACCTTGAGACCTTCAACTGCTAACTGGTACTTTCAACTGAGAACTGGCACTTTCATAGTTTTAAAGTTCCATCATTCTCCACATTTGATAAATTTGTCAAAACTCCAAACGATTTGGAAGCTAAGAAACAGTTGACTGGTTAATTGATAGTTAAACTTCTGTATTTTTCCCTTCTATTAGTGAAGTACTGCCATGTGCAAGCTGATGTTGATTGTGGATGATAGCAGGTAGTGGTGGGAGAATATTTAACTGGATTCATTTTTGAATGAACAGGGGCACTACTATTCTACTTTTGTTGCCTTTCCTGAGAAAGATTGCTGTATATGGTTCGCTGTGCCATGCCTTTTTGGTTTACTATTTCCCATGAATTCCTGAACTTGATTTATAGACACATTCAATGACTACATATGTCTATATCTGTTTTTTACATCTTCTTCCCATCTTATCTTGTTTCAAATTCTGATTTAGTCAAGGCAATGATTTCCCCGTGACCATCATCTCCGATTGTTAATTTTTCTCAGGTATGAGTTTAAGACAAATTATGAAGAATGGATGAAGGCTGCGAAACCGAGGTTGGGTTCTCAAGTCTCCAATCACATTGCTGCAGCAGTTAACTTGGCTCCTGAGAACATCAAAGTGCTATACAAAGTTAGGACCGAGATGCGAGTTGCTATGCAGAAACTTTTGAAGGTAAATTTCGACAGCCTTAAGTAAGAAATGAAGTTCTCCTTTTTTCTGTTATGATTCCTTTTCTCCCCATTTTTCATCTTTCCTACCTTCTTCTTCTTCTTTTTTTTTGTTGCGGGGCTGTAGTGTTGGGATTACCGCTCCATTTGTGGCAACTATCATTAGCTTCTTCTCTTCTTCATCACAACCACTTAATTTTTCACACATCTTTGATACAAATGTCAAGGGAACAACTTTGACAAGTTTACCATGTCATTTACCACCTCAAAAATGTCGGATACAATATATATCTAGTCCTGCATCCCCCTTTGTCTAACAATATTTGTTTTTTGGGTTGTCCTAAAATATTTGACATACGTATATACACAAACAAATTAGGAGGAATTTGGTCGGCCAATTAAAGTCATAGTGCATATAGTATTGGTTGTGGGTCTTTGGTTGTTGAAAAGAAAAAAAGGTACATAAGACTCATGTTAGTTAGGTGTCCTTTTTTTTTTTGCAGGAAAGAAGGGATCAGTAATCCCCTCCTCGTTAGTGAGATGGCACATTAAAGTTATACAATGATCTATTTTTTTTCTCTATAGGAAACTTACATTGACTACTCTCAATGTTTTATCTGATCTAGATCCCTAATTCCCTTGCTTGACTGCATCACATAAAATAATCTGTCTTTAGAAGTTGGATGTAATAATACAATCTCAGTTCATTGTGAAGTTGATTAAGGAGAATATGCTCAGTCAGAGGATCTTTACATTGATTTCATTGTTTATGGTATCCTTTTATATAAGTTGTATCTCAATTACTCACTTCATTTTGTTTGAAGAACGACGGCATATTGGTTCTTCCGACGGTTGCAGATCCTCCGTTAAAATTAAAGTCTAGGAAAGGTCTATCTGCTGAAGTTCATGATAGAGCATTTGCTTTATTGGGCATTGCCAGTATGTCAGGATGTTGTCAGGTAATTCCATGTTGCAGTATTCAAGCATCAAGTAGTACCTAGTCATCCTCGTACTTTCTTGTTTTCTTCCATATTTTAGTGATTTCACAGTGCACATTCTGTTCCTTGTTTTGAATGTCAGGCTGCCATTCCTTTTGGAGAACATGATAACTATCCTATCTCCCTGTCATTTATTGGATCTCACGGGACTGATAAGTTTCTTCTTGACACTGTCTTGGATATGTATTCATCTCTTCAAGAGGAAGCAAGCATACAATCCAGTGCATCTCCATTATCAGATACCAATGGTAGCATTGATGCATCTGAACTTTTGAAAGAAAAGGTTTATTCTCCACTTTTTTCTTTTAATATTCTAAAATCAATTAATTAGTTTGTTTGACATGATTATTTTGCAGATTTGTAAGTTGGTTTACTAGGTCTCTTGTGATATCACACTGTTCTTATTCTAATCTGAAAGGCCGCAAAGACCTGATAATTGAATTCCCAGCTCCTTATTACAACCTTTTAGATGCAAGCACTGAAGAATCAATACTAGGATCACTATGTGGCACTTGAAAGGATTATTATTATTATTTAGTATCGATGGCTGATTACATATTTGGAATTTTCTTCCTTTTTTTTCCCACATTGTAATTATCCTTGCTTCTTGTTATCTTGCCTTCTTCGGGATGGCGAGAAGCTAAATTCTCTCTCATTTTCATTTTTTTTTTTTAAAAGACTTTACCGAGCTTTTGCACTTCACACTCTCTCTTGCCTGGTCTCTCCTCCAAAAGAAGAGTTCGCTAATAAGGCATACCAGTAACATTCAGTTTCTACTCAAAATGCTACTGGCACGTGGTTAGCATAATTGTAGCAAATGGTGCAAGCATGCTAACAGTGTCTATTACCGATTTTTAACATCAGTCTCATGTAATGGTTTATGCAATTATTTATCTTTTTTGATATCGTGTATAAGGATTGTTGAAACTTAACCATTGAGAAATGAAATAATGTCGTGCCTGATAGTCATTCATGTTCAATTTACCATCTTCTGAAAGTTGTGGGCTCTGTCTTTAGTGTGCCCTTCTAGTTTATCATGGTAATTTGATGAATTCTATGTAGGGAAATGCTGCATTTAAGGGCAAGCAGTGGAACAAGGCTGTAAGCTACTATACAGAAGCAATAAAATTGAATGACAATGCTACATACTATTCCAACCGGGCAGCTGCTTACTTAGAATTAGGATGGTATAATAAAAGAATTATGATACTAGTGCAACTTCATCAGTATTTTCTGTTTGAATTTATCTTTTACCGAGTGATTTAACTTGCAGCTTCCAACAAGCTGAAGAGGACTGCACTAAAGCAATTTCACTTGATAAAAAGGTATATGGAGAAACTTGGAATTTTGCGACTAATATTAATGGAATGTTTTAACTCTTTTTTGAATTGCACTCCAATCTAATACTATTTTGAAATATTATTCAAACACTTGTTGGCAAACACTTTGTATTGCCATATTGATGTAGGGCTTTCACTTATTACAGGGCTTTTAAGGGAGATCTTTCAAAAAAAAAAAAAAAAAAAAAGAACCTTAAAGGATTGTTAGTTTTGAAAACTCTATTTCCTTCTGTTCGAATTTGCTGTCCGGCAGTTTGTCCTGTGGGTATCATGTAGTAATCTAAGCATAACATACATGTACCTAAATGTTTATCAGAAAACGATGATTTTTCCTAGTCCATTTAAAATAAATGAGTGGTGGTAGAAACTCATGTCGAGCAAATTTGTTTGAGTTGTGTAAGATATATGAACGTTTTACCATTTCTCTTGTTTTATTCAAGGTGACACATTGTACAATTTCTCTTGTACCGTAAACTCATTTTTTTCTAAGTTTTCTCTGTTGTAGCTTAGTCCACTATTTGATACATGAGAGTGCAGATGTCCATCTCCGATACATTCAATTTCCATTTTTATGATCAAATATATTCTGATTGGGTGAACTTCTTTATTTTTGTGTACAGAATGTAAAAGCTTATATGAGAAGGGGAACTGCCAGGGAGTCCCTTCTCTTCTATAAAGAGGCTCTTCAAGGTAAGATTATGATGTTATATACCAGTCCGTCTGTTGCAAGGTATCTTTCCAGTTTGTTTGTATTCTTTCAGTGCAATTTTATCTTCAGTCCTTTCCAGATATCTTTTTATCATTTTGCATAGGAAGAAATATTTTAATTGCTCAGAATTTTTACCTCGCATGACTAAGAGCTTTCCAAAAACTAATGAATTATAATTTACAAAATTTAGTTTAGTCATATCATGTAAGTTTTAACAGATTTGTACTAAAGCTGCTTGAGGGGGTTGGGTAGGTGTTCAGGTTTTCTGGTTCGGCAGCAATTACATTATTCAGTGCTGTGTGTGTCACCTGGCAGCACTAAGTAGCAGTGGGTGCGAGCAGGTGGGGATCAATGTAGCAGTAGGTGCAATCACAGCAATTGCTTTTGGCTCATGCTCATATATACATACAGATATGTGTGGCAAAATTAAACAGCTATATATATATATATATATAACCAGTTTGCGGTTAATGCTAAAAAATTTGAGGAATATTCCATTGACTGTAAATTTGTGCGACTTGCTTTCCATATTATCTTTTCATGTTAAAAGCAAACTATATTTATTGAAGACGGGGGCAATGGTGGTACAGATTTCAATTTAGGTTGGATGGTGTGTCCTGGCCAGAGATGGGCGTGTCTAGTTTCCTTTTAGTTCATTTATTAATTTACTTTGGATTTTGATATTGCAGATATTAGACATGCACTTGTTCTGGAACCACAGAATAAGTTTGCGAGTGTGGCTGAAAAGAGACTAAGAAAGCTAGTTAGTTGATCACTTACTGCTAAGACTGATGATATCAAAAACCCAGAAGAAAATCAATGGAGTAATGTATACGTCAAGAACTGGAAGCTGAGCTTCTAACTCTGCTCGTGGATCTATCTTTTTCCCCTCCTTTCCGATCCAAGTCTCCACATGTAATTAATTCATCCATTGGAGAAAAATAACCTGCTTCCGTTCCCATTTGATATGCACACGCCTTTAAGTCCCAACAGAAGGATAGGGTAGACTCATGATCCCAAGCAAATAACTATATTGTGAACTTCTGTATGTAGCCAACTCAAAGTAGTTCATCTTGGGCATGAGTTATAACCTACTTACGTTTTTGGACGTTCTGCATTGAGCCTTGTGAATTATGTTTATAGCAGTTTGGATTATGAGATGTTTTATTTTTGAGAGAATTATTAAACACATTGTTGAACTTGACGTAAATTATTATTTTATTTTTGAACTATTAACAGTCTTAAAAACATTCTTCTATTTGATTACTTGAATTTAAATACATCCTTGATCTGTCACGATATAGCAAGTGGTCTAAACTCTTTTAGGAGCATGTGGATTTTGATAAAAAGCCATGAGAAGTGTCGAAACACCCCTAAACAGTGAGAATTTAAATGTGTATTCTATTCATGTTGCCAGATCAGGGTTGAATCTATTTTTTGTTTCTTTTTTTGTAAAAAGATTATCAATAGTTAGAAGACAAATTATAATTCACGTCAAGTTTAGGAATATTTTCAATACTTATCTTCTATATTTATTCTTGATTGGGGACTTGTTGCATATCTCAATTTTAAAAAAAAGGATTAGTACTGAGTACGTCTAATCTCCCATAATCCTTTCTTTACTTTCTTCGATCTAACTCTAGATTTCTGTTGGTTCATTTGCCCAAATAGGATAGTTTAATGTTGCTACTTAAATTGTCTCCTTTTTACTAATGGAAAAGGTTCAAATATGCCATCAAATTTTAACAAAAGGTTCATTTATGTTATTCGTTAAACGTTTGGCTCAAATATGTCATTGTTGTTAAGAAAAAGATTCAAATAGGTCATTGTTGCAAAACCACGTTTTACACACGACATATTTTTAATTCGGTCACTTCTTTTTTTAAAAAAAAAAAAAAAATTCTAAATAAAATTAAGAAAAAAAATCTTAATTTTGTAGATTTTTTTCTTAATTTTATTTAAAATTTGTTTCTAAATAAATTCTTAATTTTGTGAATTTTTTTCTTATTCAGAATTTTTCTAAATAAATTCTGAACAAAATTTTTTAAAAAAATCTTAATTTTGTGGATTTTGTTCTTAATTTTATTTAGATTTTTTTTCTTTTAAAAAAAGTCGTGGTTGAATTAAAACATGTCATGTGTAAAAAGTGATTTTGCAAAACCACTGTTAGAAAATAATGGCATGAATGAGCCTTTTTCTGAACAACAATGACATATTTGAGCCAAACTTTTAACTAATGACATAAATGAACCTTTTGTTATAGTTTGGTGGCATATTTGAGCTTTTTCCCTTTTACTAACTTTGCTGAAAAAAATTTTCTTCTGAAAATACCCTAGTAGTGCAAATAGGAAGAGTCAAAAACATCCTTGAACTATTAGAAATGGACCATATATGTTGTTCGTCTCATTTTGGTTGCAAGACTACCCTTATCGTTACCAAAAGAGACCACAAATACATTTCTACTTAACGGTTCTAAGTTTGTGTTGATATGGTGCATAATGTGGCATTCACCTAAGATATAATCCACCACGTCGGATATCAAAATAAGACACTTTCTCTTTGGATTTTTTTTGTGCTTGTACAAGAACAATAAAGTGTGATTTTTTCTTTTACTTTTACTCTTTGTCCCCTTTAAAGATTTGATACCTCTATTATTTTTGGTATTGTTACTTTTCTGAGTTTTATATTATCTTTTGTTTTGATAGATAACTTGACCTGAGCCAAAACGATTTTGGGAAATGATTTTGTGTGAGTTAGTCTTATATTGTGTAAAGGGTGTTGGAGAATTGGTGCGATGTTGTGGTTTAACCTTGTTTATGACTGCTAAATTGCCAAGGGATATTCACTCCCTTTACTGGTATTATCATACTAGATATGTCTATAAGAAAAATCTAAACCTTAATCTTATGGGATCATGCAAGATATTGTTCTTGGTTGCCTCTTCTTGAAGTTCCCAAGCTAAGTTGCTCTCTCCTATTGAGATTCATACGAGATATGCACATAGCATGGTTTTGATGGCTTTCAAATTCAGGGATTGGATCAGAAACTGCCCTAGTTGGA
This sequence comes from Solanum medicagineum, assembly GCA_026153255.1. Taxonomy (NCBI): domain Eukaryota; kingdom Viridiplantae; phylum Streptophyta; class Magnoliopsida; order Solanales; family Solanaceae; genus Solanum; species Solanum medicagineum. Next base: position 9,596,197 of record JAPFFP010000002.1, read on the forward strand.
CATAATAGGTGGTGAGTTATATCCTAGGTGGATGTCATATCATGTGTCATATCTCAAGCATAGATCCGTTAAGTAGAAGGATACTTGTGGTCTCGTATGTTAACGACAAGGGTAGGTTTGCTATGAAAATGAAATGAAGGGTATATGTGGTCCATTTTCAATAGTCCGAGAGTATTTTTGACCCTATTTCATAGTTCAAATCTAGTGTTTTTCAAGAGTTGTCTTACTAAGAAGCCTTCTAATAAACAAGGGGGAGGGGGGTGTGAATTGAATTTCACTGTAGTTGACCTCTCTTTATGATAGTGGACTAAGCTACAAGTCAGTTTCATAGAACAAATAATAATAAAATTTGCAAAAATAAATAATGAGATAGAATATCTTATACTGGTTCGGAACACCAATTCGGTGCCTACTTCCAGTCCCCTTCGGTCACAAGGGATTCCTGTAAAACTCAGTAGATAATGGTAGAATACAAACTATGTTATTATTTAATCTTGTTTAATGTGCAGATTAGATCTTCAAACACTCTTTGCTTTTTCAACTAGTCTAGAATATTTCTCTCTTTTTTTTACTATTGTTCACACATAGGAGAACAATGTTTGTAGTGAGTAGAAGACAATATTAAAGGTAGTTCTTTCAGTGAGCATCTGCCCTTTTTTCGGAGAGAGAGAGAGAGAGAGAGAGAGAGAGAGAGAGAGAGAGAGAGAGAGAGAGAGGCTTTTTGAAATGTAGACGTTAGAGCTCTTATTTGGACCCAAGGGAGTTTTTTCCAATAAACGATTTGTAAGGTTCTTTGATTGGGAATCTTTCCAAAACAACTTGGATACATTTCTTTGTATGCCTTGATCACTTAATATTTTTTCTTGATTCTTGGGAAGGATCTTTATCTGATTGATTGATATTCTTCTTTGATACATTTCCTTGTATATCTTGATAGCGTAATATTCTTCATTGATTCTTGGGTAGGATCTTTAATTGATTGACTAATATTCTTCTCTTTTAGGTGCTTCAATGGATCTTCTACCCTGAGTACTGGCTTGTGTTTGCCTTTTCCTTTTGAGCAGCCTTGCAAATGCAATCATCAAATATTATTAGGTACTAACAATCTCCCTTTTTTGATAATGACATTTCAGACTATGAGACATGTTTCATGTGACTTCCCTGTTTAAGAAGTTAGCTCCCCCTGTCTTTGAATTGCTTCCTTTAAGTTGATTGCTTCCTTTAAGTTGATTGCTTCCCCTATCTTTGTGCTTAGTTTAAGTAACTTATCAAAAATAGTATTTTCTCCCCCTTGACAGAATCAAAAAGGAAAACAACATAGGATATGCATGTATAGGCAAAAACAAGTAACAACATGTAGAATATGCATGAATAGGCAAAAATAAGTAACAACACGTAGAATATGCATATGCCGACAAAAGACAGTCGAGTGCGCCTCCAAGTCAGAAGGATTAAAGCTCCCAGAGAATGAAACCCAATATTACATGGCAAAAGAAGTTAAAAGAGAGTCTAGATAAAACATCTATTAGTGGCGACCTAAAGGTATTTGAGAGTATTTAGCACATTCCTATAGAAAGAATCATAGGAGTACTCAACATTCTTGGAGAGGGAGGTGTAGGAGGCCTGAATAGAGATTGCGAGATCATTGTTGCAAGAGTTGACTCCATTATTCGTTGAGTCGACTTGCTTGATGAGCCTGTTCACAGTGCGAACACCTTCTTTCTTTAGTCGGTCTACATCTAGGCGAAGCTTGCCTACCTTAGTGCTGGTATCTTTGCTAAGTTGCAAAATCTTTTTAAGAATTTCCTGCACACCCTGCAAATTATAATTCGGAGAAGAGAGATTGGATTTAATTTCATCTACCTCTTTGATAAGACGTGCAACTTGTAACACCCCACACCTTACAATACTAGTACAATTCAAATGAAACATGACATAGTTTGGACAAATTGACGCTAAATTTTAAAAGTGCTTGAATCTCATGTTAATGGGCTATATGTGCGTCTAACGCTTAAAGGGGTCGAGGGTATGCATGTTATGTATTGAATTAAGGAGATTACAACCTTAAATGATGTAAAAGAATTGAGGTGCTTGTAGGACTTAGAAGCTAGCAGGTGAGTCACCTGCTTGCTTAGCTTAAAATTGCGAGTTAAACGGGGACGAGGCTCGACGTCGAATTTGTCTAAGTTCGATTATGAATAAAATTCGTGTTAAGGGTGTAAAGTTGGGCCATGGTTTAACATCACACATGGACTATAGTTACAGCCCAAGGATAATAGTAAGAAAGGCCCAAAGACATCATAAACTCTTGGATACTTTGGGCCCAAAACCAAGTAAGAAAAGTTGGCAAAATAGGGAGCCCAGGTCCATCAACTTGGAGACCCATTTTGGCCCAAGTTTAATGGGCAAGCTGCTGGATAAGCAGCTTATTAATGTGTGGTATAAGATGGTCAAAAGACTAAGAGAAGGTCGGCCAAAGTAGTAGTATAAAGAGGGGTCATAAGCAGCAAATATACATTCACTTTTAACTTGAAAAATTTCTGCTTTCTCCCAACCTTATTATTCTTCTTTCTTGACTTAGCAAGCAACTACAAGGGAACTTCTAGGGTTCTTGAAAAAGCTATAAACCTTGAGTTTAAAGGTAAGTAAGTTTACATATATGTTTAGTATGGTTTTCTTATGAAAAACAAGAAGTATATGTTATTATGTTGGTGCTGGAATTTCTGGACAGATTGTATGTTAAGGATTTTTGTGCCATTTTCTTGTTAATTAAGACGTTTTTCTCTTGTTGAATGGCTTTATTATGAAGTGTTACTTATGTATTAAACAAAGTTTGGTGTTGCAGCAATGTAAAAAGGCTGATTAACTACTTTTAGAGTCCACAAAAGTGAGTCGTTATATGATATCGCAATTATGTGCTTCGTATGAACTTGTAGACTGTTGGAGAGCAAGATGTTGCTTCACGTCCTTAATAACTGATTTGTTGCTGTTCTGAAATTGGTTCATAGCTGGTTGTATGTATAAATGTTG
>JAPFFP010000002.1:9599326-9610529 GCA_026153255.1 Solanum medicagineum
TACATCCGACCCCCCCTCACCCCGCAATGAGCGGGAGCCTTTTGAGGCACTGGGGTATGTTGTTGTTGTTGTAATATACATATATATATATACACACACTTAACTAACTTATCTTGACTATACACGGTATAATCTTGATCTCAACTAACTTAACTAACTATATATTCCTAACAATACTTACCACTTCTTTTAACTAACATTCGGAAGCCACAACACTCCCCTCAATCTAGGAGAAGTTAAGATATCTAGACTACTTAGCTTGGACAGAAAAAATTCATGTTGAAATCTATTTAGTCCTTTAGTAAGGATGTCAGTAGGTTGGTCTTTCGTAGAGACATATTTGATAGTAATTAATTCTTGTTGAAGTTTCTCCTTTATAAAGTGGCAATCTATTTCAATGTGTTTAGTACATTCATGATAAACAAAATTAGCCTCCAGTTGGATGATTGATTTGCTGTCACGATCCGAAATATGGTGTGATGACACTCACATAACCCACTAAGGCGAGTTAGTTCAAAACTGAACAACCCAATATGAAAACAAAAGCTAAAGATAAAACAGTCTAATATAATACATGAGCATAGGGAAACCAAACTACAACGATTCCAGAACTGGGGTTACATGTACAAACCTCTAACAATAAGAATACTCAAATGATAATACAAGTCTCAATATCTAGTTCTCAAAGAGAACATAATATAAAACAGAATCCTCAAAGGTCTGGCGAAGAAACAAGTAGCTACCTCTCAAAAGATCCAGAGGCTTGATCCTATAGCAAAAGAAGTCTAACCAGAAGGGCCGAGCTCACAACCTACAAAATCTAGCAAGGGGGTGAGCACCAAACAACACGGTACTCAGCAAATGAAAACTAAACTTGAAGTAAAGCAATGAAGAACACAAGTACTCCTACCCACCCAACCTCAAACCGCTGAACTATACACCTGCACTCAGAAAAGTCCTAGCACAACAACAATACATATAGACAAATACATTTTATAGAACAATATCTCAAAATGTACAACTAATTCTGAGAGTCAAGTAGTACAATAGTCCATCGATAAATTAAGCAATCATAGAATCTACATAGTTCAGTATTCTCAATGTACAAGGCTCAAGCTATCATCATATAGCACAAACTCTCATTAGTTCTATCTTAACAATGTACAAGGCTCTAAAGCATTCACAACATCACACGTAATACACATAACACTATTCAAGAAGGAATGAAATAGAATCAAGTAAAGTAATAAAGTGTAAACAATATGATGCAATGTCAAATAATCGTGACGCATATCTATCTTACGACACATATTTGCTAATAAAATCAGGCTAGAACCCATGGGGGCCACATATGGACCATGTATCCATGAACATTGCGACAAAGACCTCGGTCAATGCTCACATGATCGGAAGACACCTTGGCCACATCATTCGTCGGAATATTACCTCTGCTCGTCAGCAGAAACCACGGCTAATCATCAACTGGTAAAGACCTCGGCCACCAACCCATATGTTACCTTACACATCTCTCAGCCATAGCTATCACAAGTATCAATGCACAAGTAATAGTGAATGCAATGTACACAATCTCAATTTCATCTATTACATGAATATCATTTGTGCCATGCGATCTTTTCCTTCAAATACTTATTGTGGAAGCTAATCTTTCACACTTTAATTTTCGAAAATCCAAAAAATTTGATTGGATATGCCTTAATGTAATATGACTTCGATCACATGCTCTGATACCTTTGAAGGTTTTCTTAATTTCAAGAACAACCTATATGATTATATGAAGGTTAAATATAGAAGATGATAAGAAAAGAAGAGGATTCTTGTTTCATGGTTGATGAAGATATAAAAACAACAAGAATATATTGAGTTCAATATACACACACACGCACATATTGTATAATCTTGATCTCAACTAACTTAGCTAACTATATATTTCCAATAGTATAAACTGCTTAACTAACTTGGAAGCCTCAACAACCTTCACAATTGCTTCATATTACCAACCACCTCCACTATCACCACAAATAAATTGTCAATCATTATATTCTTCAGCCACACTATCAACATCGCCAACTATTCTCATCAAAAGACAAGTTTATCACCATCATTACTAGTCACTAACATCAACCACTATCAATAATATACATCATTTTCAACATAATTAGCAAACATAAATATTATAAATTTTATCAAATAATAATTTTATTTTATTAATATTTTATATTTTATAATCAATTACTTTTTTATTTGAATTGTACATTTATTATGTTTATAAATAAATAAATTATGCACGTTCAAATATTAAAAAAATAAAAAAAATCTTACTCATGTAATATTCAAAATTAATAACAATATCTTAATCATTTAAAAATTAAATCAACTTAATCTTAATAAAAAACATACAAGACCATAATCAACTAACCTAATCGGGTCTTTGTAGCAGAAAAGCAGCTTCTATAGCTACTCAAAAGTTCATTATTTTTCAGAACTTGATCAAGGGCCTTTTCTTTGTGTTGAAAAATGCACTTCCAAACTTGGTCAAACAGGCAGTGGCAATAATTGGGCGGGTTGGGTCAACTTTGAATAGATTATAATGGGTCAAGATAACAAACGGGTCAAGACTCAACCCAATCCAAATTTGCTTGGGTCAAAACGGATTGAGTAATGGGTTATAAAGTGGGTCAAGACTCAACCCGACCCAATTTTTACTAAATTTTGCTTAATCTATTTGTTTTTTTCAATATTTTAGTACTTAATTAAATTATGTTTTTTTCTTTATTTTGTCTATATAAAACATATCAAATTTTTTAAAAAAAGTGTTTTAAAAATATTATGACAAGATTTCTCTCGGGTCAATTTGGGTTGAACATCAACCCAATTTTAAATAAGTTGGGTTGAGTTAATAAATGAATAGGTTATTCCAAACTTCAACGGATTGAACGAATTGAGCAAATTAAATTTAATTTTGTAACCCCTGCAAAAAGCGCTACTAAGCCCAACATACTAAGGTGAAGTTGGATAAGTGTAGATATTATCACTTACGAGAAAATACATTTGTTTCTCGAATAACTAGTTAAGCGACACTAAGTAATTCATAATATTTTTCCTGGTTGATTTTAATTGACTTCTTTCAGTAAAAAGAACTATGAAAAAGGTAAAGTAAAACTACAAATAGCTGTACTATTAAGTCATTCGTGAAATATATGTTATTCTGAATAGTTTAATGTACTGTACTAATTGTTTGCGAACAACTTTCAACATACTTCTTTCCACCTCAAAAGTTCAACTCCCATCTTGAAGCATTAATTTTTGGAAACTTGCATAAGCCTGTCTTCCAATAAAAAAAACAGAAATTATTCAAGCAACATACATTACAACTAAGAGATTTAACACAATGATAATAGGCTAATAGCACATCCAAACTCTTGCAAAATCTACCAACAACATATGCCAAGACAGTAAAAATCATCTTACAAATGTTACACAGATCACATAGAATTAACTCAGAAAGAGACAAAGCGCACTTTAGTACCCAAACTATATCTCGATCACTAGCCAGGTCGACACTTTTGCACCAAATCCTATGTTTTACAAATCAAAAGTATTGTAAATCCCCGACACATTAGTAAGTCAACGTTAAATTTGTATCTGACTAACTGATATCTTATTGATTCAGTTGGCGGTTTAGTATAACTAATAAGTTGAATTGTTAAGTACAAATACTCTACCAATTGCCCAGTAAGCACCTCAATAGGAACCACAAGCTCAAAATCTTGGATCCAGAGTGACCTCCTATATCACCTGGTGAAGGCATAGGAGAAAGTATTTTCATAATACTTTAGGCTTCCAAACGAAGCAATATCCAAGCCTAGAACCTCCATATATATATTATATGTATAATTGCTTACAGTATTGCACAGCTCTGAAGACAAAGACTACATAATAGATCAATTCTTATTGTAAGTAAAAAATACATTGTTCTTACAACATACCACAAAATACAGAACATACAATTTCAGCAACAATCAAGAAGACAACCACCATGAAAGACAGACATCGACTCAAGAGTTATGAAAACACTTGATAGATAGAGGCTCTTTATCCAAGCTAGGGCATCAGACTCATGAAATGTGATTCATTGAGGACCTGCACAATAACAAAATAATCAGCTTTCATTTTCTAAATAAAGTACATTGCAACAAACTTGAAAAGTACGAAAAGGGAAAACCAAATTGCAAAAGAACACAAAGCAGATGGTAATTTTCAAACATTGGTGTAACATTGTTGATTGATGAAGCTTGTCAGAGGAAGGATATGCAGCATAAGCTTGTTACCTGTGTTATGTAAAATTAACTGCTTTCATAAAGAATCTAATGACCTGATGATGACTAATACTACTTTGGATGGCCAAAAAATTGTGATTTGTCAGTTCTTCTATCTTAGCATATGGAAGTCGGAGAGTAGTTTCCAGGAGTCCCAATTACCAAAATAAAGTAACAACAACATACTCAGTGGAATCGCACAAATGGGGTCTAGGGAGGGTAGGATACCTTACCACTATCTCATAAAGTTAGAGAGGCTATTTCCTAGTAACCAAAATAAAGTGCCAAAGCAAATAGCTGAGCATCACCATCGACATTACAAACAACCAAAAACTATTGACAAGAAATTAACCAATCTAATTTATGTCAGGGAATGCTTTAACTGACCTGTCAAGGAAAACTGCACATCCAGATGCAATCAGAGATCAGGAGGGAATATGGAAAGCTTGAACCCAATGCTTTTTGTCCCTTCATGAGTTTGATTCTGTTTTTTGGCTTGTATTTCCTGTGCAGATTTTGCTGCTGTTTTGGTGGAATTTTGCAACACCATCACTTGGAAGCTGCGTATATCAGCTAGGCCAATGGGGATTTCCTTGAGTTTTTCACAGGCGATGAGAACAAGATGCTTAAGTCTTGGAAAGTCATCAGCTGATGCTTTCCAAGAAACTAAGTCTGTCCTTTCAATCCACAGCACCAGTAGGGAACAAAAACCACCAGTAGACACCCAGCACTCTCCCATAAATCCATTTTCTTTCAATTTCAGAACTTCAAGGTGTTCCAACTGCCCCAATATAGACATATCTTTCCACTCCAACCAGGTCTCCAATAAAGTTAGCTTCCTCAACTTTGTTGGAAATATATATGCAGGTGGAAGGCGTAACTTTCCTGTCTGACTACTATCGTTTATCAGCTTCAAGTTTTCAAGGTATTCTAGCCTCTTGACATTTTTCAACGATGCAGCAGACTTATTATCAAGAAGCAGAGCTATTTTCCCACGGATGCCCAACTTTTTCAGGTTTGGAGTCCTTGCAAACACTTCTTCAGTGCAGCTTTCAGGAGCAATTGTGGAGAGAGTTTACAGGCTTTGATTTACGGAAGTAACTTTACTATTTTTTGGAGCAATAGGCACAGGCAATTTAGCGGAAGAGTTAGTGTGCAGATACCTTAGTCGCTCCATATTCCATATGTTTGCTTGAATATCAAGAGTGCGTTGTTGCGTGTTAATTATGATGGTTTGGATGTTCCAAAGTTCTCCCATGAGTTTAGGAAGAACCTTGATTGAGTCAGATGACAAAGCAACATACCTCAAATGATATAACTGGTAAAACTCCTTGGAAAAGCGACTGAAATTAATGGATTCTACATCCAAAACCCTGAGCAACGGAAAGCCTTTTGGTATGGTTGGGATGTCGGCAGATGGCATCTCAATCTTTTTTGAAGAAAAAGATAAGAATGACCTGACATGTTCACCTGAGGGTTTTGTACAGATAAAATCCAAAACTGAGGAATGAATGCATAAACGACGGTAGGTGGATAGTTCTCGTTTTCCAGGAAAATATTGCTCAGATCCTAGCTTTATTTCTTGGAAAAGATTTTCTTCCTTCATAGCTTCTTGCCTGCAAAACTCATGCAACATGTCATGAAGACGACATGTTTTGATTTGACCATCAGATGTTCTTTCCATTACCATCACTAAATTCCTGTTGACGAGATCATTCAAGTAGTCTTCTCCTTTACATTCAAGAGATAAGTGGCCTTTATACTGTATGAATCCTTCAGCAATCCACAAACGGATTAACTTCCAAGAAGGGATCTGAAAGCCCCCGGGGAATGCACTGCAATATAAAAAGCATGCTTTCAAGTCATAAGGCAAACGATCATAACTCAGCTGCACCAGTTTGTTACAATTCTCAGGTTGATCTCTATTTATGAGGTGTTCGCCCACACTCTCATCCACTTGTTTCCACTCTCTAGATGTCTTGCCTTTGCCTATTAGTGCTCCTGCAATAACAACAATCGCAAGGGGTAATCCCTTACATTTTTTTGCTATGCTCTGTCCAAATAGTTCCAATTCAGGAGGACACTTATCCTTGTGGAAAACCTTCTTCTCCAGTAAAATCCAACTTTCATTTTCAGTCAGAAATTTTAAATCATGAGGTATGTGAGTGCATTGTTTAGCGACTTTGGAATCTCGAGTGGTCAATAATACTCGATTGCATCTGTTGTTGTTTGGGAAAGCTATCTTAATACGTTCCCAAGCTTCATCGGACCATACATCATCCAAGACAACCAAATATTTTCCTCCCTTTCCCAAGTATTCTTGTATTACATCAGCCAAATCCTCCTCACACAAGCCATGATATTGTTTGGTACTTCGAGTGAATTTGCTGATGATGTTGAGAAATAATTCTCTTCTCCTGTATGATTGAGATACATAAACCCAAATACGAGTAAAAAATTCATACCCGATTTTAGGATGTTTATAAATTTTATTTGCTAGGGTGGTTTTGCCTAGACCAGGCATACCAACCACTGGAACAACTTCCAGACGATTCGATCCTCCAAGAAGGCGACTGATTACTTTATCTGCTTCCTCATCAAATCCAACCACATCATCTTCCTCTACCACTGGAGGCTTTTAAATTAATATAAACAAGATAAAGATTAGATATGTGAATCATTAATCAAGAATGCTACATACAAATATATTAAATGAAAAAGGAGATAGAGTTATCGAGCTGGATAAGTTGGCACACTTCGAAGACCTTCGTGTTTTTGGGGATGACAATCCGTTCGAAGCGGAGGAGGTAAAACTGGCTATGAGTAAGATGAAGAGGGGGAACGACCCGATGAGATTCCGGTGGACTTTTGGAAGAACTTGGGCAAGGATGGCATAGAGTGGTTGACTAGACTGTTCAATGCTATTAGGGTGACTGCCAAGATGCCTGAGGAATGGAGGAAGAGTACAATGGTTCCATTGTACAAAAATAAGGGAGATATTCAAAATTGCAACAACTACAGGGGTATCAAGTTGTTAAGCCACACTATGAAGGTATGGGAGAGAGTTGTGGAGAGGAGGGTGCGTAAAGTAGTTTCAATCTCGGAGAATCAATTTGGATTTATGCCGGGGCGGTCGACGACTGAAGCAATCCATTTGGTTTGGAGGTTAGTGGAAAAGTATAGGGATTGTAAGAAGGACCTAAATATGGTGTTCATTGATCTTGAGAAGGCGTATGACAAAGTTCCAAGGGATGTCTTATGGAGGTGCTTAGAGGCGAAAGGTGTCCCTGGGGCTTATATGAGGCTGATTAAGGACATGTACGATGGAGCCAAAACTCGTGTAAGAATGGTGGGAGGAGACTCCGAGTATTTTCCTGTTGAGTTGGGACTCCACCAGGGTTCTGCGCTGAGCCCTTTCTTGTTTGCCTTGGTGATAGATAAGCTGATGTGTTCTTTACGGGAAGAGGTGCCTTGGTGTATGCTATTTGCAGATGATATAGTATTAATTGATGAGTCTCGGACTAAAGTGAATGAAAGGTTAGAGGCCTGGAGACACACCTTGGAATCCAAAGGATTCAAATTGAGCAGGACCAAAACTGAATACTTGGAGTGCAAATTCAACGTACAGAGGGAGGAAGAAAACTCTGAGGTGAGGCTTGCCACCCAACCTATTCCAAAGAGGGATAAGTTTAGGTATCTGGGGTCCATCATTCAGAGTAGTAGCGATATCGATGAGGATGTCACACACCGTGTTGGGGCAGCATGGACTAAATGGAGGCTGGCCTCTGGAGTATTATGTAATAAAAAGATACCACCCAAACTTAAAGGTCAGTTCTACAGAGTGGTGGTTAGACCAGCGCTGCTGTATGGGGTGGAGTGTTGGCCGATTAAAAATATTCATGTCGAGAAGATGCATGTCGCAGAGATGAGAATGCTGAGATGGATGTGCGGTCACACCAAAAATGACAACGTTAAAAATGAGGCAATTCGGGAGAAACTGGAGGTGGCCCCGGTGAAAGAAAAGATGAGGGAAGCAAGACTGCGATGGTTCGGACATGTGCAGAGAAGGAGTATTGATGCTCCTGTTAGGAGGTGCGAGAGGTTAGTGGTGGGAGCTACTCGGAGGGGTAGAGGCAGACCGAAGAAGTACTGGAGGGAGGTAATCAGACAGGACATGGCGGAACTCGACCTCAATGAGGACATGACCTTAGAAAAAAATGGAGGTCGCGAATTAGAGTAGCCGGCTAAGTTGTTCTTCTTCTTCCTTTTCTTCTCCTTCATCATCTTCTTCTTATATTTATTAGCATTTGTATTATTTGTAATATTATTATTCCTTTTTTTTTCATTATCTGGCGCATATGTGTTAATTTTATCGTAGTTACTGTCATGTGCTATCCATTGATAGTCGCACCTGTTGTTCCCTTACCTTCCCTTACCTGCTTATGGGTTTTGAACTATGAGTTTTGAGCTGAGGATTTCAGGAAAGAGCCGCTCTACTCTACTTCTATGAGGTAGAGATAAGGTCTGCATACAATTTAACCTCCCAACCCCACTTGTGGGATATGACTCGTTATGTTGTTGTTGTTGCTACATACAAATATACATAGAATCCACAAAGAACAAACAAAAAAAGAAGTTTCAATGATGTGATACCTTTCTTTCTTCGACACCCCTGGCAGATAAATCATCATCTTGAAGTGCCTGAAGACCAATAGCATCATTCTGTCTGATCTCCTTGACTTTGTTTCGAATAGCTTTGATCTCACCAGCAACCTCCCTGACTCGTTTATAATGGGGAAGGTCTAATACCCTGGTTACTCCCTTGTCCCTGTGAAGCTTAGACTCAATAACAAACTTATCAATAGCATCTTCAGCAGAGTTAACCACGGTTCTGATTTTTTTGAGCAGTTCTTTTAGAACATCGTTCTCATTGCGGCACTTGGCAGCTTGCTTAAGGAAGGCGTTGAAATCATTCAGATCTTGAAGCAGACTTTCAGCTTCCTCTTTGACACCAAGAATCAGCTCTGCGTTGTCCCGCAGTAGTTGCATCAAGTTCTCAACAAGAAATTCCACTGCTACGTTCGCCATTTTCAGATTCTTCAAACAGAGAGCAGAGCACACACTTTAATTGCATATGTGTAATAATGCAAATGATGGGTGTTGACTTCACTTGAGTCTTTTCTTTTCTTGGCTTCTTTTTTTTATACTGTCCGTCATCATCAAAACGAATAAAGAAGAATAAGTACTGACAGCTGTCTTGCTAGATGATCCATTGTTACCCATTTCACCGGTCATTCGCTTTAAAAAAGGGGAAAAAAACAAAAACAAAAACAAAAAGACCCGACAGCAAGTTGAAGCTTTGGAATGGTCACTTGCCCTGTGCCCGTGTCTTTCCACGCAATTGCTAGCATAATTGGCTTTTTAAAACTAAGTACGACTCGATAAAAGTGAATGACGCAAATGCTAGCATACTTGCTAATTAGTATTAAGACGAGAAAGTGAATTTTCGCTATTATTTAAATTAATTTATTAAAATAATATATTTTTTTGAAATTTTATAAAAAATTAGTATAAATATATTTCTCGGTATCATTTTAGGCTATATTTTATTTAAAAAATTTAACCCAAAAAAATTGACGAAGGTAACGGACATTGGCGTAAAACGTATCTGTGAGTAACGTTTTATAATATGTTCCTCACAAGTACGTTTTATGCTTAAAACATTACTCACAATAACATTTATTATGAATATTGATACTCAATTTTGACCGACCTGATCTATCTTAGATTGCTATTTGATTGAAATAGGTATTTTTGATACTTATTTTTTAAAAAAACAAGCTTATATTTAATTTTATCCAAATAATTGCATAATTTTAACATATATAATTTATGAAATTTATTTATTAATATTATTTGTTACTTTTATTATTTTTATTTCATTGTTATGAAATAATTACTTTTATTTCATTATTGTGGTTGTGGTTGTTGTTGTTGTTGTTGTTGTGGTCGTCGTCATTGTTGTTGTCGTTGTTGTTGTCGTTGTTGTGGTCGTCGTGGTCGTCGTCGTTGTTGTTGTCGTTGTTGTGGTCGCCGTCATCATCGCTGCCGCCGCCGCCGCCGTCGTTTAACACACACATATGTATCTTTAGGTAAATATTATTATTTTAAAAAAATTATTATATAGTTCACTTATTTACATTAATGTGCATATTGTGATTATTTATTAAATAGTAACCTATTCATTTTTCCTCCAATTTATTTAAATCATAGGAGTTTTTATCCAATTTATTTAAAAGTTGATCAATTCCTTTATAATTTCTTGCAATTTCAGCAAAATTGAGTTAATTTGTGGTCCAATTTTAAATACCCAACCTAATCATTTAATTCCAAATCTGGGTGACCCATTCTTGACCCAGATTTGACCCGATTTTTTGATAATTAATACATCCATTCATCTCATTGATCTCCCAACGTATGCCGCCTCTATTCTCGGCCATTGATCAATGGCTATATTATACTAATTATCTTAGTTGAGTCATAGCAACGAGTCTTCCATCAAAGAGTTATTGTGGTTGTCAATCACAATAGGTCGAGATCATGACAATAAGTTCAACTGGCTAATCTAGTATGTGGTAACATATCATGAATTGAATACTCTAAATCTTTACATAAAAATATAATCCAAATAAACATTAATTTTATGATACCATTTTAGATGCGAACACTGTTAGACATATTTTAGCAGTACAAAAATTCATAAAATGAAAAAATAGATTTTGAAATAAATATTAAGTTTTATACTTTTACGGATCGTTTGGTTTGAATGTTGGGATAAGTTATATCGAGTTCAATTATACCACATA
>JAPFFP010000002.1:9610629-9643474 GCA_026153255.1 Solanum medicagineum
AAACCGTGCGCTGGTGCATGGGCGACCCATGGCTGGCAAAGCGGACAATATATGCACGTGTGGGGTCCGGGCTGTTAGAAGTCAAAGAGAGAGTTGAGATAAAGAAAATATTTCAAGTCTTTAACTATATTCACTATACAAAAAAGAGAGTATTTATGTTGAAGGAAGGTGTTTTCGTGTGGAGTTTTGGACTCTTCAACTAATCCGAAATTGTTTGAGTCATACAACATTGTTGGGCTATTGTATCTTGGAGTGGACAAGTCAAGAGATGTACTGCTGGATCCGTGTAGATTATGCCGCAGTGAACTTGAATCTCCTTAAAGAGAGTGAGATATTCGCCTCAGCCTGAATGAATTTTTATTTAATTTTTGACATTTAATTTTCAACTGTAATTTATTGTAATGTAGTATATTACACTAACATAATCTGTGAAACCAAAACATAAACTTTGCACACGTTCTTCTTTGTTTGTTGTAATTAAAGCGATTTGCCCAGATATTTAGAAGATGCAATTTATTACTAGCATGAAGTTACAAGTTACAAGTGTATGCGGCTTTGGGGAGGGTTTAAAATCGTTTGAACTCTTGGTACAATTGTTTTTCATGTTTTAATGATTCTTTTTATTTTTTAATTCGTCAAAAATACAACAGGTGTAAAAATAAATAAATGGAATTCCTGCCTTAAAATTCTCATATATCTATGAGACAAGATTCTTTTAATAAAAATATAATAAAATTACACAGAAGATGAGTTTTGCTCCAACATTTTCGGATGTTGGCCAAGCGACACACTTGAAATGAATTCTGGTCCAATTTTTATAGCGAACACCAGGTCATGAAATATGTTCCAAAAGATAAATCGAAATTCATGGTAGACCTTTGAATTTTGATAGACTAATAGTCACAATTAATAATAGTCATGAAGTTGAAGAAAACTTTAAAAAGATTCCTGTGAGACATTGGTGCCATTGAATATACACAATGGCCAAATGTCTTAGCTTCACAGCATCTAGAGATCGTTTCTATCGATATTTCTTTTCTTTTTCTGGACTTCGTTCTGTAATATCAGATCTTGAAGATGGCACCACTATGCATTGTTGGATACCTAAAGTTCCCGAACCAACAAAACCTAACCTCTTTCTTGTCCATGGATTTGGTGCCAATGCAATGTGGCAATATAGTGATCTCCTAAGACATTTTACTCCCCATTTTAATGTTTACCTTCCTGATCTCCTCTTCTTTGGTGCCTCCGCCACCAAGCGTCCCGAGAGGACGGAGCATTTTCAGGTGAAAGACGAGTTGAATTTTTTTGGATCAAAATGGTAGGTTATTGATTTTGCTGTAATGTTTTCAGGCAAGATGTGTGAAGAAATTGATGGAGGTGCATGGTGTGGATAGGACGAGCGTTGTAGGAATTAGTTATGGAGGATTTGTTGGTTATAGCATTGCTGCTCAATATCCAGAGGTAGTGGAGAGGTTGGTGTTGTGTTGTGCAGGCGTTTGCTTAGAGGAAAAGGATATGAAAGAAGGCTTGTTTCAGGTCTCTGATTTGGACGAAGCTGCTAGTATTTTATTGCCACAGACACCTGAAAAGCTAAGGGAATTGATGCGTTTCTCCTTTTTTAAGCCTGTCAAAGTCATGCCCTCCTACTTCCTTTCTGATTTTATTGACGTAAGTATGTGCATCAATCACTCAACTACAATTTTATACTATTGCAAAACTCTTCATCATTGCACATTTTCCAGGTCATGTGCAATGATTATATGAACGAGAAAAGACAACTCATCCAAAATTTACTTAAAGATAGACGCCTTTCCAATCTTCCTAAGATTTCCCAGGTTTGATAAATTCCCAAGGTTTTCCCTTATCATTAGTTAGTTTATTTTCACTTGTTCATTTGGTTTCTTTCCTATTCCCAATAGTCCACATTAATTATCTGGGGAGAACAAGACAGGATATTCCCATTAGAACTGGGGTACAGATTGCAGAGGTAACAACATCCTCTTTTTTTGGAATTAGTAAAACTTTATTTCATCTCTAATTATACAACTCTTAAATGACAGACACATTGAAGGGAATGCTGAATTAGTAGTTATCAGAAATGCTGGGCATGCAGTCAACTTGGAGAAACCAAAGGAGTTTGCTAAAGAGTTGAAGGCATTTCTTGTTGATGATTAATTTGGACAACCTTTGTGCAGCTAGGGGCGGATTTAGATATCAGATTCTAAATTCAGAGTATATTACTGTATCTGCACTATGATAACTGTACCAACATACTGGGATTCATTGAACCCATTGTAGAAGAGAAGTACAAAAGAAAAAGGTCGATATAAGAGAAGGTGGGATCGATGTACATTGTAGAATTTTCACTCAATTGAACTGTACTTTTGTGCCATATAATTCAACAAGTTCCAAGTTGTTTTTTCCTTATTATCATTTTAACTTCAACTTAGTTGCCTTTCTCTAGGTGCAGACATGTAGTTTGCAAATATAAGACCCTTCTATTGAATGCTTCAGAGCAGAAACCTAAAAATAAAGAGTTAAACATTGATGTTCCCCTGACAAGTTATAACCTTAATTTGAACCTTAAATCCCTTGACAGCGTATTTAGTACCCACCAATTTATTGGCCAGATAACCTACCAAAAGTTGATTAGTAGGTACAACACGCGAGTAGGAACATCGAAGCAGTTCTATTTGACAGAGACTGTCCCTGAATCTACAAGAGATATTCAAACTAATTTAGTTTGAATTTGAGGTCCCAGACTAAAAATGTACGCATCTTATCTGCATCAACCATAACCAGTAGCTCCAAATTCAAACTGATCTAGCTGATTCAATGGAGGTGAGTAGAGATCCTACAGCAACGGATAAATTATTCCAACCGACCAATTTCACCCCAAAGTCACGTGTTAACATTTCTATCCTGTTCAGATCCCCTTCTAATTTGCTTAGCTCCAGCACTAGTCTTCGGGAGATCAGGCTGTATAAATGTAAAGATCTCTCCCCTTGCAATTCAACTCGTATTAAGCAATTAGACTCCAGGTCAGTTGACATAGGATCATACAACACACGGAAATTTCCGAATTTAAGGTCTGGAGTATCAAAGAACTTATCAACACTAATGTTTTCTTGACTGGAAGTATTTGATGTCCCAGCTGGAGATATCCTGCTTTCAGAAACTCGCAGTATATGAGCAGCCTCTCTCATCCCACTGAGAAAAGCCCCGTGCATTGTTGCAGGATACTGTTTATTAGTTGCTTCACCTGCAAAGAAAACTCGGTCTCCAACACTTTCAGCAAGGATATCATAGTCATCCCCTGAGGCTCCAATTGCAACATAAGAATAAGAACCATAACTTAACTGATCCTGTCCCCAACGCGTACAAACTGCTTGAAGTGGATCTGGAACAGCAATTCCTTTCGGACTGAATATGCCCTTCAGAATTTCCAGAACCCTCACAACAGATTCAAGAGGAGACATCTTTTCAAATTTTACTGCTGCTTCTCCAGCTACAAGAGAAATTAGAAGTGGTCCACCCGAAACTGAAGAATAACTATAGAACAGAAAAAACTCACCCCTCATATTTGGATCCTCAGTCAAGTGTCCAAAAGTATCAATCTCCCCACCCCAAAAGTCATAGGGAAAAAGAATTGCAACCTTATTCAACAATCCAAATCCTAATCTCTCGATTGCATCTTTCTTGCGCTGAGGAAGCTCTGGTACAAACTCAATGTTACCCTTTTTAAGCACTCCCAAGGGAACTGTGCATAGAACCATATCCCCATGATATTCCTGTCCACCAGCATACACTAGAACCCCATCAGTACCATATCTTACACTTTCAACCGTCCTATCATAGAAGATAGGAATGTCCTCTGCTAAAGCCCGAATTAACCTCTCATTTCCTCCAGGGATGAAGCAATGATCACCCCCCATTTCATAAGGATCATCCTGGTCCCAAAATGCCATTGACAAATTGGACATTAACGAAGCATTAGCATACTCCAAATTGGCTAAATGCCAATCCAGAAGCATCTGCTCTTGGGGATCCTCAGCCACTCTGTAGACATGCCTAAACGCCTCTAATGCGGTACCTAACGAAACATCTATACTTTTGACCTCATCCAACATTGCCTGCCTAAGTTTACACACCCTATCTAATAATTTATTGAAGGAAGCTTCAACTTTGGAGTCAATATCTGGATTGACAGTTCTACCATTTGGCAAATACAGAGGGCATATATCTCTCACCTTATGAAGTGGAACACCTAGTTGTCTTGCAAGAACACCCAATGGATTACCATTTATTCCAGTTAATACACTTCCGCCTAAATCTGCAGCAGCCACAACCCCATTTTGTCCACCTGTCATTTTCTTGGATCGCACTCTACCACCAGGTCTACCCCTTCCTTCAAGAACTACAACTTTAAGTCCTAGAGAAATCAATTGCCTTGCAGCAACTAAACCCGATAGCCCCGCACCAATAACGATCACGTTGCCCTTCGAGACCCCCTCAGGTGGCTTAAATTTCACTTCTTTTATCGCTGGAGCTACACCAAAATTGATATATCCATGTTGTAGAAGAAAAGTGTAAGCAGAATGCACAAGATTTTTGTGCTCAGCTCGTATGGATTCCAATGCATGATCTTTTGTGAGCCAAACAGTGACATTAGACCGCCAACGTGCGAGAATGTGGTTACGTACGACAATGTAATTGGCTTGTTCAACGCCCCCAATTTGAGAAACTACATTAGCTTCAATTTCTTCCTCTGTAAGGGAATCGACAGGGAACCCAACAGAGATAGCAATTAGGGCCTCAACGTCGACTTCTTTAGCAAGATCCGAAATCCTTCTCCTGCGATTGTGATGCTTGGAGAGGTCGTCTCCTGTGGCAAGTTCCGTCTCGGAGTATGAATAAGCGGTGGAGGGTTTAGGGTTAGGGCGCAGAACACGAAGGCCGTTCACAGCAGCGGCGGAAACCGAGGTTGGAATCATGTCAGTGAAGAATCGTTTTCTACGACGTCGCCTTTTCACTTGAGGTGGGGTGACTGCGGTGGGAGGTGGCAAGTCGGACGATATTTTCGTTTCGGGTGGTTCTGGAAGGTCGTCAATCTGAGAGTCCGAAACAGCAGGTTCGGATGTCGTTTGAGGAGGGGAAGAATTGGCATTGTGCCGGTTGTCTTGTCGGACAATTTCGTCGGAATTAACATTGTCGGATGTATTCGGCGGATGCCCGGCGGATGTTTCCATTGAGGTATAGCGAAGATCAGCAGAGAATTAGGGTGTATAAGATAAATGGAATAATCAATGAAACGAACCACAAGTGAATCAAACACGTAAAGTCGACAGTGATACAATCAGTAATTTAAATAGGAAAAATTCTTGCAAAAATTTCATTAATATACAAAATTATTATAAAATTAAGACAAAATATTAAAATCAAATCAGAGAGTAAAGAAATAGAGAATAATAAATCTTCTTGTATGATATTTTTAGTATTACTTAATATAAAAAGTAATGTGTATTTATAGGTACAAATTTGGTACAAGTAGTAGGTAAGTAATGGTAACAAAGTCCTACTTCATAACTAGTAGGTAAGTAAGTCATAAATTATAACTAGTTGATAAGTATGCACATGGACATACATATGTTTTCAACACTTCCTCTTGGATATCCATGTAAAAAGAAAAGTATATAATTATTTGTAATACGCATTATTTACTGCCTCGTTAAAAATCTTACAAGAAAAATTCAGTGGGACAAAATCTCGTAAAAGGAAAAAACGTGCATCGCGTATTAACTCCCTCTAATGAGAACATCAATCTAAAAGCTTGAATCTTCTCATATCAAGTTTGTATACTATTTTCTTGAAAGTTGCAGTTGATAGAGACTTGGTAAATAAATCAGCAACATTATCACTCGAACGAATCAGTTGTACATTAATATTACCATCCTTTTGTAGCTCATGTATGTAGAAAAGCTTTGGCGAAATGTATTTCGTTCTATCTTCTTTTATGAATTCTCCCTTTAATTGTGATATGCATGATGCATTATCTTCATAAAAAATTGTGGGTGCTTTGTCACATTTTAAACCACGTTTTTCTCGAATGAGGTGTATCATGGATCTCAACCATATACATTCTTGACTTGCTTCATAAATAGCTATTATCTTAGCATGATTTGATAAAGTAGCCACAATAGACTGTTTTTAGATCTCCAAGATATAACAATACTCCCATATAAAAACACATAGTTTGTTTGATATCGAGCTTTATGTGAGTCAGATAAGTACCCAGCATCAGCATAACCAATAAGATCGGGACTGCAATTGTTAGAATAAAATAAGCTCATATTTGATAATCCCCTTTAGGTACCGCAATATGCGTTTGATCTCATTTCAATGTGTTTTAGTAGGAGCAGAACTATACCTTGCTAATAAATTAATGGAAAAGGCTATATCAGGCCTTGTAGCGTTAGCAATATACATTAGTGCACCAATTGCACTAAGATATGGTACTTCAGGACCAAGAATTTCCTTATTCTTTTCTTGAGGTCAAAATAGATCGTTATTCACATCAAGTGATCGAACAACCATCGGAGTACTTGATGAAGGTGCTTCATTCATATAAAATCTTTTCAATATTTTCTCTGTGTAGGCAAATTGATGAACAAAAATATCATTTGTCAAATGTTCGATCTACAAACCAAGGTAAAATTTTGTCTTTCCAAGTTCTTTCATCTGAAACTCGTTTTTTAAATAATCAATTGCCTTTTGAAACTCCTTTTAAGTTCCAATAAGATTTATGTCATCAACATAAACAGCAAGCACAATAAACTCTAATGTTATTTCTTTATAAAAACTCATGAGGAAATTGCACTATATTTATAACCTTCCTTAGATAAATACTTACTAAGACGGTTATACCACATACGTCTAGATTGTTTCAAACCATATAATGACCTTCGCAATCTAATTGAATACATTTCTCGAGGATTCTAACCATATGACTTAGGCATCTTAAATCATTCGGAAATTTTCATGTATATCTCATGATCAAGTGATCCATAAAGATAGGTTGTAGCCACATCCATCAAATGCATTTCAAGTTTTTCATGTACTGTGAAGCTAATGAAATAATGTAATGTTATTCCATCCATAACAGGTGAGTATGTCTCTTCATAATCAACACTAGGCCTTCGTGAAAATTTCTGTGCAACAAGGCGTGCCTTGTATCTTTGTATTTCATTTTTCTCATTCCTTTTTCGCACAAAGACCCATTTATAGCCAACAGGTATTATACTATTTGGTGTTTGAACTATAGGCCCAAAGACTTCACGCTTGACAAGTGATTTCAATTCCAATTGAATTGCATCTTGCCATTTAGGCCAATCATTTATTTGTCATTTTGCAACAGATTGAGGCTCAAGATCCTCACTATCTTGCATGATTTTGTTGTAACATTATAAGCAAAGACATAATCCGCTACTATTTGTGAACAATTCAAATTTCTTTCAGCTTTATGAATTTATGGGTAATTCCTCATTTTCTTGAGTTTCAAGCTTGTTGATCCCTTCAAGGATATCTGAATTACTCATATCTTGAATGTTCATATAAGGTTCATTCATAATGTCATCTTGATCTTTTTTTTCTAGGATTTGATCCTTAGAATCCAATGATCTACCATGCTTCAGTCGTTCTTTGGACTCATTGGCTATGACAGTAGCAGATGATCCTACAGGGACATCAATTCGGATTGGAACATTCTCTGTTGGAATGTGTGATTTAGTAGTCCTTTTTAAATATGTAAATGCGTCTGGTATTTTATTTGCAATTTTTTGTAGGTGAATAATCTTTTGTACTTCTTGCTCACAAATAAAAGTACGGGGATTAAGATGAGACAAAGATAGATTTTTCCACAAAATTTCTCTTTTGATTTCACTGCTTTCTCCCCTTAATTTTGGGAAATTGTCTCATCGAATCGACAATTTATAAATCGTGCAGTGAACATATCTCCATTCAATGGTTCAAGATAGAGAATAATGAAGGGTGATTCAAACCCAATATATATACATAATCTTCTTTGAGGTCTCATCTTAGTGCATATGGTGGTGTTATAGGCACATCTACAGCGCACCCAAAAACTCTTAAATGAGATATATTAGGTTTTTGATCCAAAATCAACTGTAATGGAGAAAATTTATGATAATTTGTCGGTCTGAGATCAATCAGTTTTGCAGCATGCAAAATTGCATGAGCCCAAAAAGAAGTCGGCAACATAATTTTCATAAGCAATAGTCTTGTTAACAACTGCAGATGTTTAGTTAATGCTTCAGCAAGGTCATTTTGAGTGTGAACATTAGCTACAGAATGTTCAATTCTTATCCCAATTGATAAAAAACAATCATTAAATGCTTGGGATGTAAACTTTGCAGCGTTGTCAAGGCGAATTGTTCTAATTTGAATATCGAGAAATTGTGCCCATAATCGTATAAGTTGTGCCAACAATTTTGTAAATGCCAAGTTGTGAGATGATAACAGATATACATGAGACCATTTAGAAGAAGCACCTATTAAGATCATAAAGTACCTAAATGACCCACGATGTGGGTGAATTGGTCCACAAATATCCCCATGTATACGTTCCAAGAACGCAGAGGACTCAATTCTAACTTTTGTTTGTGATGGTCACATAATTAACTTGTCTTGGTAACAAGCAATCCAAAAAAAATTCATCATTTAAAAGAATCTTCATGTTCTTTAATGGATGATCATTTGAATTTTCTATTATTTGTCTCATCATTATGGATCCATGATATCCCGGATGATTGTGCCAAAGTGCAAAAGTATTGGAATCAGTAAACTTCTGATTTACTATAGAATAATATTTGTCCAATACAACCCAGAAGATAATGTTCGAAATTTTTCTATAACACATGTCTGCCCAGAGATATTTTTTGTTACAACAAAATATTCAAGACTCATTTCATCAATTGTCTTGATATGATAACCATTTTTACGAATACCTTTAAAACTCAATAAACTTCTCTGAGATCGAGGAGAGAACATAACATTATTTATTGTGAGTCTAGTTCCTTTGGGCAAAATGATGATAGCTTTCTCAAAGCCCTCAATCAAATTTGCACTACTAGAAATTGTAGTAAGATTTATATTGCCCATACTTAAATGAGAAAAATATTTCTCATTTTTTTAATATTGTGTGTGTTGTGCTAGAATCAATCAAGCAAATGTCTTCATAATTAGATAACTTGCTTTGAGAATTATCCATATCTTCGAAAAGAATAAAATAAAATCTCTTAGTAAATTTCTTTTTTCAGAGAGGCCTAATTGGCCAAGAGAAGACATTTTAGATAGTAATATATGAAAAGTAAATATTAATAATTATTATAGGTCTTCCTTAACCTATATTTACGACTTTTATTTTTATTTTTCTTTAATTTTTTTAAATAATTATTATTGGTCTTCCTTAACCTATATTTATGATTTTTCTTTTTCTTCAATTTAAACAATAATAGTTAGTCAAACTTTCACCTACTATATATATCTATTCAAATATCATGCAACTTACTACAATTATTGAATTAATAGTTATGGTTTAGTCAAAGATCTTATCTCCTACTTTATACCGATATATTCAACCAAATATTTACTGCAATAATTTAGGTAGTCAACCATTTTACTACCTATACATACTTATCACCTTTTTCAATCTTATTTTGATAAGTATATTCTATTGCATTCTTTCAAAAGAATTTTGTGTGTGACAAAGCAGGCATAATGGTAAGATTTAAAATCATCTTATAAAAAGGCCTCACTTGTTATTATTTTATTTGAACCAACAAAATTAAAAATTCATATTTTCATAAATATTACTAAAGAGACTTAATGAACATACACATATAAGTTTAAAAATATTTATATTATTATAATTATTATTTTATATTATAATTAG
This sequence comes from Solanum medicagineum, assembly GCA_026153255.1. Taxonomy (NCBI): domain Eukaryota; kingdom Viridiplantae; phylum Streptophyta; class Magnoliopsida; order Solanales; family Solanaceae; genus Solanum; species Solanum medicagineum. Next base: position 9,620,603 of record JAPFFP010000002.1, read on the forward strand.
TACAAAGACAATAAGTATTTATAATATCATCATTAGCAAATATTAAACATCATTATTATATTCTTCCACATTCACGAAACTATCACCAATCAAGTGATTTACTTTTGCTTCAGGTTGGTCAAACTCTGCCACTTCCAAGTGTGTGAAGTCAACACGATTTTCAACTAGAAAATTAGCTTCAGGATTTTTATCCTTCTTTCTTAGTGATGTTGATAAAGATCAACTAAGTGTTTGGGAGTACGACAATCACTTGCATGGTGATTTCTTCCACCACATCGAAAACAAATTATTCTAACTGCTTCACGCTTCTCATCTTTTTCTTTTCCCTTTGAATATTGATTTTTATTTGGTGAATGATTAACATCAGGGAAAGAATTTTATTCTTGGTCATAATTAGGGTCACGACCACGTCCACGTCCGCGACTAGGACTACAACATCTTCCACGCCTAACGTGTTGGGCATACACCTCACTCACTTCAGGAAATGGTGTCGACTCAGTAGGTCTATTATCATGATTTTTCATTGACAAATCATTATTTTGTTCAGCCATGAGAAGATAAGAAATCAGTTCAGAGTACTTCTTGAAACATTTTCCTCGATATTGTTATTGTAGTAGCACATTCTAGGCATGAAATGTCGAGAATATTTTTTTCAACATATCAACATCACTAATGGTATCTCCACATAGTTTCAAAGTAATTCTGAATATGGTAGAATTGTACTCATGAATAAACTTAAAGTCTTGTAACCTTAAATGCATCTAATCATATCGTACTTTTGGATGTATGACCATCTTCCAGTGATGATATCTTTCTTTCAAGTTATTTTACAGAACAAATGGATCTTTGATTATGAGATATTCAATTTTTAGAATTTCGTCAATGTGATGATGCAAGATTATCATTGCCTTAGCACAGCCTTGTTTTGATGCTTTATTATTATTTTTAATAATGTCCCTGAGACCCATTGCATCCAAATGGATTGCAGCATCTAGTACCCATGAAAGATAGTTCTTGCCTGAATTATGAAGGACAACAAACTCAAGTTTAGTAAGATTAGCAATAATGAATACAAGTAAAATAATAATACCTTAACCTTCAATTTTAGCCTTCAAAATTTGAGACGGTAGAGTCTCGTGTGATAACGTGTTATAAAATTAAGATAAAATATTAAAATGAAACCAAAGAGTAAGAAATAGAGAGTATTTAATTCTTCTTCTATGATATTTCTTAGTATTACTTAATATAGAAAGTAATACTATTTAAGGCACAAATTTAGTACAACTAGTTGGTAAGTAATGGTAAGAAAATCCTACTTTAGATCTAGTAGGTGAGTAATGGTAAGAAAATCTTACTATACAACTAGTAGGTAAGTAAGTCACAAATTTACAACTAATTGTTAAGTATTCACATGGACATATATTTGTTTTCAACAAAACTAATTAGTTGACAATTGGATGGTGGTTTTCTGTGGTATGGTATGGTACGGTACGGTTGCTAAGAGAACCACGTTTGTTTTGATTGTTTCATTAATTATATGGTATGATATGGTTTGGTTTGATGGTGCATAAGATGAAAACCTTCACTTTTTTTAAACCACCAATTTCGTGGTATTCCATGATTTTCTTATTATATCCTTAAATTTAAATAATTCTAATTTATCACTTATTCTTTATTAAACTTATCCTAATATATTTACTGCTTTTGTATTACTTATTTTCCCCTGCATCAACTTTTAAAATTTCTCTTCCGCCTCCTGTCTTTTCTTCAAGTTTTAATCTATTTTTTTAGGTTCGTTTTTTTAAAAGTTTTCTTGTGTTGTTTGTATGAATTGTAGATATATTAGCTTGTATGTTGTCCAACTTGATTCTATGTATTTATTTTTAAACATATTATAAAAAAAATTGACAAATTTAATATTTATAATAATTAAGGACATTTTTGTAAATTTATAAGTTATGATACAGTATCATACAGTCAAATCAAACAAATTATCATTAAACAATAGCAACCCATACAGTCTACCCAAACATTGTACAGTATTGTACTATACAATGACATACCATACCATACATTATGAAACCATGACAAACCATCATCCAAACAGAGGGTAAATGTAGTCATAATTTTATATTAAGAGAGAAGAGTGAACATCATACTAGCTAAAACCTAAAATCATTTGATGTTACAAAATTTTGATGATTTAACAAACCATTAGGAAGAGATGAGAACCCATGAGTACTGTGAACTTGAAAGCTTCAACCAACAATAGTACACTAATAGTCTGTTATTTGTTCGTGCGCATCACCCTGCTCTGCAGCAGTTGTCTAACCAATGAAATTACACCAAATGTTGCTGATGTTGGATATATATATATATATATCCAAGCTTTCTCGAACGTGTGTATGTGTATATATATAGATTGAGTGAGTATTCTTGGTGAGGATCTCGAGTAGTACACTTAGCAAAATCAGAGTTGTTTTTACTTTGCGTACTTCATTATTCTTAATGGGTGCTTGCATCTCGTAAATTGATTCCTAGTCTATAACATGACCCGATATTAAGCAAGCCTTTGCTCTTCATTGTTGAGTTCATAGCTGGAGTTAGGTATGGTGAGTGTAGAAGTCTAAGTTGGATAGTGTTAGTCGATTTAGTGGGTAGTGGAGTAGCTACTTAGTTTGCTCAAACCTGTGATAACACTCAGTGGACGCGTGCGTTCTATCAATTAGTATCAGAACCTGGGCTCTCTGAAAGTTTAACACTTAGAGGGGATCTTGAAGAAGAAATGACATCTCTACTGAATCTAGAAGAGGGTCAGTTATCTACCAGACCTCCTTTCTTTAATAGGCAATTTTATAATTGGTGAAAAACTCATATGCATAATTTTCTCGTCGCTGCAGACAGTGAGCTATGTGACATTGATCTTGAGAAGGCCTATGACAAAGTTTCAAGTGATGTCCTATGGAGGTGTCTAGAGATAAAAGGTATCTCAATAGTATGTATTAGGGTGATAAAGGATATGTACGATTGAGCCAAAACTCAGATAAGAACGGTGAGAGGAGACTCAGAGTATTTTCCTATAGAGATACGACTTCATCAAGGATCAATGTTGAGCCCTTTTCTTTTATTCTTGGTAATAGATAAGCTGACACGATTTATTCAGGTTAAGGCTCCATGATGTATGGTATTTGCAGACGACATAGTACTAATTGATGAGACTCAGAATAAAGTTAATGACAAGTTGAAGGTTTGGAGACTTACTATGAAATCCAAAGAATTCAAACTGAGCAAGACGAAAACAAAATACTTGGAGTGGAATTTCTGTGTTGTGAAGGATGAAACATACATTGAAGTAAGGCTTGCCACTCCATCTATTCCCAAGAGAGAAAACTTTAGATATCTTCAGTCCATCATCCAGAGTAGTGATGATATCACACATTGTATTGAGGCAGCGTGGACGAAATGGAGGCTTGCTTATGGAGTATTGTGTGATAAGAAGATACCACCTAAATTTAAAGGTAAGTTTTATAGACGGTTGTTAGACCGTCTTTGCTATATGAGGTGGATGTTGGCCAATCAAAACCTCGCATGTTCAGAAGATGCAAGTGGTGGAAATAAGGATGTTGAGACGGAGATGTGTAGACATACCAGCAAAGATAAGATTAGGAATGCGATCATTCGGAAGAAGTTAGGAGTGGTCTCTGTGGCAGAAAAAATGAGAGAAGCGATATTGCGAGTTTGGATATGTGCAGAGAAGAAGTGTTGACGCTCTGATTAGGAGGTGCGAGATGTTAGATTTAAGAGCTAGGCTGAGTGGTAGAGGTAGAGCGGAAAAGTATTAAGGGGAGGTGAGTAGGTAAGATATGGCGCAACCTCGTATCACCGAGGTCATGACCTTAGATAAAAAGGATTGGAGGTCTCATATTAGGGTAGAAGGTTAGACGTCTCGTAGGGATAGGATGACATCTGGCAGTATGATTTAATTGGCTAGTAGAAGTAGTTATGTCTTTTATATTGTGTTGTTATTGTCTATCATTTATTTTGTTATTTTATTGTCTTTATAAATTATCATTTGCTTTTCACCATAGTCATTTTGCTTCATATCTAGTATTTTTCTATTGTTGGAATGATATTTTTGAGATGGAAGTCTTTCAAAAATAGTCTTTCTATCTCTATAAAACAGTGGTAAGACATTTTACCTTCCCCAAACCCCACTTGTGAAATTTCAATAGATAACCTTTTAGTATAGTTATTCACGCTTCTATGAAATCTCTTACCATAGCAGTTGATGAAACATCCTCATTTTCAAAACACTCAAACATTGTTAGTTCAATTTATCAAATTTTCAATCATTATTAGTAGAATAGGTAGGTATTCATGGATCTTGTTTCGGCACCTAATCCAATTTAGTAAAGGCTTCCATTATAATCAAAGTTAGTAAATCAGTTCACTCTTTTGCATTCAAAAATTCTAAACATCATTAATATTATTATTTTCATATATATACTTCAAATTTTTGCATAAAATACCTTTAAATAATTGTAATTGCTCATCTTTTAAAGCTTCTACATGTGAATTTAATATTTCACTCGGTAATCAGCCAGATCAAGACTTCACTTTGGACCAAAATAATTCTAGTGCCGACATCCCGGGGTAGACTCCGAACGTGACATAATTGGAAGCTCAAAAGGAGAATTTTGATGAAATGACTATTAAGGATATCAGAAATAGTTATATCATATTCGTGTTCCTTTAGAGGGCCGTAAATCATATTGCTTAGAGGTTTCCTTGGTTCATCCAATTGTCTTGTCATGTGTTTACGATCATGTTTTTCCATATTAAGGAAATTGTTGGTAATAATAAAAGTTATACAAGCAAAGGTTATGATCGTCTTTTCACAATTGTTGCCAAATTTGGGCCAAATATTACATCAAATTAAGCCAATTGTACCATCCTTTATCATAAAGACTCCCTTTTAGTGAGAAAGAAGTCTTTCGTTCACCTGATGGGTTGAGACTAGAAACCTACACACCACAAAATCCAATAAAAGGTCTACACAACCACGCAATAATGACCCAAACGGTTCTTCCTTTTCCACAGTTGAAGACAACATGACAGTGGAAATTCCAAACATGCATATGTTTTCAAGAACACATGCATTGTCCTCAACAACTCTAAAGAGACAAACCAAACAGATTCATGATCACAATAGTTGCCACAACGCTCGCCTGAAAACCAATTTCGGGATAAATAAGATTTGTAAAGACAATTAGCCACAGGGGTTACGAAGCTACTGCTTTTAATGAAATCTGCCACCATTTAGAAGTATGTACGTCTAGGGAAAAACAAAGAGTCTCAGAAGTAGGGGCTGTAACGCATCGGTGCCCTAGCCCTTGGAATCTTTCTGCAGCATTAATTAATGAAGGCACGTCACAAAAATAATTAAATACAGAAAGTGAGGGTAGCAAACACAAATTTGTTTATAAGTAATGATATTTTTTTAAATGGTATGGAACAAATAATGTTACCCGTATCCATAAGGAGGGAAAAAGTAAGGAGCAGCCATGAATGGTGTCCGGCCTCGAAAGCCCATATACGGGTTGGGACGCCTAGCACGGTACGGCTTCATACCAGGAACATTAGTCCTCTTTACTGATACCTACACAACATTTGCAATCACAGATGACAATGGGTATGGAGACAGAAATGAAAGGTTCTATGTTCAAATGTGATTCCTTTACCACAAGGACGTTGTCCATAGATCAAATTATTTCATGGACAAGAACAAACTCATTTTATTTTCCTAATTTCAAGAAAGGAAGAACTCCCTCTCGGTGATAAAGGCTTCTTGATTCGTAATCAGTAATATAGGTCAAAAGAAGAGTTATCCTCAACTTTAGTTTTGATTCTTTCTATAATTCAATCTTCTATAACCAAAGAGAAGGCCATGTTCAAATGTATCGACCATATACACGGTGGATTTAGGGACTATCTGGTTAACCTTAAGTTGGCGGCCATGAAGTTCAGACTCATTCAGAAGAAGAGCTTCTTGAACAGCTTCCGGTTCAACAAACTCCACGTAAGCATATCCTTTGGGTTGCCCAAACTTGTTAGTTCGGATGGTAACTCTATTTACTGTCCCACATGCCTGAAAATGCTGCTGCACTTCCTCTGGAGTGCATGAATAGTCCACCTATAAAACAAGTTCAGTATCTCAAACTGTTTGCCCAAATAAACACACAAGAGATAGTCTCAGACTGGACCCAAAGGTCAATCAAGATAGCCATGAAAAACCAAATAGAATAACCAACTGGCTGACATGCTTAGTAAATAAAACCAACGAAGGAGCAACCATCATTCATTTAAATAAACAAATACAGACAGAATCGGATTCCGATGATGAGCCAGACGATCCTAACATCATTTATGAGGAGCTGGACGACAAAGCTGCCTCAGATAGTTGTTGTACGTAATCAACCTTTTTACTGCATGAATATGAATCCTTATCCACAATAGCTACTGAAAAAGCACCCTTCCTTGTCCCTATTACAAAAAGGGGGTTCAACATAATTACATGTGCATCCCCAACCAGACATTAACTTGAATGGTTAAATACGAGTCAGATAACGACTCTCGACTCCAAGACAGGGACATGGAGGTGAAGTTGGATGAAGACTGGGGGAAACCAAGATTTGGATCACTGATGAGCATAAAAGTTGGTAATTTCTTTCAATCAGACTAAATTTGAATTAATCAGGATCTATACTAGTGGGAGGCGGCAACTACCTAGTAAAATAGTTGAGGTGTCTACAAAGTACAAACTGATTCACACACCACCGATATTAAAATAATGACTTTGCAATAATAAGTTACCTTATTCAACATAGCTTGACCTCTAGGGTTGAACTGAGGTCTCCAATTTTAATTCTCTACTAAAGGTTTTGGAAGAAACCTATGATCTCCTCCTGGATCACCGCTGGCTCAGATATAGTCCCCCATCGATCAAAAGACTATTAATGTTGTTGAATCTTTTGTGACTTGTTTACTGGAAAAATTATATTTTATCATTTGCTTTTCACTTTAGTCGTTTTTCTTTTTTCTTTTTTCTTTTTCTTTTCCTTTTTTTTTCATATCTAGTATTTTCTGCTTATGGGGCTTGATATTTCCGAGATGAGGGTCTTCCGGAAACAACCTCTCTATCTCTACGAGGCAGTGGTAAGGTCTGCGTACATGTTACCCTCCCTAGACCCCACTTGTGGGATTCCACGGGTATGTTGTTTTTATCCCCCTCTTTCAACCATACAGACCTGGATTTTTGCCTCCATGCCACTTTCTCCCTTTTTGACACCTACTCTAACTCTACCGTTAGCACAGCTCTGAGAAAAGACTCATTATCAGACAAGCATCTGGATCACATCTAAATCACCAAGCTGATTGAAAATGTTTTATTTCTCTAGACCTAGATTGCCTTAAATAGTTCTGCTCCATTCTTTCAACTTCACTTTGAGGGCTTTCAACTTGCAAGCTAGAATGTAATCTGGTCTTCCTACAAAAAAATTTAGAATCCCACTACCGCTTTACTCCCTTATTAAAAATCTTAGTTGCGACCACCAATTTTCAAATTTGAAATAGGACAATGATCTCTTCTAGTTTCCACATTCTAGTAGCAGCGGATTGTGATCAGAAGTGATTCTAGGCACAATAGTTTGCTTGATTTTCTTGAAGCATACTTCCAAAGAATAGGAACTTATCCCATCTTGATGATGTGTTATGCCTGTCTCCTTTTCTCCATGTAAAATTACCCTCAGTACAAGGTGGATCTTCTAGTTCCATATATTCAATGTAATCTGAGAAATCTCCCATGGTTTTAGTGGTTCTGGTGCAGTTCTTCTTCTTAGAAGGAACCTTACTACATTAAAGTCCCCCCGCAATAACCCAAGGGCCTCTACATAAGCTCCTTACTGTCCCCAACTCCAAGCATAACTCTTCCCTTCCGCTCTGTTTTTTGGAGCATATAGTGAGGCCTAGGAATCTAACAGTACAATAAGCCCCTACTTACAGACTTCTCCCTCCCATATACTGTTGTTCCATAGAATGATAATGCCTCCTTTAGTGCCTCTGGCTTCATATTATGCAAATTTCACCCTCCTGTTGGCCCATAGCTATTTGATTGTCTCCCTTGTGTCACCTCTTGTTTTTTTTTTTTTGAAAACAGTACACATCTGCTCTCTATTTATGTAACATGATGTTGATCAACAACCTCTTCCCAGGATCATTGAAGCCTCTCACATTCCATGACACTATGTTAACCTTGATTGGAATTATTATCAAAACATCCCCCTCTGTTTCTTGTTCCAAAACTAATGAAATTGCCGCTTGGTTGCAGGTTTTTAAGCTCCTTTGGAATCTTCTCTTTTGGAATCACAAGCACTTTTGCACCTAGAGTCTCTTCTGGCGCCTGTCTTTTGCCATCGATTTTCATAAATGGATTCAAAGCCACCTCCTCCCAGCCTTGAAAGTGGACTCCAAACTACATGCTTAATTTAAGTATGTCTTGTTGGACCCAAAACGGAATCGTCTTCTTAGGGTCCATTGTGCCTGCGTCTTCGGTTGAATTGAGAGGTGGAATATCATCTATCATGTCCTCCCCCTCCTCCTTTTTCAACTGTAAATACTCTCCTGCATCTATCACCATATTATCCTTGTTTTCTGTTTGGATGATAGACATTGCGTCATCATCAACTCCTCTTTTTTCACATCCTGATCATTGCATGCCTCGTCAAAGGTTCCTGTATTGAGTACTAATTTGGCCTCTATCACCACTGGTGTTATTATGTTTGCCTCAATCTCAATTTGGAACGGGTCTGAGATCAATCAGATCATTAGGCCCACTTGTTTTAAAGTAACTTCTATCGAACTGGCTAGCAGGTCCGAGCCCAAATCTCGCTTGGTCTTTTTTGGCTTCTTAAAAGGACAGTCACGTGTTTGGATTTGCTTTTTCAAAAAGATATGAGCAACCCACATGTTCTCTTGTCTGTACATCTGTTTCCAACACATGAAAAAAGGTGATTCAGAGTCCTTCATTGTTCACTAGTTTGAAGGATTACCCAGTGTTCTCAAAGGCGAGCGCTTTTGCACGTTTGGCAAATGGCAAGGCGAAGTGAAGCCATCTCGCCTATCACAGCCAAGGTGAGGTGCAATTTAGAATGGCGACCAGAGGCGACAGAACGGCAAGAGGTGAGAGTCGAGGCGAGGCGCCTTAGGCATCGCCTTTTTTATTTTTTTAAAAAATATCCCTGATTTAATTTAATAATTAAAAAGAACTATTAGGGTTTATTTGGATTTTGGGTTTCCGCGACTTTTCTCTCCGTTGCAGCTCTCGCGACCTCTTCTCCAACTCATGATCGCCGATTCTTCTTTCTCCTCTGGTCTGAGACTCGAGAGCTGAATAGTAGCTTCATAGTTTTGTTTTTTCTTCTTCTCTTCTTCATCTTTCATATGCAGTGAGCACTGAGCAAAGCACATCAGTGTTTTCTCATGCTCTATTTTAGATGTTCGGTTTTTTTTTTCCCCAGGAGCCTGGTCACTGGATCTACTGTTACTGTCAATCTGCCGATTTAAGAAAAAAATTCTAATCCTTCTATACTTATTTCTACCCTACTCAATTTAGTCTTATACTAATTAATATAGTATTAATTTGTTCATAAATAGTAATTCCAATGGCATCTGATGCTTGCAAAAAGGAGGATATTGGATGGAATTGTGGTATGCAAGGACTAACAAAAGATTCAGTGATACGTCTGTTTTGTAAAGTCACTTATAATAGTAATATTATGCGACACAAGCAACATTTGATGGGTGGAAATAGAAATGTAAAATAATGTCCAAGTTGTCCGACCAAAGTTAGAAGAAATAAGGGGTTATGTGCAAAATAAAGTTGCGTGTAATCCGAAATTTCAGGTAAGGCAGCAACAACCTGTGGTTCATAATGATGATGATGCTGATATGGATGAGTATGATGAAATGCTGCCTGCCTCAAAAACTCAAAAGATGTCTTCTAGTGGAAGTGCATCATTCATGGGACGGAACATGACGAATGGTCCTCTTAATCTCTATTTTTCACAAAAATCACAATAACAGGGAGGATTTGAAAAGGGAGCAGGTTTGGATGAAACCAAGAAAACTCCAAGGGCGCACACAGTAAGTGCTTTTGCATTATGGATGTCCAATGTAGGGCTCCCTTTTAATTGTGTTAATTACAAATCATTTGATAAATTCATTGAGGCAATAGGACAACATGGCCCTAGAATGAAGCCACCCACCATCCATGAAAGTAAGAGTTGCTCACCTAAAAAAGAGGTGAAGAAAGTGGACAAAATTGTTGATGAGCATGAAGTGCAATGGACAAAGTTTAAAAGTTCCATTAAGATGGACAAATGGAAAGCACAAAATGGCAAAATGTTCATCAATATTTTGGTGAATTCTCCAATCAGCAGTGTATTTCATGGTCCTGTTGATGCTAACGATGAATCTATCGATTCTCCCAAAATGTACAACTTGTTCAAGAACACTATTAAAAGAATCAGACTGGAAAATGTCATGCCAGTTGTCACCAGTAACACTAGTGAGAATGTTCAAGCAAGAAGCATGATGAAGGGTGTACACCCACTCATTTATTGGACTCCATGTGCCGCTCATTGGATCAGGTTGATGTTTGGTAACATATTCAAGATTAACTTGAATGCTTCAAGTAATATCAGTCTCCTATCCTATAACTTTCTTTATAATTAATATTTAATACTTATTAGCTACTAATTACCATAATATTGCTTGAACAGTTTTTAATAAGGCCATCAAGATCCATTCCTACATTAGTCAGAGGCCGTCGTCATTGAACTTGACGAGAAAACTCACTAATGAAAGAAATTTGGTGAAATCGGCAAAGACAAGATTTGCAACGGCCTACTTGACTTTAAGAGCTATGTACAATCAAAAGAAAATTTTGAGACTTCTAATACTGAATGGACTTTAAATTGATTTGCAAAGGGAACTTTAGGAAAAGATGCTGCCGGTCTTCTTATTTTGCCCACTTTTGGATGATGTTAGGGCACTTAAAATTCGTGGTCCTTTGACAACAGTGCTTCGTTTGGTAAATGGGGAGAAAAAACCACCAACAGGCTATATTCATAGAGCACTGGACGGAGTCAAGGAAACTATTGAGCAGGACTTCGATGGAGTTAAGAAGCAATATGAGAAAGTGTGTGAGATCATTGATGCAAGGTAGACTGACCAACTCCATCGATCTTAGTATGTTGCAAGCCATATTTTGAACCCAAGATTGTTTTATAAAGCTTAGGCAGATGGCACTATACATCAAAATGTGTGGACAAGTTATCATGTATGTGTTGAGAAGATGAACCCCGATATAACAACACAAGATTTACTAGTCGTTGAACTTCCTAGTACAAAAATGTTAAGGGACTGTTTGGTTGTGGTCAGTATCAAAGAGACAAAGACACAAGGTCACTCGATAAGTGAGTTGATTTTTTCTTTATATTATAGTTTTGCTTAAGTTATTTGACTTATTTATACTTATTATTAACCTTTAAATTTATTTTTTATAGTTGAATGGTAGTCATTATCCGATAGTCAAACTCCAAACTTGCAAAAATTTGCCATGGAAGTGCTAAGTCTAACTTGTAGCTCATTCAGATGTAAGCGAAATTGGAGTGTGTTCAAATATGTAAGAAAAATATTTTATATCCTAATATCCGTATTGTATTATTATGAGTAGTACTTGTTAGTTAATATCTGCCACTTATGCGCAGATTCATTCTAAAAAGAAAAGCAGGCTTGCATTATTGCATCTCAATGGTCTAGTGTACATTAAGTACAATAGAGCATTGAAATGTCGTAATGACGCTCGTGATACTATTGATGCAATTGTCTTTGGATTATATTGATGGGTCAATTGAATGGTTGGTTGGACGCCCTAAAGATCAAGAAGATGAACTAGTATATGAGGAATGTGATCTTACTTGGGGTATTTCTGCTATGGCAATTGGAGCTGATGATAGTATTTATGGTCTTAGGGGAATTCTTTCAAGATCAAGGGCAAAGGAGTACAAACTACATCTACAAGTATAAGTTCAAGTAGGAGTCGAACACTAATTGATGAAGAATCGGATGAGGAGGAAGATGAGGAGCAACATAATCATAATGAAATGGATGTTGAACACTAGTTATCCAGTGATCCTCCATTTCGTATTTGGCTTGTATACATCTTTCCACAGTACTTGCTCACTGGAGGTGAATCTCCACAACCATTTCATCATAAGAAACTGATTATGAATTTTTAAATTCCTTACCCTCATCCCCCCTGCTTGTTTACACTCAATCACAGCTTCCCACTTAACCAAGTGGAACTTCCTGGTTTCACTATTTCCTTCCCACAGAAAGTTTCTTCTTAGAGCATCTAGAGTCTATCAACGACACCATCAGGGATAGGGAAAAGAGACATCATATAGGTAGACATAGAGTACAAAACAATGTTGATGAGTGTCAATCTTCCTCCTGCAGAAAGGTACCGACTCTTCCAAGTCACCGACCTTTTCTCACATTTTTCAATCACCCCATTCAAATGCCTATGGATTTGCTTTTGGCTCCCAAAGGCATCCCCAAGAATGTAGTTAGTAGGTTTACTTTCCTTCCATCCAGAATCCTAACCAGAGAGGGTAAATCAGGAACTACATTTATTGGATATAAGAAACTCTTGTTCCAATTGATATGAAACCCTGAGATAGCTTCAAAAACAACAAAATTACCCTTACACTCTTGAGTTGGCTCTGTTTGCATCACAAAAAACGCGAGTGTCGTCTGCATATTGTAAGTGAGTAATCTCCAAATCAGCCCCCACTCTTCTGGACACCCTAAAACCTCTTAGCCACAATTTTAGCAATTTTCAACATATTATTTAGCCCCTCCGTAGCAATAATAAAAAGGAACGGAGATAAGGATCTCCTTGTTTTAAACCTCTCTGTGAAGAGAGGAAACTAATAGGGGAGCCATTTATAAGAACTGAGAATTTCACGGTGCTAATGGAAAACTTCATCCATCTTAGCCATATGCCTCCAAAACCCTCTTTTGATAGGCTCTCCAGCAGGAACTTCCAATTGAGGTGGTCATAAGCTTTTTGAATGTCCAACTTACATAGGATGTCTGAGCACTACTTTTAGTTCTAGTGTCAACACATTCATTTTCCATAAGAGTGGCATCCATTATTTGTCTCCCTTCTAGGAAGACGAAAAACTCATGACTTGGACCAAGTGAAGTGCATTAAAGATGAGAAGGATGAGGTGTTGGTGGATGAGAATTCCATCAAGAGAAGGTGGCAAGCTTACTTTCATAAACTCTTAAATAAAGGGGACAGAGATATTGAGTTGGGTGATTTGGCACACTCCGATAGTTATCGGGGATTTTGGTTATTGTAGGCATTTTAGAGTTGAGGAAGTTAGATGTGCTATTAGTCGGATGAACAGAGGGAGAGCGATCGGACCCGATGAAATTCTGGTGGATTTCTTGAAGAGTGTGGTCAAGGAGGGTATTGAGAGGTTGACTAGGTTGTTTAACGCTATTACAAAAACAGCTAAGATACCCGATGAATGGAGGAGGAGTACAATGGCTCCATTGTACAAGAACAAGGGTGATATTCAAGGCTGTAACAATTACAGGGGTATCAAGCTGTTAAGCCACACTATGAAGGTTTGGGAGAGAGTGGTGGAAATGAGGGTAAGGAAAGTAGTGTCTATTTCTTAGAACCAGTTCGGATTTATGCCGGAACGATCAACTATCGAAGCAATCCATATTGTTTGGAGATTAGCGGAGAAATATAGGGAGAGAAGAAGGGACCTTCATGTGGTGTTCATTGACCTTGAAAAAGCCTATAACAAAGTTTTTGAGGGATGTCCTATGGAGATGTCTAGAGGCGAAAGGTGTTCCTATGATATACATTAGGGTGATAAATGATATGTATGACGGAGCCAAAACTCGGGTAAGATCGGTAGAAGGAGACTCAGAGTATTTGTTGAAATTGGACTCCATTAAGGATCCGTGTTGAGCCCTTTTCTTTTTGCTTTGGTAATGGATGAGCTGACATGGTCTATCCAGGAGGGGGTACCATGGTGTATGCTATTTGCAGATGACATAATACTAATTGATGAGACTCAGGCTAAAGTTAATGATAGATTGGAGGCTCAGAGATATACTTTGGAATCCAAAGGGTTCAAATTGAGCAGAACCAAAACAAAATACTTGGGAGTGTAAATTCAGTGTTGCTAAAGATGAAGCAGACATTGAAGTAAAGCTTGCCACTCAACCTATTCCAAAGAGAGAAAGCATTAAGTATTTTGGATCCATCATCCAGAGTAGTGGCGATATTGATGATGATGTTACACATCGTATTGGGGCAACATGAGGAAATGGAGGCTTGCCTCAGGAGTATTGTGTGATAAAAAGATACCACCTAAGCTTAAAGGCAAGTTTTATAGAATGGTAGTTAGACCATCTTTGCTATATGGGGTGGAGTGTTCGCCAATTAAAAATTCACATGTTCAGAAGATGCAGGTTGCGAAGATGAGAATGTTTAGATGGATGTCATCTGTGGACATACGAGGAGTGATAGAGGAATGAGACCATCCGGGAGAAGTTAGAGGTGGCCCATGTGGCTGACAAGATGAGATAAGCGAAACTACGTTGGTTTGGACATGTGCGGAGAAAGAGTATCGATGTTCCTGTTAGGAGGTGTGAGAGGTTGGATTTAGGGGTCACACGGAGGGGTAGAGGTAGAACGAAGAAATATTGGGGGGAGGTGATCAAACAAGATATGGGGAATCTTTATCTCACCGAGGACATGACCTTAGATAGAAAGGAGTGGAGGTCGCGTATTAGAGTAGTGGGTTAATAGGCTAGTAGGGGTAGGTTGATATATGACGTTGCGATATAGTAGGTTAGTAGGAGTAGTGATGTTTATTAGTCCTATATTTGTTTACTTTTAACGTATTTACTTTGCTTTTGTATCTTGTGTTGTCATTATCCGTCTTTATATGTTAATTTTATCGTATTTCCATGCTATCATGTGCTTTCCTTATTAGTCACTCTTTCTGTTCCCTTTCCTTTCCTTTCCTTTTTCCATATCTAGTTTATTCTGCTTATGGGTTTTTGTGAAAGGTTCCCAAGAAACAGCTTTTCTACTTTATGAGGTAGTGGTAAGGTCGGCGTACATTCTACCCTCCCCAGACGCCACTTGTGGGATTCCACTAGGTATGTTGTTGTTGTTGTTGTTGTTGTTTTATGAAGGCGAACTGTTGGGGACCCACTTGCTTATGCATAACCATTTTGATTCTCTCAGTGAGTAATTTGGAGATGATCTTTATCTTGTACACACTACCAAATAGGCTAATGGGTCTAAAGTCGGTGAGTTCCTTAGAAACTAACAAGATGATTTGTAATTAACAAATCTAAAAACTAAAAAGATGATTTGTAAAAGCATGTTAGAAATTGTTAACAAAATGGTTCTAATATTATATTGAGGAATGAGACCATCTCATTCAAATCTCATACTTCAACAAGGTTTCACAACAGGTAGAGGTGTGGGTTCGACTCTCCCCTTCACCTATTATCAAAAAGAATTACCATGTATTTAGCGCATGAAAAAGAATCAGATTCGCATGTGAAGAGGCATGCACAAGACATAATTAACTAAATAAAATGTTCTCCCAAACAATTTAAACTTTTTAAGTGAGAGCCACACATTTCAACTTTCTTCTTGTTTCATCTAGGGCCATCCTTTTTGAAAGGACAGTTTATCTAAACGCAATAGCTGACTAAAACCTTTACAAACTGAATCAAAATACACCCATAAACTATTTTCCCACACATCCACCCGTTTACATGTCAGTTCATCAAATTCCTAATCTCCAAATTAGTTCTATTTTAGTTAAGGTAGTTTTGGATATCGATGGAAACATTAGTTCATATATATGTAAACAATAGTTCAACAATCTTCTTGTTTCATCTTTTCTTAGGGGCCATCCTTTTTAAAAGGACATAGTTTATCTAAACACAATAGCTGGCTACAACCTTTACAAACTAAATCAAAATACACCCATAGCAAAACTACTTTCCCACACATCCACCCTTTTACGTGTCAATTCATTGAATTCCTAATCTCCAAATTAGTTTTATTTTAGTTATGTTAGTTTTTTAAACTAAGGTGACAAGCTTACTTTCATAAACTCTTAAACGAGAAAGGAGATAGAGATATTGAGCTGGGTAAGTTGGCACACTCAGAAAGTCGTCGAGATTTTGGCTATTGCAGGCAATTCAAAGTTGAGGAGGTTAGAAGGGCTATTAGTAGGATAAAGAGAGGGAGGGCGATCGGACCCTATGAGATTTCGGTAGACTTTGGGAAGAACATGATCAAGGATGGCATAGAGTGGTCGACTAGACTGTTCAATGCTATTATGAAAACTGCCAAGATGCCAGATGAATGGAGGAGTACAATGGTTCCATTGTCAAGAACAAGAGTGATATTCAAAACTGTAACAATTACAGGGGTATCAAGTTGTTAAATCACACTATGAAGGTCTGGGAGAGAGTGGTGGAGATAAGGGTGCGAAAAGTAGAGTCTATTTCAGAGAATCAATTTGGATTCATGTCGGGGCAGTTGACTATTGAAGCAATCCACATTGTTCGAAGATTAGTGGAGAAATATAAGAAAAGAAAGGACCTTGATCTCGAGAATGCCTATGAGAAAGTCCCGAGGGCTGTCCTGTTGAGGTGTCTAAAGGTGAAAGACGTCCCAATGGCATATATTAGGGTGATAAAGGACATATAGATGGAGCCAAAACTCGGGTAAGAATGGTGGGAGGAGACTCGGAGTATTTTCCTGTTGAGATAGGACTCCATCAAGGATCTGTGTTGAACCCTTCTCTGTTTGCTTTGGTGATGGATGAGATGATGCGATCTATCTAGGAGGAGGTTCCATAGTGTATGTTATTTGCAGATGACATAGTACTAATAGATGAGACCCGAACTAAAGTTAATGATAGGTTTGAGGCTTGGAGACACGCCTTGGAGTCCAAAGGATTCAAACTGAGCAGGACCAAAACAGAACACTTGGAGTGCAAATTCAATGTTGCGATAGATGAAGCTGATACAGATGTGAGGCTTGCCACTCAACCTATCCCAAAGAGGGAAAACTTTAAGTATCTGGGTCTATCATCCAGAGTAGTGGCAACATCGACGATGATGTCACACATCGTATTGGGGCAGCATGGACAAAATGGAGGCTTGCCCCTGGAGTATTGTATGATAAGAAGATACCACCTAAACTCACAAGTAAGTTTTACAGAATGGTGGTTAGACCATATTTGGTGTATGGGTTGGAGTGTTGGCCAATAAAAAATGCACATGTTCAAAAGATGCAGGTCGCAGAGATGAGGATGTTGAAATGGATGTGTGGCCACACCAGGAGTGATACGATTAGGAATGAGACCATTCGGGAGAAGCTAGAGGTGGCCCCTGTGGCTGATAAGATGAGGGAACATTAGTTCATATATATGTAAAGATGAGAAAATAAGTTAAACTAGAACCATGTTAATGCCCCAAGGTTTTGGCCTAGGGGTAAGAGTGTAGCTTGTAATGTGTATAGTAAACATTGGAAGAACATAGGATTATGGGTCCATATATGAATGAAGAAAGGGCATGATAGGCTAGTATGATTCCAAGCCAAGCAGCAGGGCATGATCAGTCTTATCAGGGTGGTAATTGCATTCGCTAATAGAGCTTCCTACGATCGCACCCTAGGAGAGTGCAAATGGCAAGTTGAACGGTCTGGTTCCACTTAGTAGCCCAAATCCGCGTACCCCCTTTAACACGCAAGTACGATTTAGATCAGTCACAAATAAAAGCTTTGTATTTTAAGTAGAAAAAAATAAAAGGGGGATGAGTCCATTGTCCACAAAGTTTCAAACCATGTATCATTGGCTCACAAGGATTTCTTTGTTACAAAAATATGCAATCACGCTCGTCTATTCTTGTTTCCTTTCGCATTTTCTTTTCTTCACGTAGGTCTTGAATTCCTAAGATTTGAAGAGTTTCCTCAACGGTGAGCTATTTATCCTTGGAATTTTGCTTCTTCACCCCACACCCTTTCCTAGAAGTTTGTTCCTTGTGAGCACTAGGTGTTAAATACACAAGACCATATAGATTCATGCATCCCCATAGGCATCAAAAAGTAGGTGTGTTAACTCTATTCCCTTTTTGTGATTCTATTTTTGATATCTTATACCTCCAATATCCCCTTAAAAATTCATCAATAGCATAAACTACATATAATTACAAAGATCAAAGTAAATATCAGTCGGAAAGTCAAATAGCTAATGCAAACAAAATACATGGGCAAATTTTGGAAGATCGATTAAAAGAGCTTTCTAAAAAATGGAAAATAGTACAAAAAAGACCGTTTTCCAACTTTGAAAATATCATGAAAAGTGAGAGTAATGGACCCACTTTTGCATAATTGCTCTCCTACAATTTCATACACCACTATATTTAATCCAAAAAACAAATAATTGGATCGGCATCCACTTTAAGGGAAAAAGAAAGGAAAAAGGAGATAGAGATCCTGTACACAGGTTTTCACACTGATGTCAATAAGCTAGAGGATAAACTCCAAAGTATAGTTTGTCATTTGCAATTGAATTTTGAGCTTCAGGGAAAAACACAACAAGCAGACACAAATACAGTCCAGCTACGTACAACAATAACAACATACCCAATTTAATCTCTACACTCACAACAGTTCAGCTATGTAGAAAAGGCTAATATAAGATGATAATGAAAGAATCAATGGTTTTAGGACTGCAGAAGTCTCACATTTCCAACAAAGACAGATCGAGAATCCACTTCTTCCTTGTTTGCCTGGTTTGCAGCAGCACCAGCAGGGTCTGCCTTCAATTGAGGTCAACAAATAAATAAAATGCAATCAATGGAGCAACAGAGATATGAGTACTTTATGCTTTATTCATCCTTAGAAACAAGCATTCCACAACCATGTGCAAATGCAAAAAGAATTTAGAAACCACCATTGCACATCCCCATGAAGTCAAAACAAAATTATCTCTGGAAGGCTATAAGCCACATATTAGCCAAAAAAGAAAATAGAGCTATCTTTTGAAAATGTAGGTTAAAACTTCAATCAGTAAAGGAAGAGATAGCCATTTAAGTAATTTCAACTTATTATACTCATCATCGAATAGGATCTAAGGTAATGGAACCATGTTATAAGATAAAATTAGCTACCTTGTCAAGGATACACATTATCATAAAACCAATCTAGAATTATCTACTGGAAAAATGAAAATACAGGCATAAATAATCTATTTTATGCATCAAGAAAGAAACATTTCAGTAATAAATCAAATTCAAGCGCACACACAAACAGAGGGAGACCTTGAACAGAACCCATTTCTTTCTCGACCTTGGCCTGCATTTCACGGAGAGCAACTGCTTCGTCTTCCATCTCTTTCAACCTCTTCTTCATGTCATCCAATTCCTGCTTACGCACATTATCATTATTATTACTCACATAAATGAGAACATCATGAATTAGGGTTTCAGGAAAAAAAGGAAACAACAGCTGTACTGAAGAATTAGAGAAAAACGAAGCAATTAGAAGAGGAATCGAGATGAACCACCACGGCGCTGTTTTCCGCCGCTGCCATCTCAACGTCGTCCTCCATCGCTGGTCCTGTCGGCTCTTTCTCAGCAGCTCCACATACAGCGAGTTTCTCTGGGAAAATTTACTACTCCTGTACTGCAGGGTTAGTAAGAAAAGCGTGTCTGTTTTGATTTTGTTAATTATACGATGACATGATATATGATGTGGTATGGTTTGATTTTATATGGTTTTATAATAATTAGGAAAACACATACATTTTTCTTTAATTTTGTCTGGAAAAGTTGGATATACACTTAAATTATTATAACGATTTATTATTCACCATTGTTATTTAAAAGTAAATAAATTTTAGAAAAAATAATTAAATATATGCGTAAGTTAAAAAAATAAAAATCAACCCACTTCCCCTCTTCTTCTTCATATCTCACTCAATATTCCTCACTCATTATCCTCTTCTTTCATTTTTTTTTAAATCACAAATCTTTACTTTTCATTAAAATATATTGCATTACTCTATTTTCACTTGTATTTCGCCGTCGATCCGTTTGCTAATTTACCCATTTTTTCTTTTTTTCTTTTTTTTGCTATGCAACAAAGAATTTTACAAAGGAATTATTTTTCTTGTCTTCAGGAAGTTCCCAATTTCAGCAAATCAATCATTTTTTAATTTTAAATCTTAGATGGTTGGGGGTTTTAATTTATGAATTGGGTTTTTTAAGTTTGAGTCTGATTCAAATGTGGGGGTTTTCAAAGATGTTCCTAATTTTAATGTTTAGGATTCATGATAGATGTCTAATTTTAATTTTTTTTTATGATAAAATTGAATAGATTAGAAAAAGAGAAGAAAAAGGAGTTTATTTTGGTGTTTGTAGTTGGTGACTGATTTGAATTTTTAGGTTGTTGTTTGGTGGTGGTTTGGGTGACTGTTTGGTGGCTATTTAGGTGTCTAAATAGTGGTTGTTTGATGGTTGTATGATGGCAATTAGTTTGTCAGAAAAGAAGAGAGAATGTATCGTGGAGGTGGATTTAGGCTGGTGATGGGTTGGTTGTTCTTCGCCGAAGAATACAAAGAGAATTGTAATATATTAAAAATAATTTTTCTGTGAGATTAGAGATGAAGTGTGTGGAATTAAGTGATGAAGAAGACATGATTATTAGAGAATTTTAGTAATTAATTAGTATAAAAATATAGTTAACAAAGGAAAAATTAATTAGTAGAAAGAAAAAACAAAAAAATATAAAAAGTTGTAATTTCTGACATGGCGCTAATGTAACGTTGATATAGCAGGGAGTGTAATACACCACACATTGTGAGAGTGGTATTACATGTCTCAGGGTGACATTTATAATGATCCTGAATGTCATTTTCAATTATTTTTGGTCAAATTACTATTTTGCCCTTCCTGATAGTTGTTTTGAGTCATATTTGGTCAAATTTGGAAGACGAATTTTGAAAATCTAGTGAAAAGCCTAAGTTTTGCAAAAGAAAGAGTTTTTCAAAGGCTTAATGTTGGAAGATTTGAGTTTTCTGATCATTCTGAGTAAAAGGCTTAATGTTGGAAGATTTGAGTTTTCTGATCATTCTGAGTTTCGAGTGTCGGTTTGCAATTCTATCAATTCTATCAGCTCCAGAATGTTGAATCTGGTCCAAGAGAACTTGCAGAACTAATTTTGGAGTTAAAATGGAGATTTTAGGCCCAAAGTTGCAATTCTAGATTATTTTGGATCATAAGTTTGACTGTAGTCAACATTTAGAGTTTGGAGGCTTAGAATCCGAATTCTGTCAGTTCCAGTAATTTCGGATGATGAAACTAATGCTAAAAATAAGTCAACTTATTTGTCTTCTAATATATCTCAGTATGGAGGATCTATGCAATTGTTTTTTTTTTTTTTTGGAAATTGGAAGCAGTTACTAATTCATGATCTGGCATGCACAGAATGAAAGCTTCATTCTTGATTCTACGAGAATTTTTATGAAAGCCTTCATTTGCTTCTCTTAGATGGAAGTTTGATTTTCCCATAATGTATCCTAGTTTTTGGCCTAATTCTTCTTCTGATGATCGATTCAACCTCTAATAAAAAAGATATATCTTGATTATATTTCATATCTTCAACAAGTTTAGTAATGAGCATAACAACACTATTGTTCCGATGGAAAGAAGAACCTATGATTAGTTTTTCGGGAAACTTCCAAATGAACAATTTCAATGAAATCTTTTAATTTCTTATTTTACTATGTTCAACTCTATGTATTCCCTTATCCGTAGAGTACATTGAATGTACAAAAATGGCTATAACAGAGTCTCTCTTATTCAAATTAACAACTACTCTAGGGAGAATGTTTTTATGCAATGCTGACGATTTAATATCTATCTTTGTAGCCCTAAAATATTTTAGTTTACACTCCTACCTATTATCTAGATATACCAAAAAGATGTACGGTCTAATGAGGCTACTATGAAATATTTATTCATGGGTGGGGCAAGCTCTTCTATTCTGGTTCATGGTTTCTCTTGGCTATATGATTCATCCGGGGGAGAAATTGAGCTTTAAGAAATAGTAAACGATCTTATCAATACACAAATGATAACTCTCCAGGAATGTCAATTGCGCTCATATTCACTGCCGTAGGAACTAGGTTCAAGTTTTCCCAGACCCTTCTCATCAATGGACTCCTGATGTATATGAAGGAGTGCGGTTTGTTCGAGAAATTCCCACCCCTCTATCTATCTCTGATATGTTTCAATTTTTCAAAACTCCATGGACATGCAGAAGAGAAATGTTATCCCCACTCGGACCAAGAGAGAACTTTTACTTGTTCAAATAAAAATTAAGGTGAAGCAAGGTCAGGAATGATGAATCTCTTTATGATAAACAGATCCATTTTGCGAGTTCGTTATTACGGGTAGTTCCTACAAAGGATTGGACTAATAACGTATACAATACTTGAATTTTTGATGTAGACGCTACATAGTTAGTTCTTATCGTTCAGAAATTACGAGTGTAATAAGAGCATCCGTCGACAAAAGGATCACCCTAAGATGATCATCTCGTGGCTATTGAGAACGAATGAAATCAGATGGTTCTATTTCTCAATCTTTCTAACTTGCTCCTACAACACCAAGGTCGAA
>JAPFFP010000002.1:9643574-9658642 GCA_026153255.1 Solanum medicagineum
GTCAAGTCAATACTACTAAAACAAATGAAACTAAAAATATAACATAAGTTATAAATTCGAAATAAAAATTTAACATAATACTCTTATATCAAATTTCAAAATAATGTACATAAATATGATTTAAAAAAAGTGCAAGTTTATAACTTTATTCAGCAATAAATTCAACTTTAATTTAGAAATTAGAACATTAATAGAAATCATGTCAATAAAAAATATTTTTAAAATAAATATTAAAATAAAAAATTAAAATAATATAAATAAAAAATAAATTAAAATAAAAAAATAAAAATAGAAATAAAAGAAAGAAATTTAAAAAGTAATCAACTTGTAGTTACATCATGTAATTAACAACAATTCACAGTCTCCCCATGTGAATTAGAGAGTATAATTACATTTTGCCAATTAAATTCAATTATCTGTTGACTAAGTAATTATTTGATCAATCAAACAGGTCATTAAATTCAATTACAAGAATGACGTTTCAAACAGACCCAAAGTAATTATTTTATTTGTCAAATTAAAAATGTCTAGTTTATTATGAAAAATTACTATTTGTTCTTTATCACAATTATCATATTACTAGCTACCGATGCTATCAATAATTATTACTAATCTATCACCATTATCATTATTGATTATTACCACCAATAAAATTGTGTTATCATCATTAACCACTAGTACCAACTACCTTCATTATCGAATTTACCACCCTCATTACCATTGTAAACCAACACCAAATATCATTGTCAACTAGGCTATTACCACCATCCAATACTATCAATTTATCAGTCATTATTCCCAAGCACCGTCACTTTCATAACCACCATCAATCAGTACCATCCATCGCCACCACTGAACCCCCACCACCAACCACCATCCACCATCTTATAACCTAATCACTTGTGAAAATAAAATTTTTAACTAACTATTTTATTCAAAAAAAAAATTACTATTAATTCTTAATAAAATTATTTTAAATATTTTAAATATAGAAAACATTATTTTAATTAATAAGCATTTTTATCCAAATATTACTCTGTTCGTCCTAAATTATGTGACACATAATCAGTGATGATAAATAGGCGGGTTGAGACAAATTTGAGCTGATTAAAAATGGATTAACATAAAATGGATAATAATTCAACCCCTACATATTTTATATGTGTAAATATGGGTTGGGTAACAAATGGGTTGGATAAAATGTTAGTTTACTCTTATTGTCATGAACAAATAGTATTCCACTTTAAAATTCAATGTGGATAAAATATTCTAGCCTATCTTTGAATGAAAAATGTTGAAAATATTTTATTTAATTTTATTGTATCATGAAACTAATCACCCAATGCGAGATTTGATTTCTAAATTGTGATTTGATCAACAATCAGTCCTAGGACCCAACTCCTAAATCGAGACCTTACATAGACATAATTCGATCTTAACACTCGAATTGATAGAGGATCAAGGATTGGGGTAGGATAAAAGTTATTTTTTAAAAAAAATTATTATTATTTTTTTTTTGAAAAAACATAAATTTTTAAGTATTATTTTTGGAACCGGGGAGGGGGGTTGGAGGGGGATGGCAAGGGGAGTTAAAATTGTTTTAAGTTAAAAAAAAAAATGAATTTTCTTTGAGGAAGGGGGTCAGGGCTGGTGGAGGGGTCAGAGTATAGGGTGTAGTAAGAAAAAAAAATGGTAATATGAGGTTAAATGAAAGTTTTGGAAAATGTTTTCCCTACTTTTTAGAGGTCAATTTTTTTTTTAATTTGAAGAAAATATGTTTATTTAAAAAATATTATTTAAAATATTTAAGATAACCAAACATTAAAAAAAAAATATATAGAAAACACAATGAATTTTGAGTGAATAAAAGTTAAAAGTTTAACTCATTTGACTAATTCATAGTTTACCCATATTTTACTCATGACTATTCTTATTATTATGGGTTGAATATGAGTTTGAGTCAATATCTTGCCCATGTAAAAAATTACTCATCCAATCAGTAAAATGTCGACGAATTCAGTGGGTTACTAAAATATGGGTTAATTTCGCTAACACTGCACACAATAAAAGTTATACTCCTAAAGAGTATGAATTCAAATTAATTTGTACTTGACAAAGAATCTAACAAAATTTATCGAACAATAATTAATGTTATATATTTTAAAAATTATGTCAATAGGTAATAGAATATAGCTAGATAACTATAACATCTAATCCATCCCTAACCTTCTCAAAGGTCTAGATGGTGCTACAATGAACATCAATCCATTATCTAGCTTAAAATTGACTTCATGAACAATCTTTTTGTGTTATCTTAATAACAGTTTTCCACGTGGCATGTTTACGATCACAATATTAAAAAACATAAATAAAATAATTTTAATTTAAGATTATAAGATTGGAAAACTTCTTTATTTTCTTAAATTCCGTGCCAAATTAAATTAGACCCTTCTGTTTTGACACAGAGAGAGCATTAATCAGGAGAACTTTGATCACTATTTACCCTTGGTTAATGTCTTAAGATATATAATCTCTTTTCATTGAATATTTACTCATCTTGCGGTGTTTGTAGTATTGAGGAACAGTAACAAGTTATATGAGCTATTTTTAGAAATCAGAGAGAAAGTAGCAGGCAACATATATACCTGTTCACAGAAAGTGAGATTATTGGAGTAAGCAAGTATGAAGTTGCAGCGTTCCATCTTCTTACATTCCTTTTCAAAGATTCGAATCACAGCAGATTCATTCTTGAAAGATCTTGGTCCATTATTACCTCTCATGAACATTGTCATTCCAATCACTGGCGTTCCCCTTCCGTTCAACTTCGATTCCAAGCTCACATTACAATAAATTCTGGCCTTACACCTTAGCACATCATATACTTGAGTTCTTCTTTGTCTAGACATGCCCCCTTCATTATGTCTCATCACCACAACCTCTTCAAAACAAGCAGCATTATTACTACTAATATTTTCAATATGAAGTGGTTCACCAAAAGTAGCTTCCATTAAAGATTTCAACCAAGGTACCATTTTAATCCTTACTTCACCCCAATGGTACAAAATCCATCTAGTAGGAATAAGTGAACATTGGTTTTTAATATGCCATGCTATGAATGGTACCATAGCTGACAAGCCATGCCAAATGTTCTCATAATTATAGTGATTGTATGAAACAAACGTGAGACCTCTTTTGAAGGTGGAATTGTAAGGCAAATATTCAGGCCATGCAAGTGCATATGAATTCCATGCGCCATCATGAGTGTCGTTACCTTTAAGGCACAAAACTCTACCTTTTGATGCATTTGAAGGGAATCTTTGGTATTGGACTTCACCTTCTTCATGTGTGTCATACATTGAACTCATGAACCATGTGTGTCCTTGTTGAGCTGTGGATGAGTAACGTAAGTCTTTGAGAGGAAGAAACGTAACCGATTCACGGACTAGTTTCTTCGTTGCCATTAATGCTTTGGTGAGATTATTGAAAGTTGATGTGCTTGGAGTTGTGTTGATGATCACTTTTTGCATTTGATTCAAGAAAGTCCATGATGGTAATGGAGATGAGGAAAGTGGGATTTGTTCAAATTTGATTTGGAAAAGAATGGCACAAGTGATCATGATGAGGACATAGATGGAGAATGAATAACTTGTCTTGGGATGTTTTTTAGGATGGTATGGCTTGTGATTGACAATGGCTCTTTCTTGATGACACGAGTCGATGGGTCTGGTCATTTTGGCTTCGTAAAAGCTAGGAGAGGACTTGGATTGAGAAAGACATATATCTGTTAATGATATCGTAATCACCTTATAATTAGTAAAGACATAATTAAAGATAAAACTATTTGTATGATATTCCACGCACACTTAGGAACGTGAGTAGTGTGAGGAATCACGAGCTTTCTGAATAACAATAGAAAAAAAAAATAAAACAAGACAAGCGAGTCATCAAAAGCATAAAGGCTCTTATCTATCTTCTATATTATCTATTAAACTTGAATGTTAAATAATTATAATAACCCTCAACTTAAAACATCAAATTTAGGATCTGTTTGGCTTAGCTATAAAAAATAGCTTTTAAAAAGTACTTTAGAAGCACTTCTTAAAATACTAAAATTTATTTGAAAAATAAACAGTGATATGTTTAGATAAAAGTGTCATATGTGAAAAAAAGTTGATGTGCTTGCACATAGCCTTGTTAAGCACTTTTTTAATCAAAAATTGTCTGAAATACCCTTCTGTTAACATTATAAAAACTCATTATTTTAAGATTTCCTGTCTAAAAAAATAAAATAAAGTAAAATAAATTTATATTTTAACTCAATATCAATATAAACTTATTATTTAAGTAAATGTTATGTACACAATTTATTTTTAATTTTTAAAACATATAATTTGGATAGATCACATGAAAACTTTATAAGATGTCTCTTTTTTCATGATTGAAATCAAAATATGATTGATATATTCAATTGCCAAAATATACCAATTATTCCAATTTTTTCTTGCCCTCTCAAGAAACTTCCAATATTTAACCAATCAATAATACTTATTCTTCTAATAACATGCACGTCGCTTCCTATTTCACATCAAGAATTTAAGATACTTTTTTGTTACATTCATGAATAATAATATTTATTTATAATTCACATATTTCTCTTATTATCATAAATTATTTATTAAAAAATAGTGAAAGAAGGACAATAAATATAAATAAACATATGAAAAAAATGAGAAGCGAGAGAATAACTAGGGTTACTTTAGTTAAAAATATTTTTGGGAATATCAAAAAATATTTAAGATAAAAAGATAATATTTTTGGTCAAATTTTAACAACTTTTAAGCTAAAAAATAAAAAGTTGGAGGGGGGGGGGAAGGGGGGGTGATGCTTTTAACTTTTAACTTATTTTAAGCACATTTTTAACTTTTTTTAAGCTATTTTGAAAATTGGCGCACACTTTTATAAGCTAAAAAAAGTTTAAAAGCACGTTTGACCAGTTTTTAAGTTAAGCCAAACGACTCTTAGTATATCTTTGATATTTTGAACTATATTAAAAGTAGATACGTTTTCACATTGAAGGATTATAGCTTTGACTTTTTGGATTTCACATTTTCTCAAAAGAATCAAGTACAAATTAAGTATAGGATTCTAAAATCATTAAAACACATCATCCGCATGTTTTCCAATAAGATTTCAACCACATACTATGAATCTATGATTATCAACCTCACAAAACCCTAAGAATGCCCTGATCAACCAATATCATTCCCAAAAATTAAAACAAAGGGCCAAAAGCATACCTCAATGATGATGCACCTACAAATGAGGATTTCCAAATGAGAATTTTGTTGACGGAATGCACTCAATCCAAAGAAAAATGCCTAAAAAGAAGCTAGAGGGAAGTTTGGCTTGCTCATGAAGTGAAAAGGAAGGAATATGCAGAGTGAAAGGTTGAGGCATTTAAAAAGCCTTAAAATAAGTGTAAGGCGTGAGGTTTCAGCGATGTCGAATCATTCCGCCAAACACATTCGGAGCTACGCAGAATGTGTTAGTGACCGCCTTTTTTCACAGCAGCCAGACCTTTTCTTCAAGCTCAAAAAGCGGTGAAATTGGCCATCACCCCTTGGATTAGGCGATTGCGCTGAATTACAACTTTGACCACGTAATTTGACAGTATCTCAAGAGTCATCAAATCAATCAAAGGCAGTCAAATTGGTGATCCCGTCTCAACTCGATAATCCACCGATCTGACTTGTCATGTCGCCCTTTTTTAGCTTCCACTCCAATTTCTCCATTTCCAAATGCCTGCACAAGTAACACCCATTATTCAAAAAGAAAAACTTACCAAACATCCTTGGGTTGCCTCCCAAGAAGCGTCGTAGTAAATGTCGTGGCATGACGTAGTTCTTCCAATCTTCAAGTCACCCAAGATCGATCAATTACAGATACCACCCAGAGGTCCTTTGCTTGCTTCATCATCTTGCAAATATTGAACACCACCTCCTCTTCATTCACCCGAAATCTCAAGTGTCCCCTTTCAACATCCACCAAAGCCCTTTCGGTAGCTAAGAACGGCCTACCTAAGATAACAGGCACATCAATGTTCACTTCAAAATCCAAGATCAAAAAATCAACTAGTAATATGAATTTGTCCACCTTCACCAGGACATCATGAAGAATTCCAATCGGCCTTGATGGATCGGTCGGCCATGAGCAACCACATTGTCATTGGTGAAGGATTATCTAACCCCAACTCTTCAAAGATAGCCACAGGCATGAGGTTTATGCGTGCACCCAAGTCGCATAGCGCTTTGCCAAACTTACAACTTCCAATAGTACACAGAGTTGTGAATGCACTAGGGTCATCTTTTTTAGCAACCAAGTGTTTTGTCAAAATCGCACTGCAATTATGTGATACTTCAATCGTCTCACACTCTAAGGTTATTTTCTTGGTCACCAACTCCTTCATAAACTTAGCATACCTTGGCATTTCCGTCAAAGCTTCTACCAGTGGGACATTGATAGATAAAGAATTGAACATAGAGAGGAATTTCTAAAACTTGGTATCCTCCTCCTTCTTCAACCTTTGAGGATAAGGAGGGTCGACCTTGACTTGAGGAGCCTTTACTTTTAAGGCTTGAGTTTGCATTCTTGGGGGTCACACTTTTGGCATTAATTGGACTACCCCCAACTTCCTCATTTTCATCACCCTCGGGATTGACAAGAGACTCACTTCCTTCATTTTCCACAGCATCATCATTGTCATTAACATTCACTACACCTTTATCCACTTCCACTTCTTTTTCGCCTTCCTTATGAACAACAAGTGTAGACACAACACCTTCAACAACTTTTCTACTGCGAGTCATAATAGCTAAGCACTGTTGGTCAGCATTCTTTGGGTTAACAACCGTGTCACTAGGCAGTCCACCCTTTGGCCTTTGATTGAGATAAGTCGAGATGTTGCCAAGTTGGGTCTCCAAATGCTTAATAGAAGCTAAGTGTGAAGTCACGATTTGACTCAGCTATGAGAAATCAAACTTCATCTCCTTCAAAACCTTATCGAGGCCTCAACTTTGTTCAATATTCGTGTCAACATGTCTTCAGTTCGAAAATTCTCCAAATTCACAATCGGATCAGTAGCCTTCGCCCTATCATAAGGTGGAATGTACCTATCTCTTGCACCATCATTATCTCTCCAACCTCCAAATTGAGGTTGATCCGGCCAATTTCTATCTCGCCATCTGGCACCATTGTTCCAACCTTGATTCCCAGGTGGCCTTGGAAAGGCCTGCCGAGAACCCATGACTTGGTTCCCCATATAGTGCACCTCTTCACTATATCCACCATCATATGACACACTATCATAAGTCGCCTCTCCAGCAAAACCAATAGCGTTCACGCTCTTCCTATTACCACCCATTACGTGTTTACTCAAGAGATTTAGCGAGTTAACATTTTAGCCATGTTTTCATCCCTCTCTTGATCTTTGGCTAGTTGTTGTTTGGATGGACTCCTGTGAGTAGAAGATACGGACCCCTGTGAGTAGAAGATACAAGGTCAACCCCTATATACCAAGTCTGTTTATCTTGGTCATGTCATCCAAAAGCTCACAAGCAGCAACAATGTTTGTTTCATGATCCTCCTCATACCAACTGGTCAGCCACACCTTTGTTGACCACATCTAGGCTCACGTAGAAGTATTGCAGTAGCAGGTAGCCCGGGACTTCATGGTTCAAGCATTGAAGCAAAAGTTTCCGAAAAACAACCATGTTTCTTGCAATGGCTCACCATCAATTCTTTTAAAATTTTCAATGCTCCTCCATAGTTTGACCATCTTCGAGGGAGGAAAGAACCTTTTCGAGGAACACATCTTGTAGTTCCTCCCATGATGTAATTGAATCTCAAGGAAGCTCAGCCAACCACCTCACACTGGTTATGGAGAATGGGAAGAGCCTCAATCTGATGGCTTCTTGTGTGACATCCTAGAAGTTGAATGGCAACCAGATGTCTATGGAATTTCGAATATGCTAATGGGGATCCTTATGGCTTGCCCTCCGAACAGCCCCTTCAGCTCAAGCAATTGTAACATTGTGCTATTGACATGAAACGCAACACCTCCAACCAATTAGGGTAATTGGATCTCTCTCGTACTCCACATTTGATCCCAATCAACATCGTGGAAGTCATTCACATCTCCCACGTTGTCACCATGTACGCTTTCAGCATCATCCATCTTTTTCACCTAATTAATAGCAGCACAAACAAAAAGAAAAGTAATAAAATAACTTTAACTACAAAAACTAAGTTCAACAAAAACTTCAATCAACAACTAGCACCATTCCCTGACAACGGCGCCATTGTTTATGACGTTCAAACCTACTTCACTAATGGAAATAGGGACATTGTTATCAGCATATCAAACCAACAAGAGAGTTGGGGTCGAATCCCGCAGGAAACAATATGAGGGCGATTGAACTAATTATGGACTACGAGCTACTAGTTTCAATTCAACAGTGAACACCATAATTACTAACACTAATAGAGGGAAGACTAAGCTACGAACTACAACTGAGGGAAACGGGGTAAGGATTAATCAAACAATGGAACAAGAATAGGGAATATGGAAATCACTCAAGGCTCAATCAATCCATCACACATAGCATCATATAAACTCTTGGGTAGGCTAGGTTGCTTGTAGCCATCACTTCATTTATGACAATGATGGTGTTTCGCAAGAGCTTGTTGCGGCCTCAATACGCAAATCACTCAAAGACACGCTTGTCTTGAGCAACTCATGAGCAAAACTCCTAAAAACTTATCCGTTGAATCCATTTGAAGTATTCAACACATAAACCTATGACCATCGTACAAACCCTCCACTTCAACTACACATTTTCATGAAATAATTGACATTAGATTCAATTTTATGACCTCAAATCATATGTTAAACATGAAGATAAGCATGAACCCATAAATCAATTGAACTCAATCAATGAAGTATAGGGAGAAACTCACTTGATTTGCAAGTAAATAATCAACTAAGCATGAAAGCAAGAAATTCAATTAATACCCATAAACAAATTAACATCCAATACTCATTAAATCTAAAATTTATGAATTTAAAAAGAAAGAAAGAAAGAAAGAAAGAAAGAAAGAAAGAAAGAAAGAAAGAGAGAGTGAGTGAGTGAAGA
Source organism: Solanum medicagineum (assembly GCA_026153255.1). Taxonomy (NCBI): domain Eukaryota; kingdom Viridiplantae; phylum Streptophyta; class Magnoliopsida; order Solanales; family Solanaceae; genus Solanum; species Solanum medicagineum. The sequence continues at coordinate 9,652,766 of JAPFFP010000002.1, forward strand.
ATTTATACACTGAAAGCTCACACGCTTCAATCCACTCAAGAAATTATAGAAAACTCGCTCTAAATTCTCACCCAAAACTCAAAGTCTAAGCTAAGGTGTGTTTCTTCTTTCCCAATTCGTATGAACATTGTTCCAGGTATCAATATCTGATACCTGAATTAATGATGAATGCAATAATGGGAGTGCATGTATATTCTAATTTGGGACTAAAACGAAGAAATTCTGAAACTACCCTAATGCTGGTCACATTAGTACTCCGCGTTCGCAGAGGTCAAAGTATCATAAACCTCCGCATTCTTGGACAAGCTATGCACGTTCACGGAGACTATCTTCCTCATGCTTCCGCCTACACGCCAGTGCTAGGCGAATTCACGCCTCACAGCCTCCTATTGCTCTGCGTCACAAGCCTAAAGGTCGTGTTTGCAGAGTAAACTATGATGCCAGGTAACTTTTGTCTAGTTCCAGCTTCTTTTTGCTCCAACTAAGTTCTGTACTCCATCCTTTCCAGCAAAACTCATTCTAAATCATATGTAACTAAAATATACACCATTCAAAGCATAATTAGTCTCAATTTATAAAATTAACAACACAAAATCATAAGAAAAGAGCAATATATGAATGTAAATTATACACTCATCAGTCTTTATTGCTTTTCAATTTTAGTTATTTGTATGCTTGTTTTTAATGAATGGATGTTCTGATTAACTGCTCTTGTTCCTTCACTACTGCTTTCGCACTGTGTTTTGTTGCCCTTTTTTGGCTATGAGTTTATCTTACCATGTTCAATACTTAATTTGGTTTATTGATTCCCTTTTTCATGATGTCAAAAGGGGAAAATATTGAGACGTGTATGCAACCTAGTTGAAAGGGGGAAGTTTGTTGCAGTAGGATTGATTGAAAGAGGGAAGTAGGGAAATGTTGTGAAGTTGAAACAGGTTTGAATCACCTTTAGCAATAGTGTTTGCCATCATCAACAAAGGGAAAAATGTTATTATGAAATTTTTGATGAATCGACAAACTCTGAAATGGGACCTGATCTAGAATTGGGATCAGTACTGGCTTGGTATAATTGAAAGTGATAGGTGGAATAGTACACTGCCAGCAACAAACTTTTGATGGTGCTCAGGTAATTGCAGTGTAGCAACCTATTGGCCAATAGAATCGCTCCAAAGTGAAGAAGGTCCAAACAAGGTGGTCGTCCTATATTACGTTGGAATATATATTGAAAAACCTAACATTTTGCAATCTCTCTTCAACAATGAAAAGGCTGAAATATTTCTCTTGAGAGATACAACTGAAAAACAGCAACAACTCTCAAATTTTCAGGAACTTTATTTTGCTGGTTTTAGTTTATTTCTCTGTGCATTTTCATGTAAATCAGGTCCTAATCCATAAAGGAACCTGGTATTTTGGTTCAAATTATTTTTCTCTTATGCTTAATTCATAGCTAGAGTTAGCTAAAGATGGAATCTTGAAGTCTAGATGATCTGAGTAGATTAGTTTTAATGGACGACAGAGTTGTTGCTTAATTGAGGAGGGTTGTCATTATCTTTGCAACAGGAAAGAGATTAAGAGGTTAGTCCTTAGATTGCAAGAGTTTGTAATCGTTGTTGCTCTCTGAAGTTAATAGAACTTTGCTTAAATCCTATGCGATAGGTCATGGTTATTTCTCCCTTAAACAAGAAATTTTTTCACGTAAAATACTAGTGTCATTTACTTATTGTCTCTCTTAGTTTTTGTGATAAGGGACCTAGTCCCTTACTGTAGCCAATGCATGTAGGCCATCAGGAACGAACAAAATGGAAGTGTTTCAACTGAAGAAGCAACACGGTTAAGTATTGTCCAAGATATTCATATTAAAGATGAAAGTTTTCCACAACTTGCGACATGGCTTGGAAATTTAAATTTAAATCCTTAGATAGCCCCAAGTTTCTTTGGTCATTTGCTTTCCATGTTGCTGTGCTAAAACTGGGAGAATAAGACTCCAGCAACCAGTTCCTCTTGTATAGGAGGTAGTACAATTATCCAAATATCACAATGTCCAAGCTGACTTCAGAATTTGCTTCATCCCAAGTGCCACTAAGAAATTTAATCGCTAACACACAGAGTTTAGACATACAGTCCCAGTTTGCCACGCTCATTTTTTTCTTTTTACTATACAAAGTTAGAAACTGCTATTTCTTTATTTTACTAAAATGATGGTGCCTAGGGCGGGCAAAATGGATAATCCATATATGGGTATCCACTCACTTTTACTCATTTAAAATGAGCTGGATACCTGATCATTTTAAAATGGTCAAATATGAATCTAACTCATATTTGATCATTTAAAATATTGGTGTTTAAAAAGGTAAAAATGGATAAAAGCCCTAATCACTAAAAGAGAAAATATACAATTAGTAACATTTTAAAGTAGTAACATGTAAGTCTAATAAATCTCAAATTTTTATTTCACTCTATGCCCCCTCTCCTCAAATACCGCCACCACTGATGCCTAAACCAACTTCGACACACGATTCACGAAATCTATTTGCATTAATTAGATGTAGCAGCTCTCTTACTGTCATCAAAAGGGCTGTGTTGCTCTAGAAAAAATAGAAGTCAAGTTTATTCTAGAAATAGAAAACTACATGATCACTTAAGGTCGAATAATGGGGAAAGGAAAGAGTCCATCAGTTATTCCTAATAAATATTCGTAAGGCTTGTTTAATAGAATATTAAATCGAGAATACCTGCAGAACTTTTCAAATAGAGTCGCAGCAAACAAACAGAAATGGGCTCACAGTGAACTGCCAATAACAATAGCAAACTTCAGTACTGATTAAATTACTGCTTTATTGGCATTGTTTTTTTTCTCTCTTACTGCCGCACGAAATGCCGGCAGGCGTTCTCAAATTAACATATCCGATCTCATGGTCCTGCTACTATGATTCCTCTATTTCATCACAACCTTTCTGAATTAGAAGCAGCCGGAAAGCTACTGCGCTCTCTTCCAAACCAACTTCTTTATATGCTTTTAGAAGTCTATTGCAGCTGGAGCGATCAAAGGCTGTTGCTGCAGAAAGTTTCCACTGATCAATAATTTCTCCAGCTTCCTTCATATACCCAAGCATGAGATATGACGAGAGTATGCAGACATAATTTCTGCTAGTCATTTTTTGTTTAGTCATCCCTAAGGATTTCCAAATTTGATTAAGCTTGTCTTTATTTCCCAATGCACCATAGAGAATAATAAGGAAGTCATATGATATCCACTCTCTTTGTGTGATACCCTTCTCAGATTCAACTAGAGAGTTCGACCCTGAGTTTATAAGGTTACCTGAGGTGATATATATGTTAACAAGGTTCATGTATCTTATCCACTGTTCACCAGAGTCAGAGCCAAGACTTATTTCATCTAGAATCCGTCTAACTTCATCAACATTTAGAGCTGCAGCACATGAACTTACCCACAGATTGTAAGTAAACAGGTCTGGTGCGACCTTTTGAAGTTTCATCTCCTCAACAATAAGAGGTACTTTCTCGAGCTGTCCAACAGACATGTACAATGTCATCATTTCATTATATGTGACGGTATTCAGAGAAAGATTTGCTTCTTTCATTCTCTCGTAGAGATCCTCAGCTTTCTCAGTTAGTCTCAAACTAGCATAGGAATGGAGGAGAGCAGTACATGTTTCAGTGGTTTTTAAAGTGGTAGGCAGTTCTTCAAAATAACGTTCAGCAGAATCAATTCCAAAAACTTTGGTCATCAAGTCGATGCGGATAGCATAGTCAGAGTCCAATGCTTCATCCTGATTGTGGTAAACCAGCCATTCTGAGATCTGCAATGCTATAGGATGCAAATCAGTACTTATGCAACTACTATAGAATTACATTTATATTACGCCATAATCATTTTCTTATAGAGATAAACAATATTTATATTAAGTTAGTAATTCTCATTTAGTGTCTGGATTCTGCATGGGATAAAAGCAGAGTAAAAGTATGTACTTGGTTTGTTTTCTAGAGCATGGAACTGGATTTGGGGGTGGGGAGGTACGATCCCCTTGAATAAAACTAAATGTTATGGGCACTGAGGTCTAAAACATGGGATTGGATCGTTGAGGAGACTGTAATCCCCTTTGAATGAAATAAAAGTTATGTCATGCAGTAACATTGTGATTTGCCCCTTTGATCATTTCTCCTCTGCCTCATCAAAATACCACCCACTAACCAGCTCTTCCCGGCCATCCGACCCCTTGTTGCTATCCACAAGCTGTTGCATGTTCTACTGCTCATTACCCAATTCCCAAGTTCAAAATATAGAACTTGTAATGACAATCATGGTGAGTTGATCAGTTTTTAAAAAATAATAAGGATTAGAGTTAACAAATGTGGTTTGGATATTGGAAGAAAGTTGATCTCCTCATATTCTTGAGTTTGATTGGTTCTGCCAGAGGGAATCGCATGATGGTTTCAGATAACAATTCCATCTGGCCAAGTGAAGGAGCTGCAATTGGTAGAAATATCATCAATTGTTATTCTACCAGTTCTTTTTCAAATCCTGGGTTTTAGGTTTATAAAGGAGCTAAAACAAGCATACAAAAATATAAGCAGATGTATAGTCATATCCCTCATCTAATAAACCCAATACAAAATACCAAGTCAAGGAATCTCATGTACATATTACTTCATATACTGCTCAAGTAACAGTTCTCTCCAATCCAGTAACACCAAAAACTATTCCTGATTCAGCAGCAGTGCAGCCCTACCTAATACTATTGGAGCACCAAATGTCCCCTAAGGATTATATTTTTCAGGGAACTGGTTCAGTTTACATATGAGACACAGTATATGGAAAATAAAGCAGAATTCAAGTCTGCAGTTTGTGCAGCCACAATGTGATTACTGCCAGTCGCTATACAGATAACAGTGAGTAGTTGCAAAGGGTAACAACATTCTCCCATGAACAAGTTTCATCACAGCTAAATGTGATTTCAGAAATCTTCATGGAGTTTAGAAACATAATGGTTCTTTCTTCCAAAAATAATAACAAAATAAAACCTAATCTTCATAATCTAGTGGAGAATTAGAAAGACATTCCTTGGAAATTTCAAGTAAATAAAATTGTATGATAAGATTATTCTCTGTATAACTAAATCTTCACACTACAGAGGTACCTCTAGGAGTTCATGAAGGAAAGGGGAAAACCCTCTGAACTAGTTCAGAATCTCTAACATCAGAACATAAGCAAAGACGGTAGAGACTAATAACGAAGAAGCTTAGAATATGGTATGCACATATCAAAATAGACAAATAGAAAGAAAAAAGTTCTGAACTAGATTTGACAGGTCTTTAGTTAAACAGTTTTGACACTATGTTACTATCTGTTATTAAAATAGGACATGCACTCACAAAGAAAGCACAAATCACTGATCCATCATTTCTACCCAGAGTCTCTTTTTGAATTGTTATCTTTGACATCCACAAGCTTTTAGATGAATCTGACATTTGGACTAAAACTAGCAAAGTTCTACCAGTTCTTGTCCAAAGTAGCTACTTCGTTGCTTTGATGAGTCTATTGCAATCAATCAATCAACTAACCTCCAATACCAAACTAGTGGGATTGGCTATATGATCCTCTTTATGCATTCATCTATATATCCATCTCATCCCACTATAAAATAATTATCTTGGAAAATGCTGTAACTATGCAAGCAAAACAACAAAACTAAGCTTTTATCCCAACTAATTCATATAGCCTGCATGGATCCATTGCTTCATGAGTCTGTGTGGCTTTCAAGAGAATGTAGGTCTTTTGGGACATGACCTTAGATAGAAAAAAGTGGAGGTCACGAATTAGAGTAGCAGGCTAATGGTAGGGTTAGGCTCCTGTTA
>JAPFFP010000002.1:9682041-9700147 GCA_026153255.1 Solanum medicagineum
GTCCAGGTCAGATAAATGAGGAAATTCAGATTAGTATGTGTCTAGGTGCCCCTATCGGGCACTGGTCACGACCCTAGCTTGGGATGGGACACAAAAGGTGTCCGAAAATGTGCCTCAAAATTGCCCAAAATTATAGTTTCCATATATCTAAAAATTCATGCGTGATATCGAAAATCTGACTTCATATTCTTGATCAAGAAGCAAAATTGAGTGGGAAATGGATCTAACCCCAATTTTAGAGCAAACAAATCACAATTTTATTTTTCCAAGTTGCGAATTCCAATGAGCTATCAACGCATGGGACACAAAAGGTGTCCGAAAATGTGCCACAAAATTGCCCAAAATTATAGTTTCCATATATCTAAAAATTCATGCGTGATATCGAAAATCTGACTTCATATTCTTGATCAAGAAGCAAAATTGAGTGGGAAATGGATCTAACCCCAATTTTAGAGCAAACAAATCACAATTTTATTTTTCCAAGTTGCGAATTCCAATGAGCTATCAACGCTCCTTGCGCGACGCGCCAAGTGCGCGCTATAATGTATTTTGGTTGCCAGTTTTCTGTCTCGGTCCAAGACTTTTGGGTCTTGGGCCTAAGTGTTCCCATGCGTGAATACCTATACTTAGCCATCTTTCACCCTCCTATCATCCAAAAACATTCCCCAATACTCACTCAAACACTTAGAGAACTATTTCACCCCAAATCTCAAGTGTCCAAATCTCTTCCATATCTTAAGGATTTAACTCAAACTTCAAGTCTCCATTAAAATCTTCATCAAGAAATTCTCCAAGGCTAGGGTATTCATGGGTTCCTTTCACCCATGAAGCCTATGCTTCCTTTTTACTTAAATTGACTAATTTTAAGTTGATTTACTTATAGGTCTTACTTACTTTGCATTTGACTATGAACTATGTTGGGGTTTCATGAAATTGTGACTGTATATGCATGTTTTATGCTATGAATCTTGGATCTATCTTGAGATTTGATGAAGGGTTTTGATGTATATTGTATGATGGTGTTACCAAGTATTGGTGGGATGATGTACTTCAAGATTTCTTGAATGATTTCACTCTTTGATTGGATGGTTTTACAATAGCATTGCACACCCACTAAGTGTTTGATAAAATGTCCGGTTATGATTTCTTGAGGAACTGAAGATCCAATATATGTTTTATGAGATGAATGACTTTATGATGATGAAAGAAATGTATGTATATGATATTCTCCTATATAGTGTTGGAAATTGACCATGCCCTACTCGCGGGGTTAAGAGCCCGGGTAACCATGTCGAGGGGTTTGTACCTTGATAACTAGGTTGAGGGGTTTGTACCTCAATCACCATGGGTGGTAGGGTGCGATGATCCACTAACTAATTAAGGGGTTTGTACCTTGATAACCGAGTTGAGGGGTTTGTACCTCAATCACCATGGGTGGTATGGTCAGACGATCTACCAACCATGTCGAGGGGTTTATACCTTGAAAACTAATTGAGGGGTTTGTACCTCAATCTCCATAGGTGATAGATCCAGATGATCCATCAACCAATTGAGGTGTTGGTACCTCAATGGACTAAGAATTCTATAATGATGGTATCTTCTTGCACATGTATTATGTTCTATGTAAACATGATTTACTTCTAGTATCTTCCATGCATGCCATATTGTTATATGCCACACATTGCCTATGCTTATGCACTTCGATATGATGCTTATATCTTTTTGTATTGCATCGTATATACTTAGTATATTTAAACTTATTACGCTTACTCTATGCCTACATGATGTCACGATGTAGGAACAGGAGCCCCAATTGAGCATTTTCCTCCATGTGGCTAGTACGATTTCTCTCAAACTAGTTGGTGAGTCTATTCTAAAGACAATGTCTATGATCTCATGTTATGTACTAAGACTATATTTCTTTTATGTATGTATTGACTATGAGGGTGAGCTTGGTTGCTTGTCTTGGCCCCTGCTTCTATCTAAGTTTTAGAGGTATTGTTGGACATGTTATGTATTGAGATATGACTCTCTTGCTTTGATGTTTATATTATGAAAGTTTCCCCTTTGTCCTTATTTCTAATGTAATTATGTTGTTTAATTGATTCAGCGACCAAGGATGTGTAATGATATGTTAAGAGGCTTGTTTGAGGTTCTTTCAGGCTCCCCATTCGCCGTGTCACATCTAGGCCCTAGGCTTGGATTGTGACAAAGTTGGTATCAAAGCACTAGGTTATTAATTATCCTCAGCATCCAACACACTGCATCGATTAGAGTTTTGTTCACGGCAACTATGAGCTAGAGACTATGAGAAGTTTTAGGAAATATTTCCCTTCTTCATGTTCTAAGTCGTGCTATAGATTTGAAGTAAGGTTTTTCCCCCTAACAATTGTTCTTTGCTATGCTGGATCATGCATAACACAAGGGGAAGAAGGGCCCACATTCCCAAGGAACAACCGACTCATGGTGAGTTCCGGGATGCTCTCAGTAATCTAGCACAAGTTGTGGCCAATCAAGTCAATCAAGGGGCCCAAGCCCCTCATGCTCCTACCCCGGGATCTTGGGCGAGAGACTTCATGAGGATGAATCCACCGACATTCTATGTGCCTAAGGTAGATAAGGACCCTCAAGAGTTCATTGATAAGGTCTACATGGTATTGGCTATGATGTGTGTTAGGTCGAAAGAGAAAGCAGAGTTGGCGGCCTACCAACTCAAAAGGGTACAACAAATATGGTTTATTTAATGCAAGGAAAAGAAGGGAATCAATAATGTGGTGGTTCGGGAGGAGTTCAAAGTGGTTTTTCTTAATCGGTTCTTCCCTCTTGATCTTAGGGAAGCCAAATTGATGGTGTTCATAAACTTGAAGCAAGGGTCTATGAGTGTGAGGGAGTATGCCCTCAAGTTTAATCAACTCTCTAAAGATGCTCCCCACTTGGTTGCCAACCGAAGGTCTAGAATGAACAAGTTTGTGATAGGTGTATTCGATTTGGTGAGTGAGGAATGTCGATCCGCTTTATTGATTGGTGACATGGATTTGTCCTGATTGATGACCTATACCGAACAAATAGAGGAGGAAAAGTTGAGGAAGAGGAGGAGCTTAGAGGGCCTATTTTAAGGGAAAGTTCCCAAGTCAAAAGGGTGGCTGGTTTCTTAAAGGCCAAGGGTCTTCTCATGTTTTTAATAAGGGGTTCTCCAATGACTTCCAAAGGGCCCAAGGTGTTGGTGGTGTGGTTCCTAATGATATGTGTCCAAGTGTGGTAGGGTCATAGAGGCCCATGCTTGAGGGATACTAATGCATGTTATGGATGTGGGGAAATGGGTCACAAAAAGATTGATTCTCCTCGTAACTACAACAAAGGTAAGGAGGTTCGTCCACAAGGTGCAAATGTGGTTCCTTTAGGGAGAGCTGGTCAACAAGGTGGTTCCCCAAGGCAGAATCAGTTCTATACATTCCAAGGGAGGCAAGGGGTTAAGGAGGTTCCGATGCTATCACTGGTATGTTAAAAGTCTTTAATTTTGATGTGTATGCATTGATTGATCCAGGTGCCACTCTTTCTTTTATTACCCCTTTTGTTGCCAAAAAGTTTCATGTTGAGCTCGAATTGTTATGTAAGTCTTATGAGGTGTCTACTCATATTGGTGCATTTAGTGTTGCTAGAAAGGTTTATAGAAATGTCCCATTTGCATTTTGCTTAAGATTTTGCCTTGTGATCTTGTTGAGTTGGAAATGGTGGATTTTTATGTCATACTTGGGATGGATTGATTGCATGCATACTATGCCTCTATTGTTTGTAGAACCTGTAGAGTCAAATTTCAATTCCCAATTAAAACCATTCTTGAGTGGGAGAGTCATGATGTCGTGGTCAAAGGTAGATTCATCTCTTGCATTAAGGCCCATAAGTTGATCTCTAAGGGGTGTCTTTATCATCTTGTGAGGGTTAAGGATGTGGAGTTCAAGACCCTTCCAATTGAGTTGGTTCCGGTTGTAAATGAGTTCCTTGATGTCTTTCCAAATGACCTTCCTGGTGTTGCTCTCCAAAGGGAAATAGATTTTGGTATAGACCTCCTTCCCAATGCTCAACTCATTTCTTTTTCCCCTTACTATATGGCTTCGGCTGAGTTAAAGGAGTTGAAGGAGCAATTGAAGAATTCGTTGGAGAAGAGTTTTATTAGGCCTAGTCAATCACCTTGAAGTGCACTGGTGTTGTTTGTGAAGAAGTAGGATAGGTCCCTTAGAATGTTTATTGATTACTGGCAACTCAATAGGGTCACCATAAAAAATGAGTATCCTCTTCCAAGGATTGACGATTTGTTTGACCAATTGCAAGGGGCTAGTCACTTCTCTAAGATTGATCTTCATTCCGGCTATCATCAAGTGAAGGTGACGGAGTGTGATATTCCTAAGATGGCTTTCCGGACTAGGTATGGGCATTATGAGTTTTTTGTGATGTCTTTTAGGTTGACCAATGCACCAACCATCTGCATGAATCTTATGAATAGGGTCTTTAAACCATACCTTGATTTATTTGTTGTAGTCTTCATTGATGATATTTTGATCTATTCACATAGTGAGGAGGAACATATGAGTCATTTGAGGGTAGTACTACAAAGATTGAGGGAAGAAAAGTTGTATGCTAAGTATTAGAAGTGTGAATTTTTGTTGAAGGAGGTTGCCTTTCTAGGTCATGCGGTGTCGGGGGATGGTTTGAAGGTGGATCCTAAGAAGATGGATGTGATTGGAAATTGGCTAGACCATTGACCCCGTCTGATATTAGGAGCTTCTTGGGCTTAGTAGGTTACTACCGGAGGTCTGTGAATGGGTTCTCTTCTATTGTTTTTCCTATGACCAAGTTGACTCAAAAGAAAGTCAAATTTGTGTGGACCGTTGAATGTGAAAAGAGTTTCCAACATTGAAAGATAAGCTTGTGTTCACTCTTATATTGTCACTACCGAAAGGGTTAGAAGGATTTGTTCTGTATTGTGATGCTTCTACAGTTGGTTTGGGTTGTGTGTTGATGCAAATGATATCCTATGCTTCTAGGAAACTCATAGTATATGAGAAGAATTATCCTACCCATGACCTTGAGTTAGCCACTGTGGTCATTGCTTTAAAAATTTGGCGTCACTATTTGTATGGGGTGCATGTCAATATGTTTACCGATCATAAGAGCCTCCAATAACTGAGAAGGATCTCACCTTGAGACAAAGAAGGTGGTCAGAACTTCTTAAGAACTATGACATGAGTGTGTATTATCATCTTGGTAAGGCTAATGTGGTGGCGGATGCGTTAAGTGGGGTGTCCATAGGTAGCCTAGCTCATGTTGATGATGGTGACAAAGAGGTGGCTAGGGAGGTCCATCGATTGGCTAGATTGGGAGTTAGGTTGGAAGAGGTGGATAATAGGGATGTTGTGGTAGTTGATGGTTCTAAATGTTTATTGGTTGAGGAGGTGAAAGCCAAGCAACATCTTGACCCCGGGTTTGTTAAAATTAAAGGCCTTGGTAAGAGATGGTAAGGTGGAGGATTTCTCTCAAGGGGGAGATGGTGTCATTTGATACCAAGGTAGGTTATGTGTGCCTTGTGTTGATGGCTTGAGAGAAAAGATTCTTGATGAGGCTCATGGTTCTTCTTATTCTATTCACCCCGGAACTACTAAGATGCATAGAGATTTGAGAGAGGTGTATTGGTGGGGAGGTATGAAGAGGAACATTGCCAAATTTGTATCCGGTTATCATAGTTGCCAACAAGTCAAAGCCAAGCACCAAAGGCCAAGTGGCCTAGCACAAGACATAGAGATTCCTACTTAGAAGTGGGAGGAGATAAATATGGATTTTGTGGTTGGGTTACCCAAGACTAGAAAGGGTTTTGATCCATTTGGGTTGTGGTTGATAGGATGACGAAATCGGCTCACTTCCTACTGGTTAAGACCACATATAAGACTGAATATTATGTTACGTTGTACATTCATAACTTGGTGAGGTTGCCTAGGGTTCCTTTGTCCATTATAACGGATCGTGGTTCTTAATTTACTTCACATTTTTGGAGGTCTTTCAAAAGGATCTTGGTACAAGAGTTAAACTTAGTATGGCCTTCCACCCTCAAATGGATGGCCAAGCCGAAAAAACTATCCAATCAGTTGAGGATATGCTTAGGGCTTGTGTATTGGAGTTTGAGGGTAGTTGGGATGATCGTCTTCCATTGAATGAGTTTGCTTATAATAATAGCTATCATTCAAGCATTGTATGGCTACTCTTGAGGCTTTCTATGGTAGACGTTGTAGATCACCGGTTGGGTGGTTTGAAGTTGGAGAGGTGGCATTGTTGGGTCCAGATCTGGTTATGGAGGCTCTTGAGAAGTTTAGGAGGATTAGAGAGAGGTTGACGACGTCCCAAAGTCGTCAAAAGTCCTATGCCGATGTGACGAGAAGGGATCTTGAATTCAAAGTTGGTGATTGGGTCTATTTAAAAGTGTCACCCATGAAGGGTATGGTTCATTTTAGTAACAAGGGCAAGTTGATTCCAAGATATGTGGGTCCTTATAGGGTAATGAAGAGGATTGGCAAGATAGCTTATGAGTTGGAATTGCCTAGTGAGATGGATTTGGTTCATCCGATCTTTCATGTATCCATGTTAAGGAAATGTGTGGGAGACCCTAATGTTATTGTGCCTCTTGATGTTTTGGTGTTGTTTAAGACAATTTGACCTATGAATAGGTTCCAATTCAGATTTTAGATAGGCAAGTAAAGAGTTTGAGGAACAAGGATGTGGCTTCCGTTAAGGTCCTTTGGAGGAATCAACAAGTCGAAAGTGGTACTTGGGAGGCCGAAGCGGATATGCAAAAGCAATATCCTTATTTCATCTATTCTACTTAAGCCTAAGGTACTAATTCTAAGTCCTCTATCAGATCTCAAGTTTTATGTTTAACCCTCATGCCATTGCATACATTCATGTATAAATTGACAAGTTCATGATGATTTTACACTTATTTTAAGATATTAGAGAGTTGTTTAAGTGCATTGTTGCATCCTTATGTTGGCTGAAATTGTCATATTTACGCCTCTATATACCTTTCTTTGACAATCAGGGATGAATGTACCCAAGGGAGAAATATTGAAACAATCCCAAAAAGTGCCCGAAAATGTGCCTTGGAAGTGCCCGAAATCGTAATTTTCATATATCTCAAAACCTATGCGTGATGTCAAAAATCTGACTTCACATTCTTGATCGGGGGGCAAAATTGAGTGGGAAATAGGTTAACCACGATTTTAGAGTAAAGGAATTGCAATTTCATTTTTCCAAGTTGCAAATTCCAGTGATCTATCCGCGCCCCTGGCGCGACGCGTCAAGGGCACACTATAGTGTACTTTGTGGCCAATTTTCTATCTCAGTCCAAGACTTTTAGGTCTTGGGCCTATGTTTTCCCATGCATGAAAACACTTCTACTTAGCCATATTTTACCTTTATATCACCCATAACATTCCCCAATACTCACTCAAAGACTTAGAGAAATATTTCACCCCAAATTTCAAGTGTCCAAATCTCTTCCGGATCTTAAGAATTTCACTCAAGCTTCAAGTTAAATCTTTATCAAGGAATTCTCCAAAGCTAAGGTATGTGGGTTTCATTCATGGTTTCCTTTCACTCATGAAGGTTAACCTTCCTTTTTACTTAAATTGCATTATTTTCAGTTGATTTACTTGTGTGTCTTACTTACTATGAATTTGACTATGCACTATGTTGGGGTTTCATGAAATTGTGACTGTTTATGCATGTCTTGAGCTATGAATATTGGAGCTATCTTGAGATTTGATAAAGGATTTTGATGTATACTATATGATGGTGTTACCAAGTATTTGTGAGATGATTTACTTCAAGATATCTTGCATGATTTCACTCTTTAATTGGATGGTTTTATAATAGCATTGCACACCCACCAAACGTTTGATAAAATGACTGGTTATGGTTTCTTGAGGAACAGAAGGTCCAATGCATGTCTTATGAGATGAATGACTTTATGCTAATGAAAGGAATGTATGTATATGATATTTTCCTGTATAGTGTTGGAAATCTACTTAGGGAGTTAAGAGCCCGGGTAACCATGTTGAGGGGTTTGTACCTTGATAACCGAGTTGAAGGGTTTGTACCTCAATTACCATGGGTGGTAGGGTGCGACTATCCATCAACCAATCAAGGGGTTTCTACCTTGATAACTGAGTTGAGGGGTTTGTACCTCAATCACCATGGATGGTAGGGTGAGATGATCCACCAACCATGTCAAGGGGTTTGTACCTTGACAACAAATTGTGGGGTTTGTACCTCAATCTCCATGGGTTGTAAGGTGAGATGATACACCAACCAATTGAGGGGTTGGTACCTCAATGGACTAAGAATTCTATAATGATGGTCTCTTCTTGGGCATGTATTATGTTTTATGTAAGCATTATTTACTTCAAGCATCTTTCACGCATGGCAGATTATTATATGTTACTCATTGCCTATGCTTACGCATTTCAATTATGATGTTTATCTCTTGTTGCATTGTATCCTACATACATAGTACATTCAAACGCACTAACAGATACTCTATGCCTACATGATGTCACCATGTAGGAACCGGAGCCCCACTTGAGCATCTTCTCCACGTGGCTAGTACGATTTCTCTCAAGCTAGTTGGTGAGTCCTCCATTCTGGGGACAATGTCTATAGTCTCATGTTATGTACTAAGACTATCTTCCTTTTATGTATGTATTGAGTATGAAGGTGAGCCAGGTTGTTTGTCTTGGCCCCTACCCTTATCTAAGTTTTAGAGGTGTTGTTGGATATGTTATGTATTGATCTATGACTCTCTTGCTTTGATGTTTATATTATGAAAGTTTCCCCTTTGTCCTTATTTCTAATGTAATTATGTTGTTTAATTGCTTCCGCGACCAAGGATATGTAATGATATGTTAAGAGGCTTGTTTTGGGTTCCTTCGGGTTCCTCATTCGCCGTGTCACATCTATGCTCTAGACTTGGCTCATGACAAGGATACTTTGAAATCCATCACCAAATCTCATAATAGGTCATAGTTTCATAGCTCAAAACATGCATAATCCAATAAACAAAAACCAATTCATAATATAAGCTTTAAATAGATAGACATGTATAATCAATCAACATTTCATAAAATCCCAACATAATTTATAATCAAAATCCTTAATAAGAGATACCATATATGACATAACTTGAAAACATATAATTTTCATAAAAAGGAAGATTGGGCTCCATGGGTGAAAGGATCCAATGGATGAAACCCACATACCTCAAACTTAGGTTTTCTTGAGATGAGCTTGAAGAGAACTTGGAGCTTGGGGAGAAATTTTGAATGAGATATTTGGTTAAATCTTGGAGGTTTTTGAGAGGGTCTTGAGTGATATAGAGTTAGAAAATGGCTAAGTATAGGCATTTTCACGTATAAGTGGGCATGGGGCTATGACCCCAATGCCCTTGGCCGGCATAGGAAATTAAGAAAAAATCAACACTGGTCCACGTCTGGTTCGCGACGAGGACCGAACGTGAAGGCAGATTTAACACTAATCCCCCAGTTCACGTCGCGGTCTGGTCCACACTGGATAAGAAAAATTAGGGAATATTAGTTTTCACTTGGGTCCTATAAAATCCGAGTTATACCTATTTTTCACTCAATTTGGCCCCCTAATCGAAAATATAAAGTTGCATTTTCGATATCATGCCCGGATTTTGAGATATATGGAAATTACGATTATGGGCATTTCTGAAGCACATATTTTGAGCATTTCACAAAAACTCCTTCAAAGTTATTCGGCATTTATATCTTGTACGTGTTCTCCACCGACCATATTAATATTTTTCTCAATTTCAGGATCACAAAGAAAAGCAGTTGGGGCAGCTTTTTGAACTTATGCTTCATTCAGCACATACATCACATAAGGTCTAATTAGTCACCATCATTTAGATCTTCCAAAAGATATAGTAACTTGAAATCATTTTTCATCTCACTAGAATCTTCTTTTATAGGGCTTTTAACATAGAAGCCACCAGTAGTAAGATACGCTAATCCTTTAGTATGATAAAGTAATTCGATGAATGAGAAGTGGTCTTTGTCGATATTAACACATTTCACCTTGTTTTCCCCAATATAAGTTACCCTTTTTTGTATTGAATAAAATCACCACCATGATTAAAAAAAAAGTTATAATAAGCAGATGTCAGGTCAAATGATCAACTAGAACAACTGTTTCTTTTATTTACATGACAAGACACTTGTTGCAGTTTCTCAGAAACTGAGATGAACTGAAATTTGTCAAGGTAATTTCCCTTTCATTCATTTAGGATGCCCTATATTACATATAAGAAAAATAATTATTTATTTTGAGGAAATTATTGCTAAGATGAGTAGAAGAATTATGGGATGGTAGAATAGAACCCTATAATTTGGGGCAAGATATATTTTAATTGCTAATGTGTTGCAATCAATGCCTATTTACATCTTATCAGCTATAAATCCTCATAAGGGTGTTAATCACAGAATTCATCAGTCGTTGGCAAAGTTATTTTGGGGTAACATTGGGGGTATGAAAGGGAAATATTGGGTTGCATGGGATTCTATATGTTATCCTATCAAAGAAGGAGGATCACTATCCGATGTGGCTAATGCTTTATTTGCCAAGTTATGGTAAAACTTTATAGTGGGGACATGTCCTTACTGAATCTCCTCCCACCGTTCTTACCCGAGTTTTGGCTTCGTCGTACATGTCCCTTATCATACTAATATACACTATTGGAATACCTTTCACCATTAAACACCTCTATAAGACATCCCTCGGAACTTTGTCATAGGCCTTTCGAGATCAATGAACACCATGTGATGGTCCTTCTTTCTTTCCCTATATTTCTTCACTAATCTCCGAATAAGATGAATTGCTTCAATAACTAACCACCACAACATAAATTCGAATTGATTCTCTAAAATAGACACTCATTTTCTCACCCTCATCTCCACCACTCTCTACGAAAACTTCATAGTGTGGCTTAACGACTTGATATCCTTGTAATTATTATGATTTTTAATATCACCTTGTTCTTGTACAATAGAAACATTGTACTCCTCCTCCATTCATCCGTATCCTGGAAGTCTTCATAATAACATTGAACAATCTAGTCAACTACTCTATACCATCCTTGACCATGTTCTTCCAAAAATCCACTGAAATCTCGTCGGGTCATATCGCCTCCCTCTCTTCATCCTACTAATAGCACGTCTAACCTCCTCTACTCTAAACTGCCTACAATAACCAAAATCTCGATGACTATTAGAGTGTGCCAACTCACCCAGATCAATATCTCTGTCTCCTTTTTTGTTTAGGAGTTTATGAAAGTAAGCTTTCCACCTTAGCATAATAGAAGTCTCATACACCAACACCTCACCCTTCTCATGCTTGATGTACTTCAACTGGTCAAAGTCTTGAGCTTTCCTTTTTCTCACTTTTGCAAGCCCATACAATCTGTTGTCCCAACCTTTATCACTTAGATTGACATACAGACGCTCAAACCTACTATCTTAGCGCTCGTCACCCCTGTCTTTGCTTCTATCTTTGCCATCTTATAGATATCCTTAAGCTTACGCTTTTCGTCCTCATCCCTACACTCCAACCACTTCATATAAGCAATCTTCTTAGATTTCACTTTGCCTTGAACTTCGTCATTCCACCACTAATCACTCTGACATCTACCAAAAGTCCCTCTCGAAACACCTAGTACCTCGGCAACTACATTTCCAATGCAACCAGCAGTAGTGTCCCATATGCTGTTCACGTCTCTGCTACTACTCCAAGTCTCTGAACTACTCAACCTTCATTCTATCTCTCGAGAAAGGGTAGGAATCAGGCCTCCCCATCTAATCCTCACTAGGGAATAAATAACCTTCTTCTTTTTTTCTTTATTAATATCTAAATCCATTACTAAAAGCCTATGCTGAGTGGAAATATTTTCACTCGGAATAACTTTGCAATTCTTACAAAGGCTTCTATCGCGCTTCCGAAGAAGTAAGTAATCAATCTAAGTCTTATCTACCGTACTTAGAAAAGTAATCAGGTGATTTTCCCTCTTCGAGAAACATGAGTTAGCAATAACTAACTCAAAGGCTTTAGCAAAATCCAAGAGAGATGTCCCACCTCCATTCCTCTCCCCAAAATCAAAGCCTCCATGAACATCTTCTATCCCGCTAGAGGTAGCCCCGATATGCCCATTAAAGTCTCCCCCAATGAAGATGCTTATTATCTCTGGTACACCTCTCACAAACTCATCCAAATCTTCCCAAAAGAGCTTTTTTTGACTTCCTCATCTAGGCTCACTTGAGGCGCATAGGCACTAACTACATTCACTACATGCCTACCAACTACAAGTTTAATAGCCATCATCCTATCATTAATCTTCCCAACCTCAGCCACATATTCCCTAAGGTCCTCATCTACTAAGATACCTACTCCATTTCAATCCCTAGAAGCACTCGAGTACCCGAGTACCATAACTTAAACTCGTCTATGTCCCGAGCTTTGGTACCTACCCATATAGTCATCTGAACATGTGCTATATTAATTTGTCTTCTCTTAAGACTCTTCACTAGCTCTATGGATTTTCCAGTAAGTGATCCTATGTTCCACTACCCTACTCTCAACTTAAGTAAGCTCGTGCCCCTCTTACCTCTACTACCCTTTGCCTCCAACCCCAATCGATGGCATGACCCTAATCCACCATTATATTCCAACTCCTCTAAACTACACAAGGAACTAAAAACTCAAAAAACTATATATGGTTTCTCGAAAAAAACTGCCCAACGATAGAAAACATTAAATATAAAGTACAATTTATGATAATTGAAAAACCTACAAATCAATAAGTATAAAGTATACTTTATAATAATCGAAAAACCAAATACACAAAAATCAAAGAAACTACACCATGCACAACTATACGTAACAGGGAGGAATACATTAGAAAATAGTAAATGTTGAGCGACTGAAAAACTCCCTAAAAAGTAAATTTGTTACAGCAAACAAGTCAAGTAGGGAAACATCTACAGTATGCAAACAACAAAACTTAAGAGTAACAACAGTAAGTAAAATTTAAGAACAATACCAATAAGCAAAAATATCAAGAACAATAACGATTAAAAAAATAAATAATCAAATTGACCAAGCAATAATATCAAAAGATGAAATGATACAGAAAAAAGTCAGTTAAGGGTTAGAGTGCACCGGGATTTTGGCAATTTTTGGTTGATATCTTGGATGAGATCTAAATCTAACAACTTTCATTTCTTCAGCACTGGTTCTTATCTGGTTTCTTCGTATTTTTCAGTCATGAAAAAGTATTGAGTTACTGACGTAAATAATGAGTCATTCAATTCACAACTATTGTCGCCGACGTGAATAGATCTGGCCAGGACCAGAAGTTCATTTAGATGGTGGTGGGAAATCAAAGAGAAAGTACGTGTGGAAATTTTCTGTGGAATGAGAAAATAGGTTTTCCGACAAACTATGAAGGTGAATTCGTCGGAGAGAGTGGTAAGAACAAGTTCGCCGATGTCGATAGAAATAGTAACATCGACGTAAACCCTAATTACGCCCAAAAAAAAGAAGACGACGATGATCGGAGGCTTATTGAATCTCAGAAGAGATGAAGGATTGAAGAGCTAAGGCTTCAATTTCGTCATGAAGGAGGGATTTTAATAGAATCTAACTATCTCCTTTGCAAATTCCACTTGGAACGCCAAAAGAGAAATCAATACTATTACATAAGGGAGAAAAACCTCTAAATGGGTTACTTGATACTGATTTAGAAAGAGACGTCAGATCCTCAATTAGTTGTGACATTTATTAAAACAGATGTGTCATCTAACACCAGGAACAGACATGAGAAACACGAAGGAAAATATGAAAAGTATGGAAGAAGGAGAAAGATGAACTCTTGTGAAGCTATTGACAAAACGAAAGTTGGAAATCAGAGGGAGATCAAATTCCACTTTAGAGAAGGAAGATGAAGAGAAGCATCTTCTAGAAGGAAGAGATTATCATAGATTATTTAGAAAAAACATGCAAAATGCAAATGAAGGGTCTAGAAAGTCTATATGGCAGACATTTAACAATCGATAGTGGATCGGGTTTTGGATCTTTTTGTTAGGTTGTTATTACTTAGTTTTAACATTGTTAATTTAGTGTAAAAGAAAAAGGTGGAAAGTCGTGTACGACGCTGCAAGCCCAACAAATCATATTAAAAGTAACGTTAAATACTTTTTTGTTCAAAGTTATGTGAAACATTTTTCTTTAATTAATAAAAAAATAATATAATATTAAATTTAATTAAAATTAGAATTCATTAATGTGGGATTAAACTATAAATAGGAAAGTATTTTCATAACACCTTCCGAATATAAATACTAATATTTCAAAAATACTTTCGGCACGAAGTAGATGCATCATTAAAAAGTTTGAAATTTCAAATCTCTTATTAATATCAATAATTTATTTTTTTTTAACTTCATTGTTAGTCCATTAGGAAAAAGATATCATTTTTAAAATAAAATTCTTTATAGACATATATTTATTTTATTTTATTTTTCATTTCATAACTAATTCTCATATCATTGGGATTCTTACTTCTCTACTTTTCTATGTCTAAAATATTCTTATTCACGAGTTACCATTAAAAATATAATTATTTATTGGATGATTGTTTATACAAAGTTGACAATATTTTTATTCTGGGAATTGCTATTTGGCCAATAGTAAAAGAATTATAGTAATGATTTTTCTTATAAAAATAAAGTTATGTTTTTCTAAATATAAAGTTATTGATTTTGAAAAGCATTTATTATTTTGAAAAAAAAAATTCTTTGAGTCCTACAAAGCATTTAATAGTATCATCCCTTTTTTAATTCTTTATTTTTCATTTTTTGTTTATTTATTCTTCTTAACATATTTCATTCATAGTCTTTTTTTTAAAAAAAATAATGGAAATAAATAATTATATCTAAACTATTTAAAATTGTCAAATTTACCTTATAAAATGAAATTGGAAAAAATATTCAATTTATATTTTTGTAAAGATTCATTCTTATAAAAATATTCTTTTTAAAATCATTTATGAGATTTAATTTTAGATACTTCATGTATAAATAATTAATATATTAAATAATCTTATAAGATAACTCGATTTTATATACACTCTTTATGTATTATTATATTAAAATCGAACAATTACACTTCATAAGTTATGAAATTTCATAGTTACATATATTATGAATTTTATCTATAATTAAATATTTTAAAATATAATTATTAATACTATCAACAAAATATTTTGTTTGAATTTATTTTTACAAAATTTTTAAATAAAAAATAATAATTTATTTGTGCATTTAACTAAAAGAAGAATTAATATTTTTTGAAACTATTAGATGATACAAATTATTAAATAAGATATACCAACTAAAATAACAAATTTTTGTCACTTTAATATGCATGTAATATGTAATTTTATCAAAAAAAAATATTTTGTTGCATATTATCTCATTTTTTTAGTTTTAGTTTTATTCGATCTTTCACAATAAAATTATTTTACATATAATTATGCTAGAAAATTTTCATTTATTTAGAGTTTATATATTCTATAATAGGTTTAAATGTTTTAAAAAAACACAGCAATAATATTCTTGGAAGTGCGAATGAAGGACTTTTATATAAAAGTATATAAATATTTTTATAGAATATAAATAATCTATCATTAACTGAGTCATAGTATAAAAATATATAATGTAATTAATTAGGGTCAACACTCTAAAGTATTTTCAGTTTTAATTGTTATTACTAAAATATTTCCAAATCATATTTAAATTCTTTTTTAAATATATACTTTAGATTTATGTAAATATAATAATTCATAAAATTACTTAATTAGAGATCATATTAATAACAAAAATAAATTGATTTGCAATTTAAATCATCATAACATAGAAACACAAGGCTACAACGTCACGACTCGATTCTAGGGCCTAGCCGTGATACGGTGAGTGTTGTAATACCCCTTGTATGCATCGGAATGTCCTATAGTGTAATTCTAGAATATATCAAAATTCGTGCATGATTTCAAAATTCAACTTCATATTCTTGTTCAAGAGGCAAAATTATGTGGGAAAAGGGTAGCCCCCAAATTTTAAAAGACTCGTAGTGAAAATTAATTTTCGCAATGGGGGGTCAAGGCAGTGTGCCTACGCACCGTCCCTGCATCGCGCCTGGGGCGTGCTTGGGTGCAAAAATGCCCTATGTGTCTGGTCTGCGACGCGCCAGACTCACTCAAGGACATTTGGGTAACAACTCAATGCCCATTTAAACATGAAAATCCCCATCCTTAGCCATTTTTTCAACTAAAAACCCCTCAAAACCCTCTTGAATCCTCTGAAGAACCTCGACCAATATTCCATTCAAATTCAAGAATCTTAGAACAAGCTTTGGATTTCAAGAACCCAACTCAAGCCTCAAGTCTTCCTCACGTTTCTTCAAGAAAATCTCAAGTTTAGGTATGAGAGGGCTTCATTCATGGGATTCTTCCACCCATGAAGCCAATCTTTCTTTCTTTATAAAATTTCATGATTTTAAGGTTGAATACTTTATGGGTAATATCTATTATGTATTGTTCACATGGTTTAAGTATGTGAGTTTGATTGTGGAAACCTTCCTTCCCACAAATCCAACCATTTCTCTTCTCCTACTACATGAAGTTTATGAATCTTTATGGTTATTTATGAACTCTTGAATATAGTATTACTACTATGCATTCTAATATGGTTTATTTTTGTGCATTATCATGAAATAAAATATTGTGTGGTATTTATGGATTTATGAATTATTTTATAGGTATTTACGAACTCTTGTTTATAATGATGTTATTATGCATTGTGCACATGTCCTCTATATGGGTTTTACAAGAAATGATGTTTTATGCCAAAATGTTGTTGGAGTTTGATATTATGATAGATTTTATGATGTTCAAGTTATGTCCTCTATGATGCTATGAAAAGCTATTAAGGAACTTATGTGTTTAGTTCGTTTTCATGATATTCAAAATAAAGGTTTTTGCTTGATAAGATGGATTTCATGCTCTCATGTCCATATTTTAAAAGATGATGTATATTAGCATGATGGGTTGATTAAGAATGATTTAAACTAATCATTTTTCCTATATATCTTGAAATATGACACTTTCTTAAAATATGAGAGTTTTACTGCAATATTAGTGGGTTGATTTGAATGACTTGAAATGAATTGCTCTTACATCTCTCTTGTCTCTTACTCTTGAAATGCATGATTTTAAGTACATGTGCATATGCCTATCATGTGTTTGACTAAATTACTTGACAAGGATTCTTAATATTAATGAGAGATTATTGTATGAATTTACATGACAAGCATGTTATGATAATTTATGGGTTCCCAAGCATGTATTAAACTCATGAAAAGTTCCTAAGATCTACAAGTGAATTATTAAACTCTTATGCTATTTTTTTAATGCTCTTGTGAAATGTGAAGCCCTTTCTTGATACTTTGATGTGATGGTTTGATGAGCTATTTTTGTATTACCTACTGAAAAGGTCATGCCGTAAGGTAGAATAATTCACAACTCCTACCAAAAAAATTATATCGTAAGGTACGTCATCTTTCCTACCGAAAAGATTGTATCGTAAAGTAAGAACATCTCTCCTACCGAAAAGATTGTATCATAAGGTAAAAGCATCTCTCCTATCAAAAAGATTGTATAGTAACGTAAGGATATCTCTCCTACCAAAAATATTGTATCGTAAGGTAAGGACATCTCTCTTACCTAAAAGATTGTATCGTAAGGTAAGGGCATCTCCCAATTCCTACCGAAAAGATTGTATCATACGGTAAGGGACATCTTATACTACCTACCCAAAAGGCTATGTCATAAGGTAGGGGTATTGGTAACACTCTCTGAAAAAGTTATACCGTAAGGTGAGTGGGTGGCTATTTGGCCATTCTCATGCATGTTTGTGTAAGGCATTGAGCATAT
>JAPFFP010000002.1:9734986-9755632 GCA_026153255.1 Solanum medicagineum
GGATATGGTGGATTTTGATGTCATTCTTGGGATGGATTGGTTGCATGCATATTATGCCTCTATTGATTGTAGAACCTATAGGCTCAAATTCCAATTTCCAAATGAACCCGTTCTTGAGTGGGAGAGTCATGATGTTGTGGTCAGGGGTAGGTTTATTTCATGCATTAAAGCCCAAAAGTTTATTTCTAAGGGGTGTCTCTATCATCTTGTGAGGGTTAGGGATGTTGAGTCCAAATTCCTTCTGATAGAGTCGGTTTCGTTGGTTAATGAATTCCTTGATGTCTTTCCTAATGAGCTTCCAGGTGTTCCTCCCGAAAGTGAAATAGATTTTGGCATAGACCTCTTTCCCGATATCTAACCCATTTCTGTTCCCCTCTGTATGGCCCCAACGGAGTTAACAGAGTTGAAAGAGCAATTGAGGCATTTGTTGGAGAAAGGTTTTATTAGGACTAGCTATAGGTTTTATTAGGACTAGCTATCACCTTGGGGTTCACCAGTGTTGTTTGTGAAAAAGAAGGATAGTTCTCTTAGAATGTGCATTGACTACCGGCAACTTAATAGAGTCACCATCAAGAATAACTGCCTCTACCAAGGATTGATGATCTTTTTGACCAACTTCAAGGGATAGTCACTTCTCTAAGATTGATCTTCAGTCTGGCTATCATCAAGTGAAGGTAAGGAAGTGTGACATTCCTAATACGGCCTTCCGAGCTAGATATGGGCACTATGAATTAGTGGTTATTTCTTTTGGGTTGACCAATACACCGACTATCTTCATGGATCTTACGAATAGGATCTTCAAGTGCTGCCTTGATTTGTTTGTGGTGGTATTATTGATGATATATTGATTTATTCCCATAGTGAGGAGGAGCATGTGGATCACTTGAGGGTGGTGTTACAAATCTTGAGGGAGGAGAAATTGTATGCGAGATATGAGAAATATGAGTTTTGGTTAAAAGAGGTTGCCTTCCTAGGTCATGTGGTGTCGGGGAATGGCATTAAAGTGGATCCTAAAAAGACAAAAGTAATTAGCAATTGGCCTAGACCTTTGACTCCATTTGACATTAGAAGTTTCTTGGGCTTAGCGGGTTACTACCGAAGGTTTGTGAATGGTTTCTTCTCTATTGCTTCTCCTATGACTAAGTTGACTTATAAGAAGGCTAAATTTTTATGGACCGATGAGTGACCGATGAGTGTGAAAAGAGTTTTTAACTTTGAAAGATAAGCTTGTCTCCGCTCCTATCTTGTCTGTACCGAAGGGGTTAGAAGGGTTTGTTGTGTATTGTGATGCCTCATGAATTGGTTTGGGTTCTGTTTTGATGCAAAATAGTAAAAGGATAGCTCATGCCTCTAGAAAACTTAATGTGCATGAAAAGAATTATCCTACCCATGATCTTGAGTTGGCTGCCATCGTATTTGCTTTAAAAATTTGGCATCATTACTTGTATGGGGTGCATGTTGATGTGTTTACCGATCATAAGAGTCTCCAATATAATTCACCCAAAAAGATCTCAACTTGAGGCAATGAAGGTGGTTAGAGCTTCTTAAGGATTATGGTATGAGTGTACATTATCACCCCGGTAAGTCCAATGTTGTGGCTGATGCTTTGAGTAAGGTGTCTATGGGTAGCCTAACACATGTTGATGATAGTAGCAAAGAGGTGACTAGAGAGGTCCATCGGTTGGCTAGGTTGGAAGTTAGGTCGGGAGTTAGGTTGACGATGGTGGTATAATGTTTGTTGATAGCTCAAAATCTTCATTGATTAAGGAGGTGAAGGAAAAGCAAGATCTTGACCCTGCATTGCTAGAATTGAAGGCCTTAGTGAGAGATTGTAAGGTGGAGGTTCTCTCAAGGGGGAGATGGTGCCATTAGGTACCAAGATAGATTGTGTGGTCCTTGTGTTGATGACCTGAAGGAGAAGATTTTATATAAGACTTATAATTCTTCCTATTCTATTCACCCCGATACTACTAAAATGTATGGAGATTTGTGGGAAGTGTTATAGTGGGGTGGTATGAAGAGAGATATTGCTAAGTTTGTATCTGCTTACCATAATTGCCAACAATTCAAAGCCAAACATCAAAGGCCGAGTGGCCTAACCCAAGATATAGAGGTTCCAGCTTGGAAGTGGGAGGAAATTAACATGGATTTTGTGGTTGGGTTGCCTAAGACTAGAAAGGGTTTTGATTCTATTTGAGTTGTGGTTGATAGAATCACAAATTTGGCTCAGTTCCTACCTGTTAAGACCACTTATGGTGTCGAAGATTATGCTAAGTTGTACATTCATGAATTGGTCAAATTGCATGGGGTGCCTTTGTCTATCATATCGGATCATGGTGCCTAATTCACTTCTCACTTTTGGAGGTCCTTCCAAAGAGGTCTTGGTACCAAGGTAAAGCTTAGTACGACCTTTCACCCTCAAACGGATGGCCAAGCCGAAAGAACTATTCAAACTCCTTGAGGATATACTTAGAGCTTGTGAATTGGAGTTTAAGTGTAGTTAGGATGATCATCTTCCACTTATTGAGTTTGCTTACAATAACAGTTGTCATTCTAGCATTGGTATGACTCCTTTTGATGCTCTCTATGGTAGACGTTGTAGGCCCTCGGCTGGATGATTTGAGGTAGGGGAGGTGGCTTTGTTGGGTCCGGATCTAATTATGGAGGCAATAGAGAATGTAAGGCTAATAGGAGAAAGATTGAAAACAGCCCAAATCGTCGAAAGTCCTATGCCTATGTGAGGATAAGGGATCTTGAATTTAAGGTTGGTGATTGAGTTTACTAAAGGTCTCATCCATGAAGGGTGTGGTTCGTTTGGTAAGAAGGGTAAATTGAGTCCAAGATTTGTTTTGTCCTTATAGAGTGTGGAGGAGGATTGGTATGGTGACCTATGCTTGGAGTTGCCTAGTGATATGAATATGGTTCATCCGGTCTTTCATGTGTCTATATTAAGGAAATGTGTGGGTGATCCAAGTGCCATTGTACCTCTTGACGTTGTGGGTGTTGTTGAAGACAATTTGACTTATGAAGAGGTTCCCATAGAAATTTTTGATAGACAAGTGAAGAGATTGAGGAATAAGGATGTTGCTTCCGTCAAGGTCCTTTGGAGAAACCAACAAGTTGAGAGTGCTACATTGAAAGCTGAGCGGACATGCAAAAGCGATATCCCTATATCTTCCATTCTACTCAAGACGAAGGTACTAATTCAATTCCCCTATGTGATTTCAAGTCGTATATATCAGCCCTTATGCCATTTGCACGCATTCATGTTTATGTTGACAAGTTCATAGTGATTTTGACACTTATGTTGAGATTTTGAAATGATGATTAATTGCATTGCTGCATTCTTGTTGGGGCTGATCTCTTCACAATTATCCTTCTTATGTATATTCCTTTGACATTCAGGGACGAATGATCCTAAAAAGGAGATATTGAAACGCCCTAGAAAGTGCTTGAAAGTGTGCCTGAGAAATCCCCATATTCGTAATTCTCATATATCTCAAAATTCGTGTGTGATATCGAAAATCCAACTTCATATTCTTGTTCAGGGTAAATAGTGAGAGGGAAATGGGTATAACTTGAATTTTAGAAGACCAGTAGAAAAAAATGAATTTCCCAAAAATTTTATTTTCAGAGAGGGTCCGCGTTTGCTCCGCAACGCGCAACCGTCGCAGAGATGTGTATTTTGCTGCCAATTTTTCTATTTTGGTCCAAGGCTTTGGGGTCTTAGGCCTAAGCCTTCCCATGCATAAAAACACCTATACTTAATCATTTTCAACCCCATATCATTCAAGACATCTTCCAAAACCCTCTCAAACACTTAGCCAAATATTTCACTCAAATTTAAGTGTCCCAAACTCAATTTGGATCTCAACAAATTCATTCAAGCTTCAAATTCTCATTCAAATTTTCCTCAAGGGAATCCACAAAGTTGAGATATGTGGGTTTCAACCATTGGGTCCTTTCACCCATGGTGCCCAGCCTTCCTTTTTATACAAATTATATGTTTTCAAGTTAATTTACTTAAGGGTATTCTTACTATGAATTGATTATAAAATATGTTGTGGTTTTCATGAAATATGAACTGTTTAAGCATGTTTTGAGCTATGAATCTATTTTATATGATAAGTTTTGATGAATGTTTAAATGTATCTTGCATGAGGGTGTTAACAAGTGTTGGTGGGTTGATTTACATTAATTTTTCTCACATGATTTCACTCTTGAATTGCATGATTTTGAACTAGTATTATACGCTTGCCAAGTGTTTGATAAAATGTCTGGTTTAGGGTTTTTGAGTTATTGATAATCTATTGCATGACCTATGATTTAA
The DNA here is from genome assembly GCA_026153255.1 of Solanum medicagineum. Taxonomy (NCBI): domain Eukaryota; kingdom Viridiplantae; phylum Streptophyta; class Magnoliopsida; order Solanales; family Solanaceae; genus Solanum; species Solanum medicagineum. The sequence continues at coordinate 9,739,317 of JAPFFP010000002.1, forward strand.
ATGACTTTATGATGATGAAAGGAAAGTATATATGTGTTGGTTTCATGAAAAGTATCTGTAGTGTTGCAAGTGACCATACCTTGTTGAGGGGGTGCTATGCCTCAATCACCATGGATGGTAGGGTGTGACAACCATCAACCAAATTGAGGGGTTGATACCTCAATCACCATGAATGGTAGGGTGTGACAACCATCAATCAAATTGAGGGGTTGATACCTCAATAACCATGGTAGGGTGTGAAAACCATCAACCAATTTAGGGGTTGATACCTCAATCGCCTCTCCAAGGGGGTAGGCTTTGGATTGTATAATGATACTTTCTTGCTACACATGTAATATCTGCTATATAAGCATGTTTACTTCAAGTATCATTCATGCATGCCATATGGTTATTTGCTCGTCGATTCCCTAATTATGCATTTTGACCATGTTGCTTATCTCTTGTTGCATTATATCCTACATACTTAGTATATTCAAATATACTAATGCATACTCTATGCGTACATGATGTTGTCATGTAGGAACCAGAGCTCCACTTGATCATCCTCCTCATCCACGTGGGTTGTACAATCTCTTGAAGCAAGCTTGATGAGTCCTCAACTCTGAGGACAATAACTATTGATCCTATGTTATGTAATGACTCTTTTCTTTGTTTACATGCTTGTGACTATGAGGGTGAGCCCGAAAAATTGTCTTGGCCCCCAAATCTATGTTAGAGGTGTTGTTGGACAGCTTATGTATTTATGCTTTGAGCTTTGACTCCTTTGATAATTTATACTAGGAAAGACTTCTATTAGTCCCTTTACTCTTATTTCTATTCTATTATTGTTGTTTGATTGCTTTCGCAACTAAGGATGTGTAAGTGATATGCTAAGAGGCTTGTTTGGGTTCCCTTTGGGTCCCTATTCGCTGTGTCACGTCTAGGCCCTAGGCTTGGGTCATGACAATCCTATCTTGAGTTTCCATTTTGGCAATTTTACGTACTTTACATTCCAAGTAATGACTCCAACTTTACATTCCAAGTAATGACTCTCTTTGGTGTTGCATTGTATTATGATGCAGATTTAGGCATCCATGATAGCCGAGATTTAGTAAGATAGCTTTCAAGTCGCTGTTGGTGAGACCTTCTCATTTCTCAGTGGGTTCCAGTCAGTTAGTTTGATTTATTTATTTTAATCAGGTTTCCATGGATCTTATTACGATACCTATCTTTTCTAAAGATGCTTCATGGACAAAGTTAGCGAGTTAGTCTAGTCTATTTGTTCGAGTATTCAAATCATTTATTACTATTTGTGTCAAAAAATAATTTTGGAATTTTATACATAGTATGATTAAGATGCTTTGAGTTTTATTAAATGTTTTGAAGGTTCACCTTATAAAGGTTCTGCATGCATATTAAGTCTTTAGTTGTGTGAGTCAGCCACGCCAGAGGGTTTGCTTGAGGACCAGTAATGATTTTCGAGTGCCGGTCATGTCCAGGATGTAGGCTCGGGGCATGACAAACTTGGTATCAGAGCCAGGTTTCAAGTGTCCTAGGTTATCTATGAAGTCGTGTCTAGTAGTGTTTTGGTAATGCGTGTGTTATGCACCACACTCATAATCTTGAGGCTACAAGGCATTTAGGAGATGTCTCTTGTTCTATCATACTCTAAATCATGCAAGTTGTGCCATAAGAAATTTATTCATATGCATGTGTTCCTAAGATCCATTCAACCACCTCTAATAGTTCAAGTGGATGAAATAGTAAAGTTAATATTCTTGTTGATAAGTTAATCTTAGATAGAGCCTTCAGAAAGTAAAGAGACTGCACAAGCTTGAGAGGAGCTGATTAGTGTACCCAAGTCTATTTATTCAGTGGAATGTATCATTCTCCATATTAGTCGTGTGTTTAAAGTAAGACGCACTCTTAGACTATCTTCTCTAAATCATAAGTTGCAGAATGATCCCAGAGCTAGAAAGATTTTAAAATTCAAAAGCAAAAAAACAAAAAATATGGTTTGTTGAGGCATGTAGCTAAGAATTATGTAACTAAAAGATAAATATTGGGGTGATAAGTCAAGTCTGTTTAATGTTGATCCTAGAATAATAAGTATAATTTATCTTTCATGTTAGAAAGTAGAGGAGGAGTTGTTAATTAGTATGAGGTAGAGTACACTCGAATTAGAAAGAAATTTATGTTGATTTGTCATTATTTAGTAAATAAGTATAAGTGTTGAGTAGAAGGATAGAGTATCCATGAGTTGATACATCTAAGCTAGGCTTGTGATTTGGAAGGAAAAACCCTATGATACTCATAGAGTTATGGGCTTAACTAGGTAATGATGTATAATGAATGGGTAAGTAGCACCTAGGTTTTGAAAGAGGATACAACGAGTAACTATAACTATGTAGACTAAGAGGTATAGATTGACTGTTTGTTGTAAGGTCTTAGTGGGTGAAATTTCTTAGTTTCAGTTAGTAGTCATAAGTTGGTCTAGTATGTGAAACTATATATTTTTAGTACGTGTTTAATACTAGACACTAAGCTTGAACTTGAGTTAAGTGTCATGGTAAGAGATATGAGAACATGAAGGCGATGATTATAGGTCAATATTTGATCTAATAGGTTTGACATAGAATGCATGAGGGATTTAGATGTTTTCTTGCCGTAAATTTGAGGGGTAGAAGTGTGGTGCTATGATTTTTAGACGAGAACAATGAATTATGACTAAGTTATTAGGGAAGGAGGGGTTTAAGAGGTGAATCAAAGATAGTATATAGTTAAGATGAGATTTTGATTAAGTTTATAATTTTTAGTGTGCCTAGATGGTATATTTCAAGTTCCCAGTACGAAGTAACCCGATATAAGCATTCTTCATTGTCCTTAAGATTTTGAATGAAGGTATGATTTATAGACAATGCTGATTCTCTTAAATATAGCTTAAGTGTCTTCTAGTTTGGTAGGTAGGTGAACTTAGAAAAATGGTGTTAGCAAATAAGAAGGAGAAGTCAGACCATTAAGAGTTAAATAGAGTGACCTTATAAGCCAATACAAGTAGTGACTGTAGAAAGACTTTTATAGAATAAGGATGAGGTTAAGAGAAGTACCTTAGAAAGAAGCCCTACAATAAGTCCTAGTACATGTAGTGGGAGAGTTTTGTAGACACGAGATTAACATTTCTATAAGTATTAGAGTGAAAAGAATATGAATCAATTTAAGGAAAGTGGAATGGGTCTACAGCCTTAGAGTGTCAACCTCAAACCTAAGGGGTAGATGATAAGGTAAGCAACTAAGTCAAGTCATGAGAGTTAGATAAAACTATATTCATAAGAATTTTTAGTGGTACATCATGCACTCCTACTCTAGCATCTTCTTAATTCTCAATCATTATAATACTCTATTGACGTCTTGCATAGCAGCATTATGTCCATTATCTATGCTAATATATTTTAGACAGATTCATAGCTATATAGATTCATAGTTATGCTCAATCACCAAATGAAGAGATGAAGATTGTAGTCCAATGATCTCAATTTTACTCTATAAAATTAGATGTCAGCTTCAGGGTATGGATCTATTCATATAAGCACTCAAGTTCCATAATATGCCCAGTCTCATGGATATGTGACTTACCCTTAGTGGCTCACGATGTAATATTATGCCATGTGTATTCCTATGTCAAAGAAAATTTTTTTCTCAATGAATCATGCTATGGATCTCTTGTTCTAAGCCCCTTCAATGATTATTTTTAGTTTTGATGGTGATATCGATGATAGTAATTGAGTGATGATAGATAGGAGAAGGTTAATGTTTCTTGTTGTGATAGCAGTGACTTGTTGTTCCATCTAAGCTGAAGTTGTAAGCGTGAAGGAAGAGCAAGATGAGGTGTAGTTACTTAGAGTAAGATAAGAGCATTCATATTGTCTTCTTGTAGTAAGGCATGGTATATTGGCAGCATAAAACATAAAAAGGTAGAAAGTTTGTAAGAAGAATGGTTATTTAGAGATCAAGGAGTGATTATAATACTAGGTTTAAATGTGGTATTTGTGGCACATGGATTAATGCATAATGCATTAGGTGCTTATTGAGTAATAATCATGGTTTGTTGAATGTGGTGGAAAGGGAATAGTACTCTTAGAATAAAATTCCTTATAAAGGTATAGAGCATAAATTTTGGTACTAAGATTTGCATACTCATCTTATGCGTAACATCTTGTGACTTAGAGTTAGGCTTGAATGAAGTAAGAGCATGAGTTAGACTTATTCATACTTGTGGGGGTGCTATAAGTTGCAATTGATGAAGTATTGAATGTAGAAAGAAGAGTGTAGTCGAGAAGTGTTGTTAGCCTTAAAAGTTATGACTTATATCATTCAAAGCACTGTACTCCTAGCCTTACTCCATGCCTAAGGTACCCATGCTCTACATTGAATAGCTTTGGGGTAGAGTGTGACTTATATTTAATCCCGTATCATTCGTGCCTTATGTGCTATGGACAATTGCAAACTTTCAATATGAACCAGTCCTATCTATGTTGGTAGAAAAGTTAGTGAGAAAGTAGTAAGGATAAATCAATTCATTCCATCTTAGTCTTACCTTCATTCGAGGAAGAATGATCCTACAGGGGAGTTATTGTAACACCCCACAACTCTATTCATAGGATCCAAACTTTTTCATCGTAAGTATATAAGATTTAACTTAGTGATACCTTACATGTACCTATATTTTAAGGCTCATTCCTATATGTGTGAGTGTATTAGAAGTGAATTAGGTTCATAAGAGACCTTTAGTACGTGGTCAAGTTCAAAACTTTGTAATTGATTAAGTTTTCACATTAGACTATGCAAAGATCAACTTTAAATGACCATAACTCTTAGCACCCAAAAGATTAGGTGGCTCCTAATATATCAAATTAAATATATTTGCATTATCTTAAAACCGCCACAAATTTCACTTTATTTGGAGTTCAAAGCAAAAAAGTGATGATCATTATACTATAGTTTGCCAGAGCAGAGTTGATTTTCTACGACCCTGACTTATGGATCAAGGATTGAACTATGACCCGTTCTGTCAGCTCATGGAATACCATTTTTGGGTCCCAAACTCTATGGACCCAACTATGGGTCGTGAATGCTTCTACGACTTGTAATTTGGGTCCATAAAATGAGTTTGTTCAAGATCCCGAGTCCACCATAGTGTCTATGGTTGGCTTCTACAACTCATCAAAATTTCTACAAATCGCAGATGACCCCATAGACGATGTGGGAAGCATTTTAAAAAAGGGTATTTTAATCCTTTCTCACTCTTTCTAAGCCTAAACTTGACTGCTTCTCACCTAATTAAATCCTTGAACGTTATCACTCAACCTCATCACGCTCAAAGACTTTCTCAAGACTTATAACAAGTTTTCAAGAGAAAAAAGTCTAACGTTTCAAGAGAAAATAGTGAGTTCTTCAAATTGCTTTAGGAATCTAGTTTTGTAGGTATGTAGAAAGATTCTACATTTGATTTAGTATCTTTAACTACTAATTTCCACCCAAGATTAAGTTTATGAGTTGAGATTAAGTTTTTTCACTTACTAATTAATTTCATAGAATACTTATTTATGTATTTTCTTGATGAAAATCATGGTCATTATTGATTTAACTACCGAACTGAGTCATTAAGTGAAGATTACCTAGTTATTGTTGCATTTGTAAGAACCCTATATATTTCATGAAAATCTATTATGTCCACAGTGTTGAGTTGAGTTCAAGAAGAATTTCAAGCATCTATATTTACAAGATAACTGAGTAGTAACATTATATTTTTTGACACATTGCATTGATATATTTTTCGGTCAAAGAAAAGAGACAAGTTGAGAAAAGCTGAGAAAAGCTAAAGTTGGGCTAAGTCCGGAAAGATTAAAAAGAGTATTTTGAGTAATTTTACTCTTAAAATTATGAGCATTATAAAAATTATTTTGGAAATAATATTGAGCACTAATATAAGTGAGAGTAATAATAATTTATACTCGTAAACTACGTAGCCACCGTAGAAGTGCACGACTCCTCATATGCCATAGAGTTGGCCCAATTTATATGGATCCCTAGCACTTTGTCCCTTACCTTGGCAAGGTATGGGATGACTCTGGCAACGTGGGAAAGGCGTTGTATCATCACGAGGCTCATAGTGATGGTTGTTAGTTAGAGTAACTCCCCAAGATAAAGTATATATTATTTTCAAATACGAACTGATTTGCATTTATAAATGCATTAAGTTAGATGTTTTACTTATATGGTATTGATGATGTCACTGAGTTATTTTTTGAGTTAAGCATCCTATCCCGAGTTTCTGTTTTGATCATTTTATATACCGTAAATTTCAAGTGATGATGCTTATTGGTGTTGCATTGTGTTATAATGTATATTCAAACACTCATGATAGCTGACATTTAGTAAGACAACTTTCGAGTGGCAGTCGGTTAGACCTTCTCGTTCTCAGAGGACTCCAGCCAATTAGTCTGATTTATTTATTTTATAGTTAGGTAGTTGTGGGTCTTGTTACGGTACCTATCTTTAGTAAAGAGACTTCATGAACAGAGTTAGTGAGTCTGTCTAGTCTATTTCTTCGAGCGTTTAAAGCATTTGTTACTATTTGTATCAAAAGATATTTTTGGAATTTATATATAGTATGATTGAGATTGTTTGAGTTTTATGAGGAGCCTGTTTGAAAAGCCACTATGTAATTGTGATTTGGTGTAGTTACACTCTTTGACCCATTTGGTAGGGCAAGTGATTACTTGACAAGACAGGAAATGAATGTAATTGGAGGAGTGTAAATTACACTCTTCAATTCCTAAGTGTATTTACACTATGTAATAACATGAAGTGTTTTAAGAAATTATTTTATTTTTTTGTTTTAATTTTTTTATTCTAATATTTGTAAAAAAATGTTTTTTTCCTATTTATATTTTATTTTCTTCTCATTTCTACTTTTACTTCATGTGATTTCATGTACTTTTTTATATTATTATTTTTATTTATTCTAATTTATTTTTTCACTAGCATAATTTTGTTAATATTCTAATTTTTAAACTAAAGTAGAATTCATTGTTGAATAAGGTTATCGTGTTAAGGTTCTTTTTTTTTTTAATTTTTTAATTAATATTACTAATGTTTATAATATGAACATTTTTGTCAAACATGCATTTTTGGATGTTCATCGAAATTTTATACTTTTAGTTTTTATACTTAATTCAATTAAAACATACTAATTTGCAATATATAAATAAATTTTTTTCAAAATTTTAAATATATGTTTACTGATTAATATGTTCTCAAAAGATAACATATATCTTAAATGCTTAGTTTAATATTATTTATAAACACACTTTATTTTCTAAATATAAAATTTTTAGTTTTAAATTAAATATAACATTGTAATTTACACTTATGCAGCCAAATAATACACTTGTAATTATACTCTAACAAACAAACAAGACAGTGTAATTATCAGGGTGTGTAATTACTACCCTAGTAATTACGCCAATTTCAATTACCAGGTGGCTTTCCAAATAGACCCTAAATGTTTTGAAGATTCACCTTATAAAGATTTTGCATGCATATTAAGTCTTCAGTTAAGTGAGTCAGCCAGACCAAGGGTTCACTTGGGGACCAACGATGATTTTCGAGTACTAGTCACATCTAGGGTGTAGGCTCGGGGTATAACATGTATATCTTCACAAAATTATTTAATGGATAGTGACACCACACATCATCTTATTTCTAAAGTTGATAGCTGGCTCTTCATTCTGAATATGTAGGTCTCGAGAAAATCATTCTAATACCCATATCTCACAAAGGCAAAAACTCTCACTACTTCTTATATAAAAATATTCTACATATTCTTACTGCTATTTAAAACTTTGTTTCTATTAATTCTTTTTTTTGCCAAGTCTAACAATATTTTCATTGACCTTTTTTCTTACTAAGTTTTAATCAAGAACTTGGTAACGAGGAGAATACTGTATATATGCCTGAGTAGTGATGGACGTTATTCTCTTCCTTAATAATTCTGAAAGTCATTTTTAGAATTTTAATAAAAATTATTATTTTATCCCTCTCAATAGTTATTTCATAATCGAATTGAAAGGTTGAGAAATTTTGTAATTTTTGACTTAATTTATTCAATAGTGGCTTTTGGTATCAACTAGAGCTACAAGTCTCGGAATAGAATTCCGTCAGTTCTATCAGCTCCAAAATATAAAATTTGTTCCAGGATCATCGTTGTTTTCTATTTGAAGTTGTTTTGTTGATTTGAGGTCATAAGTTGGATGTTTATGTTATTTTGAATCAAACTTGACTTTAGTCAATAATTTGGAGTTCGAATGCTTGGAATAACAATCCTACAATTACAGTGAATTCAATAGGTGATTTTAGGCATAGATCAAGCCTTTTATTAGGTTAATTGTAACTTATCAGATTTTTAGTCAAGAAAACCTTAAATTTGAATTTTGATGATTCCATTGAGTGCAGAATATCAAATTTAGTATAGCAACACATATAATTTTTGTATAAAATTTCAAACGAATCTTGAGGATTGATTCCTAGATTTTTGTTAGTTGAAAATCAGGATTGCAAGTACCGCTTGAGCGAATACACTATATTTTAAGCGGAGAGTGTACTTTGATTGGGGTCAAGCGGACTTGTGACTGCTAAAATGGCCCCTTGGTTGCTTAAGTGGCACCTACTTATTTGGAAGGTTTCATAAAAGTATCCCTATGTTGCTTAAGCAACACTAGAGGGGTTTTTTGGGGACTGAATTTGAGGTTTCTTCTCTATTTTCTATTTTTGAACTTTAGCAGCTCTTGTGTGGTGATTTTAAAGTGATTTTTCAAGATTATTTCATTGGATAAGTGATATTAACTTAGATTCTTCATTTCTATTAATTATTTCATGGTTTCAACTTTTAATTTTTGATAAAAAACTTTTTAATTTTTGATTTTTGTCTTGAATATTGAAATTTTAATAAATTGATGATTTTATATTGAATTCAACTCTATTTTAAAATTATTTTATCGGTGATTTTCTAATGACTTGGGTAATATAATTATGTATTAATTTACAACTTTACCACTATATTTTTAGGAATGAATTTTTGACTCGTTTTAATCTGGACTTCAAAATTGATGAATTAAGTGTCATAACTATTAAATTTTTATTGTGATTCCACACTTGATTAGATTTTTTTTAATCGAAGGCCTGAACAAAAGAGAAAATTTATGTTGCTGAGTAATTTCTTGATTGATTTGAGGCAAGTAAAATTTTAAACCTTAGTTGAGTATGTAGAGCCTTTTATTTGCTTGCTATATGTACTTGGAGGAGGAGGGGGGGGGGGATAATATAGAATCAATTATGCATTTACTTGCTTAAATGATCTAACAAGATGCAAAGGAATATTGAAAAGGTATTTCTGTATTATATCTATGTGCTCCTTTATGTGAAAGACTAGGTTCATAATATTGATTGATGATGGAAGATTTCTTATAATTATACGATTTGCATTTCTTATCGCTATGAATATTACCATATTTTCATGATTTATATGAACACACTTAATTGCATTGGTTATAATGTATTGAAAAGAGATTCATTTTTACAAATATGCCAAAGGAAAATGATTCCAATGAGTAGTAAAGAGCACCAAAGGAAAATAATTCTGGTAGGAAGGAATAAGCCAAGGGAAAATGATTTCGACAAGTTACGAATGCCAAAATGTAATGGATTCGACAAATAGATAGATCATATGTGTTTCCTATGGGTTTTGATATGAGTTTCAACAAATATATATCGTAAAACATATACGCATCACTTAAATTGACATTGCATCAAATTATTTTGCACTTTATTTGGTTGTTGTGAATTGTGAATACTCCTTTTTAGTGACTTATTAGTTCATAAACTTGGTGTTAATGAGATGCTTAGTGTCATGATTCGAAATTGGGTGTGATGTCACTTGCCTTTACCCACTGTGACAAGTCAGCCTAAACAGGTCACAATAACATAATACAATATATGCGAAAGCTAAAATTAACATAACATTAACAAGGCTATAAGGCATAAAAGGCATAAATCGAAACTAAAAACAATACATCAAAATAAGAAGAAAATGATACAAGTCTCAATAGTCTTTCTATCTCAAATAGAATAAAACTACTAAGAGATATCCGACAGTCTTGAGAATATGCTAGAGCAACAAGCAACTACCTCTCAATTGTCAATAGCATAGTCTAGAAGAGAATGAAGAACGCAGCAGGATCCTGGCTCACCACCTACACATGTGTAGAAAACAAGGGTGAGTACAAAAGTACCCAACAAGAGGACCTAATCATAGGTAGAGAATAAAGAACTAAGTACAACTTCCATCCCAACTACGTACCTCTAGACTACAAAACCTATATGCAAGGGAGATCAGCATACATAGTATAGATAATATAAACAAATACGCTCTCATATCACAATGTCTTAATAATCTAATCTTCACAATATACAAGGCCCAACTTATTTAATGCATATCACAAATACTCAATAGTTCAATCTCAACAATATACAAGGTTTGAGTCAATCAGTACTTACCACAATAGCTCAATAGTGCAATCTCAACGATATAAGGTTCAATTCATTCGATACATTAACTTCCAAGTAAGGAAAGATATGAAATGGAATGAAATGCTGATGAGTGTGAATTTGCACTCATCTGGACCTTAAATTATGCATAATAAGAGTCCTTAGTTCCCAATTTTGTACTATAAACTAAAACAAATTATTTTTGCAGCAAGCTGAAGATTAGGGAACACTTTGGACACAAATATGTGAAAAGAGGTAAGAAAGGAGCTAACAAGGAAGTATTGAACATTGATCATTGAAAAAGGGAACTTTGTGAGTGGCTAAAGTACCCTAACCCGGACAAATGATCACCGAGCAAGAGGCAAGCCAACGAGAAAATGGGCGAGTTGCAGAAGTAAATTGGTGAGTCGCTAACTTATTGGCCGACTCAATATAGCTCACATAATAGGTCATTAATTTTGCGTAGAGTCACTGGGTAAAGGTGAACTTGAGCTCCAAATGGCGTATCTCTAACCATGTTGGTGAGCTCAATTGAGCTTGCTAAAGTTCTACTTCAAGATCAGTCTAGAAGAGCAGTCTGTGAGCTGAAGGCATGCTATGCGAATTGCTAATTTGATCCGCGAGGTGGACTAATGTCGTAGATTGGATTTTCGAGGAATATACTCTATAATTTTTATATAAATAAAGTTTAAAAGGCTTAGTGGCTGGCAACATACAGAAATGAGAGAGAACTTTATTCTGAGAGTTCTTGCTTTAGTTTAAAGAGTAGTATTTTGTTCTAGAATAGGAGAGTACAATTTGTTTCTTAGAGAGAGAGAGAGTAAGGGTATTTCATAGATTTTTGTATTGATTTCTTAAGCTTGAAGACAATCAGAATGGATGAAAATTTATTTGGTAGTTTACCCATGCTCTTTTTGATTATTAGTTAAAAATTCCTATACTTCTAAGGGGATAATGTAGACTATATGCAGTAATTGGTTGTTGGATGTTTAATTTTACATGGGTTGTTGATAAATTCTTATGGGTTTTGTTATTTAGCAATATTTTCATGTATTGATTGAGGTTGCAAACTCAAATCCTAACATAAGATCTTCATGTAAGCTTGAGAAAGTTGCATAAGGTGAGGTTGGATGATGATAGCCATTAATGTGTTGAATCAATGAAATTTCCTTAGCAATTTGGTAGTTTTTGCAAAGGTTGAGGTGTCAAGTCTTGAACCCATAGTAACTTGAGAAAAGTACTATGGAAAGTTGATCTCAAGTTTAAGAGAATCTTGATCAAATATTATATCCACTTGCCCTATCCATGTAGATTCATCATCTGTTAAGTACTTTTTGACACTCATGAGAACTCCTTCTTGTATGTCTATGTATCTCCCCTAGATATTATTTAAACCTCCATATTCTTCACTAATATTTCTTATTTATAGTGAAAGTTTTTCCCATGATTTACTTTCAGATTATTGTTAATTAAAAATGCTTATTCATGCTACAAAAGATTAAAACACCATTGCTACTTCTTGAATGTAATTCTAATCCGAGCATTTCTCTGTGGTTTGACCCTGGATCCAAGTTGGGTATTATACTTTTGGTGATCGCGCACTCTTGAAATTATGGAGAGTGCGTATTGACGCGTTACCTTATTAGGGAATCATAAAAATGGCGCCGTAGCCGGGGAAATGACATTAGATTTCTTTGAAGAAGTGCTTTGGTGAATTAGTTTTTAGTAGTTTGAGTTTGTTTATTATCCTTGTTGTTGCTTTTGCTAATTATTAGGTGAAGATATGAATGTAGTTGGAAGCATGGTTGGTTCAAAAGTAGGGCAACGCAATAAAATTGCTAACCTTGATGACATTGCAAATACCAATGGGAATGTTGGTGCAATAAGTTCACCACCAGTTGAATGAAATGCAGTGTTCAATGTCATTGGAACCATGTTGTAGTTGTTGCAAATAGAGATTTCTATAGTGGGAAACTGAATGAGGATTCTTATGATCACATAAAGAACTTCTTGGGCGTGTGCAGCCCATTCACATTCAAGAATATATTTCAAGAGTCCATCTGTCTTTGGTTCTTCCCACTCTATGAGTAGTGAAGCTTCAAAATGGTTGGCCAAACTTTTGGCCGAATCAATTGAACACCCTAATGTGCTTCAGAATTCCCCTAATTATAATTTTCATATATCTCAAAATCCGTGCGTGATATCAAAAATTCGACTTCATATTCTCGACATGGGGGGAAAATTAGGTGAGAAATGTATATAACCAAAATTTTAGAGGACCCGTAGCAAAAAATAATTTCGTTAATTTATGATTTTCAGAGAGCATCCGCGTCGCGGCCAGGGGCGCAGATTAGTGTTATTTCTTCCTTAGTGATAGGTCCGCGTTGCAGACCAGAGCGGACCAGTTCAACTTTTTCCTTAGTTTTTCTTTATACGCCCAAGGGCATTGGGGTCATAGCCCCATGTCCACTAAAACGTGAAATCACCCATACTTAGCCATTTTTCAACTCTATATCACTTAAAACCCTCACAAAAACCTCTCCAAGACTTAACCAAATATCTCATACCAAATTCAAGGATTTCAATCTTAACTTTGGAACTCATGAATTCACTCAAGCTCTAACTTTCCTTCAAGCTCATCTCAAGAAAATCCAAGTTTGAGTTATGTGGGTTTCATCCATTGGGTCCTTTCACCCATGGAGCCCATCTTCCTATTTATGAAAATTGCATGATTACTTATGGGTATCTCTTATTATGAAATATAAGCATGAATAATATTGGAGTTTTATCAAATTATTGTTGATTATGCATTAGTATCTATCTTAAGCTTACACTACTGTTGATCTTTGGCTATCGAGATTATGCATGTTTTGAGCTATGAAACTATGATCTATTATGAGTTTTGATGATGGATTTCAAGGTAACCTACATGAGAGTTTTACTACATGTTGGTGGGTTGATTTTCATTAAGTTTTTTCATCTTATTTCACTATTGAATCACATGATTTTGAACAAGTATCATAAATCAACCATGTGTTTGATAAAATGATATGGCAAGAATTCTCAAGTTATTGATGATCTATTACATGATTTATAAGTCAAGTGACTATATGATGATTAAGGACTTTCATATAAGTATTGAGTTCATGAAAAGTATCTATGATGTTTCAAGTATCAAGTTGAGCCCAATTTCAAGATTTCTACCTCTTGTGAGCCATTCATGTTAAAGCAAGGGATCATGTATGATTGTTATCTACCTTCATGTTCAAGTTAGACTTACTATTAGAGGTCAAGAATATTTATGAGCTACTCAAGTCATGTTATCATGTCTCTTAAAAGTTTTTCATTTATGACTAAAGTATGATTATTTCAAGTACTCCGTGGGATTAGACTTAGCACCAATTGAGGCTTAAGATGGGGGCTCGACTCAAGGGGTCCTTATATAAAGTCTTAGTCTCTAAACTATGTGCCGCCACAGGTTATATATGATCTCCTTTATAGCTTTCTAGTGGATCCATATAGTGATACCACACCTTGTCGAGGGGGTGACATGCCTTAGAGTATTCATTGTATGACTACCATGACAAGTTGACCACACCTTGTTCAGGGGGTGACATGCCTCAATCACCTTGTTGAGGGGGTGACATGCCTTAATCACCTTACCAAGGGGGTTATATGACTTGAATTCCAAGTAGTAGCTTGCTTGGTCTATGTCGGTTAAGGTCTCTTTGAAACGACGCCAACAAGTGCACGAAAATATGCCTCGAAAGTGCCCAAAATCATAATTTAAATATATATCTAAATATCCACTTGTTATTTCAAAAATATGAGTTCATATTCTTGTTTAGGGGGAAAAATTGACCCAAAATTTAGAGCAACCATATCAAAATCTGAAAAATGCAAAAAATGAGATTTTGGAGGGTCAACTTTAAAGGGGCATATCTCTTAGCACATAAAAAGTTGGGTGACGCATGACATACCAAATTAAATCTCTTTTAATTAGCTTTCTAATGCACTTGGTTTAACCTCATTCCGAGTTTGGATGAAGAATTTATGCCCATTTTCGTAGAACTCATTTGTGTAGAAATGCAAATTCCCCTGAGTAATCCGCGTTGCTTCCGCGATGCGGTGCAGTGTTATTTTTATCCTGTTTTGTTTGACTTCGGTCCAAGACTTTCAAGTCTTGGGCCTAAGGGTTCCCATACTTGAAAATACCTATACTTAGCCTTATATCATCCTAAACATTCCCCAATACTCACTCAAACACTTAGATTAATATTTCTCTCAAGATTCAGGTCCCAAAGCCCTCATACGGAACTAAGGTTTTCCTTCAAGGTTCTTCTTTAGGCTTTAAGTCTCCATCTCCAATCTTCACCAAGTTCATCTCCAAGCTAAGGTATGTGGGTTTCTTTCATGGGTTCCTTTCACCCATGATACCCAAGCCTCTTTTTACTTAAATTGCATGATTTAAAGTTGATTAACAAATGAGTCTTGATTATTATGAAATTCACAACACACTATGTTAAAGCTATGTGAAATTGTGACTCTTTTGCTATGTTTTGAGCTATAAGTCATTGATATATTGTAATATTTGAGGAGGAGTTTTGATGTATGTTGCTTGAGGGTGTTGCAAGGCGTTGTATAATGGTTTTACAATAGATTTTCTTGCATGATTTCATCTCTATATTTCATGATTTTATACTAGCATTAAACACCCTGTAAGTGTTTGATAAAATGTCTGGATGTAGTTTCTTGAGGAGTCCAAGGCCCAAAGCATGAGATATGACATGATTGACTATATGATGATAAAATGATCTTATGTATATGATATACTCTATATAAAGTGTTGCATTAGACTATGCCCGAGCCGGGGGGACAATAGCCCGAGTAACCAAGGTGGGGGTTTGTACTCATCAACCAAGGTGGGGGTTTGTACTCATCAACCATGTGAGGGGTTTGTACTTCGCCACCATGGTAATAAGGTGTGATTATTATCTACCATGTAAGGGGTTTGTACCACACCACTGGGATGATGGGGTGAAACCATCATCAACCAACTGAGGGGTTTGTACCTTGGAAATCTAGCTTGGAATCTTCTACACATATGATATCCTATATGAGCATAAGCTACTTAACCATGTTTTACTTATACATTGATCATAGATGCCATATTGTTATACTATGCCTATTGCCTATTGTTATGCAGTTTGAATATGATGCCTAATTCATGTTACAATGCATCCTACATACTTAGTACATTCACCGTACTAATGCATATTCTTGCCCACATAATATCACCATGTAGGTTTCGGTGCCCAAGTTGATCATCCTCCTACTCCATGTGGCTAGATCGGTACTACGCATGCTTGTTGGTGAGTCCTCCACTTCGGGGACCTTAGTCTATGTTTCTGTTATTATGTATTAAGACACTCTATTTTATGTTCTAGTTTGACTATGAGGGTGAGCCCGATTACTTTGTCTTAGCCCCCGCTCTTATCTATGAAGTAGAGGTATTGCTGGGCATGCTATGTATCTATGTTATGAGTCTTGACTTTTTTGTCTCTGGGTGTTGATGTTATGCTAACTTTCCCTTAGCCCCTTGCCCTTGTTTTCAAAACATTTACATGTTACTTAAGTATTAATCTCTTTTCCTTAGTCCCAATTCCCCTTGTTTATGATTCTTATGTTGTTTTACATTTCTTCCGAGACCAAGGATGTGTAATCATATGCCA
>JAPFFP010000002.1:9756863-9777351 GCA_026153255.1 Solanum medicagineum
CCAGGTAGTTGGAGGTGCATCTATACCCTTAGATTGCTTCCAAGCTTCATACCACAATATAGCCACACCCTTCAACCCATATGTCGCTAACTCAACGTCTTTTGTACCACTCACGTGCATAACATCTAAAGTGGGCTGAATCTGATTAATAAAGTATTGGGGATCTTCATTAAGATCTGATCCAGTGAAGAATAGAAGGTCCAAATTGAGGAAATCACGTATCCGCGTGCCAGCTGCCCTATTTGTACCACCTGTACCCATAACTCGATGTTCCTGCCTTTGTCCTTGGCCAGAAACTATATGAGTCAATAGTTGGACTGCATTTCTCAAATCCTGCACTGTAGCATCAATAGGTGGTTCTGGGGGAATTTCACTACTCTCAGGTTCATCAGGAACTGGAGGAGTTAGATATGTCTGTGATAAAGACTACTCTTGAACCTCATTTCATTGTCTCACCTGACTGGGTATACCAACCAACACTTCTACTCCCTTCCCTTTACCTTTGTTCTGCCTTGTTTCTGGCATATTTGCTGTACAAAACAATTTAGGGGTTAAACATAATCCACCTATCACACTTAGCTCTATAGCACAATCTAAAGAATGAAAGGAATGTAACAATCCCTAAATGTCACGTAGCCTCCTGGTTATAAATGTGGTGCACAACATATTGATAAATAAGATTCTACATAGAGATGGCCTTATAGACTTCCTAGGATGACCCACTCTTATACCACTTCTGTCATGCCCCAAGTCCCGTTAGGGTGGACTGGTACCCATAGCCGATAAGGCCTGGGAGAACCAACCTATGTCTATGCACTTTCTATACATATTACAAGGGATTTCTACGTTTGACATGCCTTTGAGAAAGTAAATAGTAATAACAAGCCAAAATGAAATGCATATTGCTAGGCCATTGGGGCCACAGTGTTTAAGATATGAGACATGGCTACACTTAATTTACATAGTCTACAAAGCCTCTAGATAAGGAAAAGTATCTGATAAGGGTCAGGACAGGCCCCACCTCGACTACTGTATAATACAAAAATATATGCTCTAGACACAAAGCTCCAAAGAAACCTGAAGCTTGGTAACAACAGCTGGATGCCCTGTACTCCTACTGCGGAGATCTACTAGCACTTGTACCTGCAGCATGAAATGCAAGTCTCCCATAAGGGAAGTCAGTACAAGATAATGTACTGAATATGTAAGGCACGAAACACTGTATATCAAGTAAGAACTCCAATGAAACTATGCACTGGTATAGGATAAGACACTACCTTTAGTTATACTTTGGAATCATGTACTTTATGTTCTTTATATTACTTTCATTTACTGTATAATATGTGCAAAGCTGTAATATGAATGACCAACTGATCATTGGTAAATCTATATCAGGATCAACCCAAGCTAGGCTTTTCCTTTGGCCCCTCGGGCTACCCCCCGTGATAGGATCGTTCCTGGCTAGGTGATGCTTCCACCCCTCGGTCTACCACCCATCAATAAGCAATATACTTTACCTTTCAATTACCTTTGAGATGATTCTTTTGGTGGTCATAATATTGGATCTATAGAACTGTAAATGTAGCATGTGACATGTGGATAATCAAACAATACAATATAACAATGAAAAGAGTACGTTACACAAATAATGAAATGCGTATGAAATGAAATAACTCATGAACTTTATTTAGTAACAAGAACCCATGTAACTTGGTATCCAAACATGTATCCATATTTGCAAGTGACTATGTATGGAAGTATATCAACATGTCAAAGATTGGAGAAATGGTTAATAATTGTGTCGGAGTTGGAAAGTCCCTTTATGTGCCAAGGAAGAATCTAGATTTCATGCCAAGTAATACAAAATCAAGTAGCCTTACATACCTCATTGTATGGACTCATTACTACTTCGAGACAACCTTCCCTTCCTCCCAATATATATGTATAACATAGTAGGTGATAAAACTAGCATTAGCAGCCAATAGATACATCTTGGCAGCCCAATCTTATAGAAAAACAATATACGGGCAGCAAGCGGGCAATTATAAATCCTAGCGTATTGTTTCAACCGTTTAGCCTCTAATCGTATTTTCTAGTATGCATTCCCATGTACACATCATGTGCAGCATGTTCTAGTGCCATGACAGTCTTACAATGTCCCACAAAGCACAACATATGATAATTCTACACAACCTACATATGGACAGCATAACATTACCTTCCTTCGCTACATTTCGACGTTGACAATTACAAACCTGTTCCAACTCTAACCAAACTGTTCCAACAACATTCACACATAAAAAAATCCTTGAACCAGTCTTAGAATAGTGACAAATCTGGAAGATGGTCATCCCAACTACCTTTAAGCTCTAAGACACAAGCCCTAAGCATATCCTCAAAATTTTGAATTATCCTCTCGGCTTGGCCATCCGTTTGACGATGGAAGGCTGTACTAAGGTGAACTTTGGTTCCAATACACCTTTGAAAAGATCTCCAAAAATGTGAAGTAAATTGTGCACCATGATCCGATATAATGGATAAGGGAATCCCATGCAACCTCACCAACTCATGGAGGTACAACCTTGCATACTCTTCAGCCCCATATGAAGTCTTGACCGGTAGAAAGTGAGCCAATTTCATCATCCTATCAACCACAAGCCATATGGAATCAAAACCTTCCCTAGTCTTGGGCAACCCAACCACAAAATCCATATTAATCATCTCCCACTTCCAAGTAGGAAGCTCTATGTCTTGGGTTAGGCCACCCGGCCTTTGATGCTCGGCTTTCACTTGTTGACAACAATGGAAACCGGTGACAAAAATTTGGCACTATCTCTCTTTATGCCTCCCCACTAATACACATCCCTCAAGTCTCTATACATTTTGGTGGAACCAGGGTGGATAAAATAGGAAGAATTGTGGGCTTCGTCAAGAATTCTCTCCTTTAAACCATCAACACATGTCACACACAACTTACCTTGGTATCTAAGGGCCCCATCTCCCCCTTGGGAGAAAACCTCTATCGTACCTTCTTTTACCAAGGCCTTCAACTCAAGTAAGGAGGAGTCTAGATCTTGTTTTGCTCTCACCTTATCAACCAAAGAAGATTTAGATCCATCAACAACAACAATACCATCACCCACATCTTCTACCCTTACCCCAAGTCTAGCCAATATATGCACCTCCCTAGTTATCTCTCTATCTCCAACATCCACATGAGCTAGGCTACCCATAGACACCCGACTCAAAGCATCCGCTACTACATTTGCCTTACACGGATGGTAATGCACACTTATGTCATAGTTTGAGGAGTTCTACCCACCTTCATTGTCTCAAGTTAAGGTCTTTTTGAGTGAAGACATATTGAAGGCTTTTATGATCAGTGAAGACATCAACATGCACCCCATACAAATAATGACACTAAATCTTTAATGCAAACACCACGGCGGCCAATTCAAGATCATGGTAGGGTAGTTCTTTTCATGCACTTTGAGTTGCCTAGAAGCATAGGCTATCACCTTACCTTTTTGCATTAGTACACAACCTAAACCAACTCTAGATGCATCACAATACATAACAAAACCCTCAAGCCCATCGGGTAGTGACAATATCGGAGCTGACAAAAGTCTATCTTTCAATATTTGGAAGCTTTTCTCACATTCATCGGTCCACACAAACTTAACCTTCTTTTGAGACAATTTTTTCATAGGAGAAGCAATGGAGGAGAACCCATTCACAAACCTTCTATAGTAACCTGTAAGGCCCAAGAAATTACTAATATCCAATGGGGTCAATGATCTAGGCCAATTCCTAATCACATAGGTTTTCTTAGGATCCACTTTTATACCCTCCCCGGACACCACATGACCCAAGAACGCAACCTCCTTCAACCAAAATTCACACTTGTCATATTTAACATACAATCTCTCCCCCCTCAATCTTTGCAACAAGACCCTTAAATGGCCCATATGCTCTTCCCTACTATGTGAATAAATCAAAATATTATCAATGAAGAGCACAACAAAAGAATCAAGATAGGGCTTGAAGACGCTATTCATTAGGTCCATGAAGATGGCCAGCGCATTAGTCAATCCAAAGGAAATCACTACAAATTCATAATGCTCATACCTAGTTCGGAAGGCCGTCTTTGGAATATCACACTCCCTCACCTTACTTGATGGTACTTAGATGGAAGATCAATCTTAGAGAAAAAGCTAGCCCCTTGCAATTGGTCAAATAAGTCATCAATCCTTGGAAGAGGATATTTATTCTTTATAGTGACCCTATTGAGTTGCCGGTAGTCAATGCACATTCTAAGTAACCCATCTTTCTTCTTTACAAACAACACCAGTGCACTACAAGGTGATTGGCTTAGTCTAATAAATCCCTTTTCGAACAAATCTTTCAATTGCTCCTTTAACTCCTTCAACTCTGTTGGGGCCATACGATAAGGGGGAATGGAGATAGGTTGGGTGTTGGGAAAGAGGTCTATGCCAAAATCTATCTCCCTTTTAGGAGGGACACCAAGAAGGTCATTTGGTAAGACATCAAAAAATTCATTTACAACCGGAACCGACACAATGGAAGGGACTTTGGACTCTACATCTTTGACTCTCACAAGATGATACGAACACCTCTTAGAAATCAACTTATGGGATTTAATGCAAGAAATGAACTTCCCCTTCACCACCATATCATGACTCTCCCACTCTAGGATGGGTTCATTTGGGAATTGAAACTTGAACCTATGGGTTCTACAATTAATAGAAGCATAGTATGCATGCAACCAATCCATCCCAAGGATAAAATCAAAATCAACTATATCTAATTCAACAAGATCACAAGGTAAGATTTTATGCAAGATGCAAACTGGAAATTTCTAAACACCCTCCTAGAAACAATAGATGTACCACTAGGAGTAGACACCTCATACGACTCATTCATCAACTCCGACTCAACATAGAACTTTTTAGCAACAAAGGGGGTAACAAAGGAAAGGATGACACCCGTATCAATCAAAGCATATACATCAAGATTAAAGATTTTCAACATACCGGTAACAACATCAGGGACCTCACCAATCCCTTTCCTTCCATGTGGAGCATAGAATCAATTGTGCCTTGGGGAACCACCTTGAGGACCACCTCTAACCAATGGAACTGCATTTGCACCACCCTTGCCACGATTTCTTGGACAATCAATCCTTTTGTGACCAAGATCTCCACAATCAAAGCATGCATTAGAACCCTTCAAGCATGTGCCTCCGTGCTTTCTTCCATATCTAGGACACACCTCTGTAAGATCCACACCACCAATACCTTGAGGCCTAGTGAAGTCATTGGCAAGCCCCCTAATAGTAGCTTGGGGAGGCCCTTGGCCTTGGTGAAATCTAGCACCTTTTTGGAACTTGCCCTCTAATCGAGCCCTCTTGGCTTCATGGCCCCTCCTCTTCCTCAACTTTTCTTCTTCCATTTGCTCGGCATATGTCATCAACTGAGACAAGTCCATGTCACTAATAAGCAAGGCAGACCGGCATTCTTCACTTACCAAGTCGATAACCCCCATAACAAACTTATTCATCCTTGACCTAGAATCAGCCACCAAGTGAGGAGCACACTTTCAAAGTTGATTAAATTTGAGGGAATATTCCCTCACACTCATACCACCTTGTTTCAAGTTCATAAACTCAACCAACTTTGCTTCCCTAAGCTCAAGAGAGAAGAACCAATTAAGGAAGGCTAATTTGAATTCCTCTCAAAGCACCACATAGCCATTACCCTTCTCACCTTTCCATTGATCATACCAAATTTGGGCCACCCCCTTGAATTGGTAGCCAATTCCGCCTTCTCACTTGGCCCAACACCCATGATCGACAAGATTTTGTAAACTTCATCAATAAACTCTTTTGGATCCTCATCCACCTTTGGCCTATGGAAAACCGGAGGATTATCCTCATGAAGTCCCTTACCCTAGCTCCCGGGGTACTAGCATGAGAAGCTTCGGCCCCTTGTTGGACTTGGTTAGCCACCACTTAGGTAAGCATAGTAAGAGCATCCCGAAGCTCACTATAGGTAGGTTGCTCCTTGGGAGTTTGGGCCCGTCTTCCTCTAGTATTCAATATGATCTAGTATATAAAAGAATAATCATTAGGGGGGAAATACTTATCACAACTCTATAACATGACTTAGGACATGAAGAAGGGGAACATTTCCTAAAATGCCTCATAGCCTCCTATTCATAGTCATGACATGCTTCACAACCATGAATGGGGCTCTAATTGACATGGTGTGTTGGAATCTGAGGATCTATCAACCTAGTGCTCTGATACCAAGTTTGTCACAACCCAAGATGAGGTCCTAGATGTGACATGACGAATGGGAAACTCAAAGGTACCCCAAACAAGCCTCTTCACTTGTCATCGGACATTCTTGGTCTTGGAAGCATACAAAACATATAGATTTGGAATAGGGACAATGGGACTAAGGGAAAGCTTGCATAAATGCCATAATCAAGAGTTAAGAGTCAAGAGTCAAAGATCTTACATAAATACACAACATATCCAACAAACACCTCTAAATACATAGATAGAGCGGGGGCCAAGATAAAGTAACCGGGCTCACCCTCATAGTCAAATTGAACATAAGATAGTGTCTCAATACATAGATAAGAGGAAAACATAAACCAAAGTCCCTGAAGTGGAGGACTCACCAACAAGCTTGGAATAACACCGTCTAGCCACGTGGAGGAGGATGATCAACTTGGGCACCGGTTTATAAATGGTGAAATCATATAGGTAAGAGTATGCATTAGCATGTTTGAATGTATTAAGTATGTGGGATGCAATGCAACAAGAGACAAGCTTCATAACCAACATGCACAACAATAGGCAATGGGCATGAAATAGAAATATGTCATGTATGATCTATGTATAAGTAAAACATGCTTAGGTAATCCATGCTCATATAGAATATCATATGTATAGAATAGACCAAGATACCTTTCCAACCTTGGTTGGCCAATGATGGTCACACCCCAATCATCCTAGGTGGTGAAGTACAAACCCTTCACATGGTTAATGATGGTCACACCCCAATCATCCTAGGTGGTGAAGTAAAAACCCCTAACATGGTTGATGATGGTCAAACCCCAATCATCCTAGGTGGTGAGGTACTAACCCCTCACATGATTGATGAGTACAAACCCCCAGCTCGGTTGATGATGGTCATACCTTAATCATCCTAGGTGGTGAAGTACAAACCCCTCACATGGTTGTGTATAGTCTAATATGAAACTTTATATTGAATTCATCATGCTCATGAGCTCATTTCATCATTATATAGTCAATCATATCATATCTCATGCTTTGGGCCTTCATTTCCACAAGAAACCATAACCAGACATTTTATCGAACACCTTGGGGGTGTGTAATGGGAGTAAAAGAGCATGAAATTTAGAGATGAAATCATGCAGAAAAATCAGTGGTAAAACCTTTAATCAACACTTTTCAACACCCCCAAGACATTCATATCAAAACCCCTCATCAAATCCAACACTAGATCCAAGATTTGAAGCTCAAAACATGCTAAAACGACTGTACCTTCATGAACTAAAATCACTACGCAGTAAATTTCTCAATATACAAGACCCACATGTAAAATCAACTTTAAATAATGCAATATTAAGTAAAAGAGGGTTTAGGCACCATAGGTGAAAGGACCCAATGGTTCAACACCATATACCATAGCTTTTATGATGTTCTTGAAGAAGACTTTTATTGAGATTTGAAGCTTGGGTGAGATCCTTGAAGAAATCTTTGAGATTAGCCTTGAGTTTGAGACTTGAATTTAGGATTAGAAATGAGTCTAAGTGTTTGGGGAAATATTGGGGAATGTCTTAGGGTGATATAAGGGTGAAATAAGGCTAAGTATAGGTAAAAATATATTTAGGAAAACTTAGGTCCAACACTTAGAAATATTCTGGGCGAACTAGGAAAAGACAGTGCAGAATTAACACCTCTCCGCATCGTAGAGAGGTCTTGGATGCCCACTGGAAATTGTACCTAGCAAAATTTCATAATTCGATTCGTCTTCTTTAAAATCGAGGTTAGACCTTTGTCACCCTAATTTAGATCCTCTGAACAAGAATATGAAGTCAGATTTTTTGAAATTCCAAATAGATTTTTAGATTTATGGAAAACAAGTTTTCGGGCACTTTCGAGGCACGTTTTCAGGAATTTTTTAGGGTCGTTTCATGATTCTCTGTTGTACTAATTGTTGGGATTTGCAGTGTTTTGTAAGACAGATATGATGTCAGGTTACCATTAGTTGAGGATTAGTGTAGAGGACATTCCAAAAACTGCATTCCAAACCCATTATGGCCCCTACGAGTTCTTAATTATGGCTTTTGTGCTGGCTAATGCCCTGTTGTATTTATGGCTCTGATGACTCATGTGTTCCGATCATATTTGGATCCTTTTGTCATATTCTTTATTATGATATTCTTATATATTCATAGAACTGAGAGCAGCATGCCCCACATCTCTGGATCGTTCTACAAATACTTAGGGATCCTAGGTTGTAAGCTAAATTTTCTACGTATGAGTTCTGGTTTGAGTCTGTGACATTCCTGGGGCATGCAGTGTCCAAATATGGCATCATGGTAGATGCAGCTAAGATTGAGGATATTCATGGTTGGCCTAGGCCCACTTCTACAACAGAGGTTATTTAGATTGGATATTTTCAACTCCAGGCAAATATTAGCCTTTATTAGAGATAAGTCCTTGTTAGTTGATCGGATTCGTGACAAATAACTCAAGGAGGAGTCGTTGGTAACCTCAAAGATAGAGTTGCTTAGGGTGCTGGTAGTCAAGCTACAATTAATTTAGATGGGGGTTATTAGATTTAGGTTGTGTGTTCATAGAGTCAGGGATTTTATAAAGTAGATTCTATGCAAGGCTCATGACTCCAGGTTCTCTATTCACCCAGGAACAACAAATATGTATCTAGACTTGAGGCAGCATTACTGGTGGCATAACATGAGTAAAAACATCATTTCTTATATGTCATGTTGTCTTAGCTATTAGCAGGTAAAGGTCGAGCATCAGAGGCCTAGTTGGATACTTCATAGGTGACCATTCTTGAGTGGAAATAGGAATGAGTGACTATGGATTTCATAATAGGATTATCTCATATTTCCATGGGTTTTGACTGCATCTAGGTTATTGTTGATCGGCGAAATAAATCAGTCTATTTCCTCCTAGTCTAACTAGCTTCAGTGTTGAGTGATTGGCTTGTATTTATATTTAGGAGATAGTTCGTTTGCACGGTTTGCCAGTATCCACTATATCTGATCGAGGTTCATAGTTTACCTTCAGTTTCAGGAGAGTACTTTAGAAAGAGTTGCGAACTCGAGTTGACTAAGCATGTCATTTCATCTCCTAATTGATGGCCAGTCAGATCATACTATTGTCAGGACCCAAGCCTAGGGCTTAGACGTAACCGACGAATGGGGAACCTGAAGGAACCCCAAACAAGCCTCATAGCATATAATTACACATCCTTCGTCGCAGAAGCAATGCAAAACAATGTAAGAAACATAAATAAGGGGAATTGGAACTATGAGATATACTCATATTTAAATAGCTTGAATATCATAAGTAAGTCAAAGCTCGAGTATAATACATAGCTTGCCCAACAACACCTCTAACATAGGACTTAACGGGGGCCAAGACAAGCAACTGGGCTCATCCTCATAGTAAAAGTATACCAAAAAGAAGGATAGTCTTTAAGACATAGCTTAAGAACATAGATATTGCCCTCGCACATGAGGACTCACCAACTAGCTTGAATGGATACCACTAGCCACGTAGAGGAGGATGATGACCAAATGGAGATCCAGTTCCTATATGATGATATCATGTAGGCATAGAGTATACGTTAGTACGTTTGAATGTACTAATTATGTAGAATGCAATGCAACAAGTGATAGACATCATAATCAAAATGCACAATAATAACCAATAGATAGCATAATAACAATATGGTATGTATATCCAACTCTTAAGTAAGTCATGCTTTGTAAATCATTCATCTTACATAGATCATAATATAAATGTGTAAAGAATCCTCAACCGACATAACATAAGACCTTTTGGATCCACCTTCCTTAGGGAGCCCATCCCCTTTCGGACTAAGTGACCTTCTTTACGGGAGCCCATCCCATTTTGGATTAAGTGGGACTCCTTACGGGAGCTCATCCCTTTTCGGATTAAGTTACTTTCCTTACGGGAGCCTATCCCTTTTCAGATTAGGTAGCCTTCATTACGGGAGCCCGTCCCTCTTCAGATCTAGTGACCTTCCTTACGGGAGCCCATCCGATTTTGGATTAAGAATTTCATAGAACTAGCTCATCAAACCATTATATTTCAATCATCATTTCATCATCATAACATAATTCAGTAATACATACATTGGACCTTCAATTCCTCAAGAAACTATAACCGAACATTTTATCAAACACTTGGTGGGTGTGAAATGGTAGTATAAGACCATGCAATTTAGAGACAAAATCATGTAAGTAAATCCATTGTAAAATGATAAGTCAATATCTTTCAACACCCTCAAGCAATATACATCAAAACCCCTCATCAAGTCTTACAATAGATTAAAGATTTATAGCTCAAAACATGGCAAAATAGTCACAACTTTACACAGCTTTAACATAGTTCATAGACATGTTCATACTAGCAAATCGATTTGTAAAATCAACTTTAAATCATGCAATATTAATTAACAGAGGGTTTAGGCACCATTGTTGGAAGGACCCAATGGTTCAATACCACATATCTTAGGTCTAGAGTTGTTTGGAATTGAGATTGGGAAGAATTGAGGCTTGGAAATCATCTTGGAATCCAATCTTGTTCTTTGGTTTCCTTGAAATTGAATTGGGGATTGATGGAGGCTCTCGAGAGGATTTGGGAGTGTGATTGAGATGAGAGTAGTGAAATTGGGTCCTTAAGATTAGAGTTTAGGTCTTCTAGGCGTTAAGATAACCTAAAAAGTCAAAAAGAGTCATTAGGATAATTCGCATTTAGTAAAATGCTATTATTGAACGGACGGAAAAATTGGCAAAGTGTCATCTTTATGAAGACTTCACTGGCCGTATGGCACTCCACGGGTCGTGTGGAGTGCCTGTGAGTCAAGACTTAGACAGAAAAATGGAATTGGAACACTTGAGAAAATGTTAGCATCGACATCACTTTGACAGCCACCTTCACGGACTAGCGTTACATGGACCGTCTACTGATCCATCCCACCTTACTTAGACTAGAAAGTGTTTCTGTCCGCCGCATGCCTAGGTGACACAACTCGTACCCCTTCACACGAGCCGTACAAGGCAGTCGTGGCCCATGCCTTAGCTTCCAATGCCACCTACGCCTAGCCAAGCCTCCTAAAACACCTCCACACCCCTCCTCACGGCCAGTGGTAAGTCACACAACCCATGCCCACTGGTCGTGTACCAATACTTAACCTCACTACGCCATTTTCTAGCTCCAAACATTTCCCACAACCCGTACAAGGTCACGCTACCCGTATGGGTGCCCGTGGGGCTTCACTACACGGGAGGGTCTCACGAAAACGGTCATAACTCCTTCGTCCGACATCAGAATGAGTGAAAACCAAGTTCATTGTGAAGCTCAAAGGGCTTTCTTTACATTTCATGGGTCACCTAGTTCCAAATGTTTGAAGAGTTATGCTTGTTTAAAGTTGACCCTTGCATGAAACAACACCTAAAACTCAACTTGGAGGTAAGTCTTGAACTCGTTTAGGTACCAAGAGTATCCCATGAACCTAATACACCCCAAGCCTAACCAAATGAAGCTTGAAACATGGATACATAAGGGCATAGATTTACGAGGTATTGCAACTATCCAGGACTTTGAGGATATGTTGCAGGCTTGTGTATTATAGTTTGGAAGTTAGTGGGATCACTTTTTGGCTTTAGCCGAGTTTGGATATATTAATAGCTACCATACTAGTATCCATATGGCCCTATTTGAGGCATTTTATGGTAGGCATTGCCATATGCTTATTAGGTTGTTTGAGTCCACAAAGCTTGGTCGGTATAGAATAGATTTGTTACATGATGCTTTGGTTAGGGTGTGCGTGATTTAGGACAGGTTTAGGGAAGCTCAAAGATGACACTAGAGTTATACCGACTACAGACATCGATTTCTGAGTTTTCAGGTTAGTAATAAGGTGTTCTTGAGAGTATCTATCTTAAAGGGGGTGATGTGGTTTTGTAGACGAGGTAAGCTTAGTCCCTCTATATATCAGGCCATTCGAGATTCTGAGGAGAGTTGGGCTAGTTGCAAATGCATTAGCTTTTCCTCAAGCATATTCTGCTATACATTTGGTCTTTTATGTGTTAATGCTGGACCGTTATATTCTAAATGAGTCATATGTGCTTCAACATGATTCGATTGAGTTAGATGACCGTCTGATATTTGTTGAGGAGTCGATAGCCATTTTGCACAAAGATGTCAGGAAGTTGCATTCCAGTACTATACTGGTAGTCAAAGTTCAGAGGTGCCCTCAATTGACCATGTAGGCTACTTGGGAATTAGAGATGGACATGCGAGAATAGTACCCAAACCTATTTGAGTCTTCAGGTATGCTTTATCCTTATTTCGCAGATGAAAGCTCTTTTAGAGGGGGATGTTGTAATGACCCTCTTGGTCATTTTTATCTTTCCACGATATTTTCTGAATTTGATCATTTGCATAGCAACTTCAAGCCACTTTTGACTTATTGGTGCTAATAGTTCGGTTGTTGGATGAATCGTTTGGTAAATATGTAGCTTTTTTAATTAAAAAGGATAATTATAACTATAAAATAAACTTTCAGGTAAAATCCTAGTAAATGATCTCGGAGTGGAATTCTGACATTTTCATCAGCTCTAGAATGACCAAATAAGGCTAGGAGTATGTTCGATGTAGTTATTTTGAGTTTTCTAAATTTAGCCTCTGAAATAGGTTAATAGTTGACTTTAGTTAACACCCTGGAGAAACATGTTCGGATGAGAATTTTTATAACACGGTCAGCTCTGGAATATCGAGTTTGGTCTAGAATGACCCTTCTTTGGTATTGGGTACTTCTGGATGCAATTAGACCCCCCTTGGTTCTTTCGTTAAAGGTTGCATATAAGGAAGTGAGACCCACATCAAATCGCAACAACTTTTGGTTGAAATTTTGTCGGCATCATTGGATCTGGAACATCAAAATTAGTAGGGTTATATAGTTTCTTTGTGAAAATAAGATTTTGAACGGACCTAAAACATCGAAAAAAGGGATTGAAAGGTTGTTGAAAAGAGGGGTGATGTTGCATATTGAAGTGCTGCCACAAGGTGCAGTCTGGTGAAGATAAGTGGCATTTGGTGCCAGCAACATATCTATCTATATATATATATGGTTTATGGCTTTCCAGGGAGTATTTATGTATATATTCCCTTTCACTTTACACCATATTTTCAAGGTTATTTTTCATCCTATTTTAGTGATTTTAAAAAGCTAACTTGTGTACTTTTTAAGAGGAATATCGTGAAATTATTGAAAATTTATTTTGGCACATCAGTCGAGGTAAATTTGCTGTCTCTGTTACTGTATATCGATATTAATTACTAGAAACTTTTGAAAATTTACATTTTCCCGTTTGGGATTAGAATTTAGTGAAATTTTAGTCTAAATTAAAAATCTTTCCGAGGCAAACATCGTGATGTTATCAGATTGTCCAGATTCTACTACATTTTGAGGTAAATTAATGAAATAGTTATTGACATATTAGTGTTGTTTATTGGAAATTTCGAAATGTGATTTCTTCGTCATTTTGAGTATTTAGTGAATTTTTTGTCTAAACCAACATATTTGTTGAGATTTACGTCGTGGTATGTTTGGATTTTACTGGTTTCACTGTATTTTTGACAAATTCGATAAAGGAATTGAGTATATAAGTTTTTGATAAGAAATGTAACTTGACTTTTGGGTTGTTTCTCATTGTTCAGAGCCTCATTCTGAGTTCAATTTCTGGCTGTAGAATCGAGGTGTAGGGGGAAGTTTTATGGGTGTTGGTTTGGTATTTTGGGCGTGGGCCCCATTTTCCCCTATTTTACTCGCAAACAGCATATTTCCCTCATTTTTTGGTATATTAAAGTTGAAACAGCCGTATTGACATTGTGGTTCATATTTTGATAGCTAAGCTATGTTTGAAAGAGACTAGGAGTGGAAAAATTCACATGCACTGACTTGGAACACTTTGAAACATATGTTGAAACAAAGGCTATACATGCTGGTTTGAGACTATGATCATATTTTTGGACTCTATAATAGCTATATCCATTGTATTATCTGGTTTACCACTGTTGTCGTACCCTGTTCCAGACGAGTGAGTTGGTTAAGAATCCTGCCTCCGAGGCTCCTAGGAACAAATCTAGTCATAAATGCATTATATAACTCATCCCAAGTCATGAGCGGTGCCTCGCTTGGCCCAGTATCTCTAAAAATACATCACTACATCTTAGGGTTGGCCCATCTAACTAATAGGTTGTAAACACTGCACCTTTGAACTCTAACAGTCCTAATGCCTATAACCTCTCCATGCAGGGTGTAAAAAACTCATGAGAATCCTCTCCAACCACCCTGAATACCTCGGTGGATTCAATATAATAAAATACCTAAGCACCCGCTAATCATGAAAAGGTATGGCTCCCTCTAGTTGTACAACCGGTGCCTCTGGAGCTGTGTGCTTTACTGGGCTTGTACTGAAGGAACTAGTGCATCCAGTCACTGCTCAACGAGGTCTAGGGGCTGCTCCCTATCAAGAACTAATGGCACACCCCTGCCCCTACCCAGAGTTAGACCCCTACGTGGCATATTTATAAATGTGTGAATGATCAAATTCAAAGAAGTCAACAGATAATACTACACAAATAGATTCAACAATAAGGAGCTTCCTAAGCATCCTGTAGTCTCCTGAAGGTAAGTCACGGATGTCTCCATACCCATCTATAGGACTCTACTAGATGGTACCTCTTTATAGATGAGACCAGTGAACCTAAGTCTCTGATACCAACTTGTCACGATTATACTTTTTAGGTTATAATGGCGCTTGCTAGATCCCCCTACAAGCAAGTCAACTCAATACTTAAGGTTCCTAACTAATAACTTCACACAATGGTAGCTAAGAACATACAACATAAGATAGGGATAACCTAACCTAGAACCTGGAAGTCACATGTACTGAGCTACTGTAGACTTTAAATAAAAATATATAGAACATGAATGATACAATACAAATACAAGCCAACACTATATATATAAAAGGCTGGTGTTTGGATACAAAAATGGCATAATAGACAAAAGGAGACTATAGAAGATCCCAAAAGTTGCCTGGTGCTTACCAAATGTCTCCTAAAGGGCTACAATAACCTCATATCAATGTGCGCGGCTCATGCTTAGAGCTTTACCATGAATAGATGTAAAAAATAGGGGTGAATACTAATAAAAGTACACAATAAGACTTCATCAGCCAACTGAGTGAAATATAGCAAATACTACAAGAATAATTGTAATGAAGTGTTACAACACTAGATATGTGAACTAGGGTCAACTTATAAGTATGTCTGTAGAACCACAGAAATACCAACTAAGCGATTCTAGGCAATGCACAACGATACCAACTAACAAAACCCGAAATAGAATGATGGCACAACTGTCACATAGTGGAGGTATAGTGTTGTATATGGGTGTAAGGCCCTAGTGTCAATGCATGTATGCCAACTGGACCCCCAAAATCCTAGAAGGTATACCCATGCATAATGATAGGGTATATAGGAGTATGGATATAAGAATTAGTAACAGATGATATTGCATCCCAAACAGTGCAAAAATGACCATCATGCAATGCCTCATACTCCTAATCCTCAGACGGGGCCTCGAACACCCAAACTATGCATAGCCTTTACTAGGCATCCTCCCGACTTGGCCTTCGACTGGAAAAGTCAGCCAGGGCCAAGTGGTCTAACGGTCAAGTGGGCCATGAACAAGGGAATAATTAATAGAGCCTCTAACTCAGGAACAATAAACTAGGCCTCGAACCCAAGAACGATTAATTGAGCCTCTTACTCAGAGTTATTAAACTCAAGTCTGCTAAGCTGATCTACAAGGATTTATACCTCTCAAGTCACTCTACGTGTGTATGTAACAATACCATCTCTAAACAACGTTAGTCTAGAGCATCACTAGCCTAAGCCTAGGCTAAGGCCAAACAGAAAGCAGATAATTAAAATATCATAAATATCCATAGACAGTTCAGCTAGTTTCTAGAGTATAGCATGCACATCACAAATAACTTCACAGGTCAGTGACCTGATGATCAGGAACATAGCATATCAATAGAATCACAACCACAGAATCTTAACATGTGGTCGGGAGCACAACAAATCAATATCCCAAAATGTTACATGCTACCCAGTACCAGACAACCACAATAGGCAAAAAGTACCCAAATAATCATGTGTATCAAACAAAGTGGTAAAAGTTTCCATTTAGCTTTTAACAAAATCATTTTACCCATTTATAGCCTTTAATGGAGTCACTTCTAAAACTACTATATTTAACAGATTCATTTACAGCCCAAACAGAGTTATTACAATAGATACAACTATTATAGAGTCCAAAAAAATGATCACAGTATAAATCCAGCATGTACAGCCTTTAACCCAGTAAATCTCAACTATATCCAGATATGCAACATATGTTTCAGCTCAATCTAGGGGAAGGAGAAGCTTAACCTACCTGAAAGGCGTGTCCAAGTGCTCTAAGTTAGTCCACACAAGTTTTGAACCTCTTGATCTCCTCAAAGGTAGCTCAGTTGTCAAAATATGAATTAAAATATTAATACGGTTGTTTTGACTATAATATACCAAGAAACTGGGAAAATATGCTAATTGCAAGTAAAATATGAAAAAATAGGGACCACACCTGAAATATTGAACCAACCCCCATAAAATGTCCTCTACATTTTCCCGAGTCTATATCTAGAACTTGAGCTCAAAACAAAGGCTCAGAACAATAAGAAACAGCCAAAAAATCAAGTTACATTTCTTATCGGAAACTTATATATTCAATAATTCCTTTATTGGATTTCTCAAAGATATAGTAAAGGCAGTAGAATCCATACATTCCATGATGTAAATCTCAAAAGATACTTCAGTTTAGACCCAATTTCACCAAATTCTTACTAAAAATGACGAAGAATTCACATTTCTAAATTTCTGATAAACAATATCAATATGTTAGTTGCTATTTCATCAATTTATGTCAAAATTCAATAGAATCTGATTACATCACGATGTTCGCCTCTGAACGTTCTACAATGTGGATTAAAATTTCACTAAATTTAGATCCCTAATGAGAAACATATCAATATTCAAAAGTTTTTGATAATTAATATTGATATGTAGTAGCAAACAAGTAAATTTACCTCGAATGACTTGCCAAAAAATAATTTCTGACACTTTCATAATGTTCGAAAAAATACACAAGTTAGCCTTTTGAATCACTAAAATGTAATGAAAAATGACCTCGATAATGTGATGTAAAATAGAGAGGAATATAAATAAATATTCCCTGGAAAGCCATAAGTCATTTTTATAGATATGTTGTTGTCATATCATGCCACATGGCATCACCAGACTGTGCAACATCGCATCACTATAGCATGCCACATCAACCATCTTTTCGGGCTCGTTCAGAACCAGATCATCGCAAACGAACTATATAACCCAATTAATTTTGATGTTCTGGATACAATGGCACAGACAAAATTCTCACCGAAGACTGTTACAATTTGATATGGGTCCTAATTCTTTATATGCAACTTTTAACAAAAGAATCGAGGGTGGTCCAACCACATCCGGAAGTCCCTGATACCAAATAAGGGTTCGTTCTAAATCAAACTCGACGTTTCGGAGCTGACTATGCTATTAAAATTCTCATCCGCGCATGCTTACCATGGGTGTTGACTAAAGTCAATTATTGACCTATTCGGAGGCTAAATTTGCAAAACTCAATATAACTACACTGAAATGCTCCTAGCCTAATTTGGTCGTTCCGGAGCTAATAGAACTGTTAGAATTCTGATCTAAGGTCATTTAGTACGACTTTACCTACATTTATTTTATAGTTATAATTATCATTTTTTTAATTTGAAAAGGTACATATTTACCAAATGACTCACCCAACAACAAAACAATTAGCACCAGTAAGTCAAAAATAGTTCAAGGCCGCTATGCTAATGCTCAGCTGATAAAATATTTTCGAAAACACAAAAATGATCTAGAGGATCATTACAACATCCCCTACTAAAAGAGCTTTCATCCATTAAAGTAAAGATAAAAGCATACGTGAAGTTTCAAATAGGTTGGGGTACTGCTCTCACATGTCTATCTCTAACTCTTTCATAATCAGTCGATGGTGCCACTGAACTTGAACAATTGGTATAGTCCTGGAATGCAACTACCTTACATCTCTGGCAAAAATGGCTACCGGCTCCTCAATAAATTTCTGATGATCATATATCTTAACGAAATCATACAAAAGCACATGTGACTCATTTGGAATATAACAGCGCAACATCGATACATGAAAGACTGGGTGTAGAGCAGAATATCCTGGAGGCAAAGCGAGAGAAACTATAGCCAAGAATAACAAAGTCAGCATTACTAGCAAAGGGCCTGAACATGAGCTATTTATAAGGCAATTATAAGTACATGACTCTTTAAATTATACTTACAAATATCCTTGTCAGTGAAGAAGAAATGCATGGAGCATGGGATAGGAAGAAGATTCTGATTATTTATTCTTTTTAACTTTAATTTCTAATAGACGCACTTGTTTTAAATTTTTGTATTTTTTTTGTCATGCCAATTTTCGGGGTAAATAAAATCACTTTTAAGAAGTGAAGATGTGTAATAAATCATAATGATAATTTAAGCCTGTCTTTAACTTTTCAAAATAAGTTCAAAAAAAATCTATGCATTTCTCCTATTATTAAAATAAAAGGCTTAAGTCATATGCAGCCTCTTAAACTTGTCCACATATTTCACTTAGACACCTCAATTAGCATTAATACCTATTGAACACCTAAATTATTCAAAACGTGTATATATTTAACACAAAATATTGATTTGGCAAAAAATGTGTATTGCACCTCCCTTGAGCGCGTGCAAAAATTCAAATAGTTTTTTCTTCTTTTATTGACACTTGGCACTATGATTAACTTAAAAGATTTTTCTTTAACTCTTTCATTAACACTTTTTCTAAAAAAAAGAAAGAAAAAAAAAAAGCATTCCACCCCCAACCAGTCTTCTTCTTCATCAAAGTTTCTCCATTTGAGCTACGTCATTTTAAAAAAAAATATTTCTTCCAAATAACTAGTTGAATATATATAAAGAACGAGGGAAAACGATTAAAAAAATTATGCATCTAAAGAAAAATAAACACTCTCCAGTTTCCTAATAGCGCATAACTTTTGTGATTCCCCCAAGTTTTGAATCTCATATTGAAAAAGTCACCCATTGGATTATAAGTTTTAACATTGATACCATTAGCAAGATCTTCAGATTGTTCATTCAACAATGGCAGAAGTTGTGTTCTTACATCTTCAGTGCTAAGTAACAGCCTACCTTGGTGTTCATCCACATCGAATTTCGTCAAGTGCTTCATAAATGGGTTATTGCATTCTCTAGTTAGGGTTGTTAAACTCTCAATTGGGGAAAGTCTCGGTACAGTCCTACATGAGTTTTTCTGGTTAATTCACCTTGTAGAAGGCGAAACACAACATTTCCAAATTTTTTAGGTTGAAACTGCTCGACCTAGATGAATTTATGTATGAATTTATCGTTAAATTCATAAAATCAAAAGATGACTTCTTCACCCTTTTCGGTATTTGAAATTCTAGGGTTTTTGGGTTTTCAGTTTTCTTGATTCTTAGAAACCTGCTCCTCGATTTCTCCATGATTCCAGGCTTTTTCCTCGGAAGAGCATTCATCTTTTTCACATCTTTTTTAGTAATCGGTGAGTACTTCAACCAAGAAAGATCGCTTTAATATCTTTCTCTGCTAACTTCACCATGACTTGAATCTTGAAACAAATCATGAAACCCTATGAAAATTATACTCGTTTCACCATGATTTGAAGTTTGAAATGCTATGATAACTCCATTTTTGGAAGAAGAAGTAGGTTTCTGGTAGACTAAGTTGATTTTTTTTATAATTTTGGGGCTAGTGTCACACGTTATTTGTTAATAAGTCGTTTAGTCATTGTCACGCCCCAAGTTCCCGTAGGGCGGACCGGCACCCGTTGCCGATAAGGCCCGGGAGAACCCACTCGTACTATACATTTACTTATGCTTGTCACATGGGATTCGTACC
>JAPFFP010000002.1:9792678-9802808 GCA_026153255.1 Solanum medicagineum
CATTTTGCTTTATTCCATCATACTCCAAGGCCAAAAAATAGTCAATCTTTGGCTCCATCCGAGATTGATGGAAAATGTCTTGTGCTGGTAATACATCAATATTTCTTTCAAGTCTTATTTGCCCCTTCTTTTGCATTTTTTTACAACAAATTCATTCTTTCAAGTCTTATTTGCCATTCTTTTGCATTTTTTTTACAACAAATCCATCGAGGCATTTTGATAATTGAAAATAAGAGACTTTATCAATGCTTAAAAAGACATAAGCGTTGCTGATGTAAAGACACATCATTATCCGGTCCCATACATCCCATCATACAAAATATTGCAGTATGTTCTTTCTCCTTCTGCATGTCTCTTCTGTAATTTTGAATCTTCACAGTTATTTTTGGACTTCCTTGTTATGTTTTCGAGCAAAAATTAATTATTTTATGTATCTAAATTTAATTACACTTTTTGTCTTATTTTAAATGGGCGCTCCTGTTAGGAGGTGCGAGATATTGGATTTAGGGTGTTACGCGGAGGGGTAGAGGTAGACCAAAAAAGTATTGGGAGAGGTGATTAGACACAATATGACACTACTCCATATTATCGAGGACATGACCTTAGATAGAAAGGCGTGGAGGTCGCATATTACTGTAGAAGGTTAGTAAGCTAGTAGAGGTAGGATGATGTCTTGCCTTGTGATATAGTAGGATTAGTTGTGTCTTTATATATTGTTGTTAGTGGCTGTCGTTTATTTTGGTACTTTTATTGTATTTGTGAGTTGTCAATTGCTTTCCACTCAAGTCGTTTTTATATCTAGTATTTTCTGCTTTTGGGATTGATATATTTGAGTTGAGGGTATTTTAGAAACAATCTCTCTATCTCTATGAAATGGTGGTAAGGTCTGCGTACATTTTACCTCCCCAGTCCCCACTTGTGGAACTTCTCTGGGAATATTATTGTCGTCGTCTTATTTTAAATGACATTCTTTAACTTGACATAATATTTAAGAAAAACAAACTTTTGAAATTTGTGGTTTAAAACAATTGTTAGATAGTTGTGATCAAGAATCATCTCATTAAGGACAAAAGGAGAATTTTAAAGGGATCCATCTCATCAAGGATAAAAGCAAAATTTTAAAGTTAAAATTTTTGTAATTATAAAAAGGTGACATTCTTTTTAGGACGAACTAAAAAATGGTGGCACATAAAATAGGGCAGAAGCATTAGGGGTTACACGGAGGGGTAGAGGTAGACCGAAGAAGTATTGGAGGAGATGATTAGACTAGTTATAACTAAACTTCATCTCACCGAGGACATGACCTTAGATAGAAAGTAGTGGAGGTCGCATATTAGGGTGGAAGGATAATAGGCTAGTAGGTAGGTTAATGTCTGGTGGTGTGATATTGTAGGTTAGTAGGATTAGTTGTGTCTTTATATCCTGTGGGGTCATTATCCATTTTATATTTGTTACTTTTATCGTATTTACATATCATCATTTGCTTTTCATTATTAGTCGTTTTCCTTTTTTTTCTTTTCTTTTCCCTTTTTTCCGTATCTAGTAACTTCTGATTATGGGGCATAATTTTTGAGACGACGGTTTTTCGGAAACAACCTCTCTATCTCTATGAGGTAGTGATAAGGTTTGCGCACATTTTACCCTCCCTAGACCCTACTTGTTCGATTCCACTGGGTATGTTGTTGTTGTTGTTGAGGGAGTAATAAAATTATTTCTCATTGCTAAATTTTTAAGATAATATTAAAAATTGCACTACTCTTGAAATTTTATCAATGCTACATAAATTGAGATTAGAGGAAATAACATATACTATTTGAAAATTACAAAAAAAAAAAAAAAAGAACAACTATAATCACAATGTATTATAAACCACAATAATTAACAAGTTAAAATATTTAAGAACAATATAAATTTTTTTGATTAACTCTCGAAATTTCATGTGCAGTGTGCCGTAGAAACTCAGATAGAGGAAATGCATATTGTTTGGAAATGACATAAAACGTACTATAAGTTATAATCGGTGGGGCCATTAGTTAACACCATATAGTTTTTTGAACTTTGTTTGCCATTGTGTTGGAAACAGGCTCGCAATGCAGCAATAGCAAATAGTTATTTTGTTGGTTCAATTAACCGTGTGGGAACAGAAGTTTTCCCCAATCCCTTCACTTCCGGAGATGGAAAGCCACAACATGCAGATTTTGGGCATTTCTATGGTTCCAGTTATTTTGCTGCACCTGATGCTTCATGTACGCCGTCTCTGTCCCGTCACAAGGATGGATTGTTGATATCTGATATGGATCTCAACCTTTGCCGCCAGTTGAAGGACAAGTGGGGATTTCGAATGACTGCTCGTTATGAAGTCTATGCTGACCTGCTCGCTCGTTATGTGAAACAGGATTTTCAGCCACAAGTCATTTCTGATCCCTTGTTACATAAGAGTGGTTAAGTTCCCTTGATCATTAAGGAAGAAAAACAGGTAATTGCTTTCGGACAATCTGTTAAGTATCACAAAGTTTCCATGTTGATTGGCCATGGCCATGAACTGTACCTTCAGGAACATATTTACAATAAAACAAATTGTGGAATTTGTGCTAATACTGAATACATAGTGCTGTTTAACATTATCAACTTGGAATAACTACATGTCCATGTGAGGTTGTAGCAGTTTTCAGTTTTGATGCCATACGCTATGTAATAAGATAAAGTAGAATCCAATTGTTAAGATGGGAGTGAGTTCAATCAGTACTTTTAACATCGCCTAGGTGAAGGATTTTTTTTTCAAGGGAAAAGGCTCATAAGTATCCTTAACCTATGAAAAGAGGCTCATAAATATCCTTCTTCCACCTTTGGGTCTAAAAATACCTCTATGGTTTAATTTTGGGTCTAAAAATACCTCTCAACTTAACATAACTAGTCAAGTCAACTTTAATTCTTTAAAAAACAATGTGACATTTTCTAATTGGTCATATGCATTCACAATTATTTATTTAATTCTTTAAAAAGTCACGTGACAATTTCTAATTGGTCATAAGTGTTAACAATAATTTAAACCCACCCATTTCATGATTTTTATTAAAATTCTTATATGCCACTTACGTAAAAGATCTCTAATCCATTTGGATAA
This sequence comes from Solanum medicagineum, assembly GCA_026153255.1. Classification (NCBI taxonomy): domain Eukaryota; kingdom Viridiplantae; phylum Streptophyta; class Magnoliopsida; order Solanales; family Solanaceae; genus Solanum; species Solanum medicagineum. The sequence continues at coordinate 9,795,803 of JAPFFP010000002.1, forward strand.
GTGATAACTATTGAAATTAACTGAACACTTAAATTTTTATAGGATAGTGTTTTACAACAAACTATAGGTTAGAAGTAAAACATATTGAGAGATAAATACAATTTCCAAAAATAAAATAAAATTACATACTTTGAATTACCAACTTGACCATTTACACCAAAAGTATAATAAAAAATAAAATAAGCAATTTTTAAATGTTTGGATGGTTTGAATTATTATGAACACATATAATTATTGAGAATATATAGTTGCAAGTAGTTGATCATTAGTTGTTAATGTGTAATTGAGGTTAGTTAGGTGGTTAATTGTTAGTTAGCAAATTAGTTAATTAGTTAGAATCCTATGTATAGATACACATACATGTATAAAGTACACATACATAGATACTTAGGAGAAGTACACTATATATATTCATGTACAGTGCTCCATTTGGAAATTAATCAGAAATTTCCCAATTCCTAAACCTAACTGTTCTCTCCTTCTTCTTCACTATGCACAATCTTCTTCCTTCGATCTTGATTTCTACCATGGTATCAGAGGCATCGTGCTCCATGAGTCTCCGTCAGTGATTCTAGGTCACAGAGACTGCCATCAATCGAAGAGAGAGATGGAAGCGATGGTGCCGACTGCGGCGAATCAAACTTCATCCGAGACTTTGGAACAAGTCTCGAAGAATCACAACCATCCGCTGTATCTTCATCCGTCAGACACTCCAGGTAGTGTTCTGACCTCTGTTCAGCTCACAGGAGTCGAAAATTACTCTCTGCGGAGCAGGTCGTTGATGATTATTCTGCATGCGAAAAGCAAGCTAGGGTTTGTTCTTGGTACATGTAAGAAATCCGATTACAAATCTGAACTTGAGGAACAATGGGAGAAGTGTAACGCCTTTGTATTAGCTTGGATTATGAACACAGTGTCTAAGGAATTGTTGAGTGGGATATTTTACGCCTCAGATGCAACAATGGTCTAGGTTGATCTGAGTGAGCGATTTGATAAAGTTGATGGATCTAGGAGTTACCAACTTCATCGAGAGATTTGCACATTGCATCAAGGTAATATGACAGTTTCGGCATACTTTACTAGAATGAGACTTTTATGGGATGAGTTTGATGCATTAGTCCCTCTTCCTGCCTGTAACTGTGACAAATCTAAGACATATGTTGATCATATTCAATATATGCGTCTGTTTGCATTTTTGATGGGGTTAAATGAAGTATATAGCCATGGTCGTAGCCAAATTCTCATGATGAACCCCCTGCCCAATGTAAGTAAAGCTTATGCAATGATAATTGCTGATGAGAGCCAGCGTGTGATTGCTGGATCTGAAGTGAGTGCTGAGGTGAATGAATCTATGGCTTTGTATGTTGGTAAAGGAGCCTATCATGCAGGAGGGGGCAATGGGAATAGTCAAGGTCAATTTAACAACAATCACAAGCAGAGGAGGAATTGGAATGCAATTTGTGATTATTGTAAGATGCATGGACATACTAGGGATATTTGTTACAAACTTGTTGGCTATCCAAATGATTGGAAGTTTAAGAAGAAGACAGGGCCAGTATCTATGCAGACTAACAGATTGCAGAGGAACCATGATGCAATGAATCATGTGGCTGCTAGAGATGAGGTGGAGTTGGTTGATGATCTTGCTCCTGTGATGAAAGGCAAAGAAATTGAAACTGGCACACAGATTACCTTTACTCCAAATCAGTATAGCAAAATTTTACATATGTTGGAGAAGGAAGAAGCAAGCTCAAGCACAGGCAAGGGACCGGACAATATGACAAATATGGTAGGTTTGACCACAATATCTACTGCTCTATCTGTAAGTAATGACAATTCACAGATTAAGACTCAAGATGGAGAGAAGAATTGGGTTGTTAACTCAGGTGCCACATGTCATATGACATATGATTTGAATAGGCTTTGTGAGACATCTAATAGTACCAATAAAATGGTACACTTGCCTAATGGTGTGATTGTGCCAGTATCACATACTGGCAACTGTGGTACAAATGATGGAGGTGTATTGAGGGATGTATTGGTAGTGCCTACATTCAAACACAATCTACTTTCAGTGTCTAAATTAACAAAGCAATTACATTGCTCAGTTAATTTTTTCCCTGAGTTTTTTGTGTTATAGGACCTTTCAAGTGGCAATGTGAGGGGGATTGGTAGAGAGCTTGGAGGATTGTACTACCTCTCTGCAGGGATGAAGTGTAAGGAGGATAGGGGAACTCAAAAGCTACTGTTGACACAACATTTTGGTGGAGATAAGCTACTATGGCACAGGAGACTGGGCCACCCTTCTTCAAAGGTGTTGCAACACTTTTTCATGACTAAAGAACTCAGAGGGAATGATGAATGTAGCAGATGTCAAGTCTGTCCACTAGCTAAACAGGCTAGGTTACCTTTTCAATTGAGTGTGTCTAAAACACAGTATGTTTTTGATTTGATTCATGTAGATGTATGGGGACCTTATAGAGTTGCTACTCACAATGGCTTCAGATTTTTCTTAACCATAGTTGATGATTACTCAAGGATGTGCTGGCTGTACTTGTTGAAATGCAAAAGTGATGTTGTTTCTGTGCTAAAGTCATTTCTGCTATTGGTAAGGACACAATTCAGTAGGCATGTTAAGAAAATGAGATCCGATAATGGCACAGAATTTTTTAACAATGAATGCTGTGAAATGCTGAAATCTTTTGGTATTATTCATGAAAGTAGATGCCCTTACACTCCGCAGCAAAATGGAGTAGTTGAGAGAAAGCACAGGCATATACGTGAAGTTGCTAGGGCTATCAGATTTCAAGGAAGCATTCCTATCAGATTTTGGGGAGAGTGTGTATTGGTTGCTGTTTATCTCATCAATAGACTTCCTACTTCAGTTTTGCAGGGTAAATCTCCATATGAGCAGTTTCATGGGCACAAGGCAAGCATTGTTCACTTGAGAACCATAGGCTGCCTATGTTATGCAGCCAAGGCAGTCAAGCAAGACAAATTTTCTCCTAGGGCTGAAGTTTGTGTGCTGCTGGGGTACTCACCAACTCAGAAGGGATAGCTTCTATATGGTTTGACTCAGAGGAAGCTCATTATTAGCAGGGATGTTATCTTCAAGGAAAGTATTTTTCCTTTCAGGCAGGTGATCAGTAAGCAGGCACCATTATTCCTCACTGAACCAACTACAATCTCAGATGGTTTGGCCAGAATCCTCTGCACCAATTACTGCAGATATACATCTGGATGATGATCCCATTGTCATGAGTGATATCACACCAGAATTACAGGATCTCAATACTGCAGGAGATGTTGCTGAACTTGGAGATCATGCTGCTGAGCCTGACAGCACCAGCGGGAAAAAAGAGATTGGGTGCAGGAAGTCTACCAGAAACCATCATCCTCCCATCTGGATGAAGGACTATGTGACTCCAACCAGACCTCATCAACATTCCCAGAGCAATTATGTCTCCTATGACAGATTGTCTTCAAAATACAAGGCATACCTGTCTAGTTTCTCTACAGAGGTGGAGCCAAGGACCTTTGAAGAAGTAGTCAAGGACATCAGGTGGGTACAGGCTATGAAGCAAGAGATACATGCCCTGGAAGACAATGGAACTCGGCAGATAGTGGAATCACCTCAAGGAAAGAATATTGTTGGATGCAAATGGGTGTACAAGATCTAATACAAAGCTGATGGGCAAGTTGACAGACTTAAAGCCAGACTAGTAGCCAAGGGATACAGTCAAACAGAAGGAATTGACTACCAAGAGACATTTTCCCCTGTGGTGAAGATGACAACAGTGAGATTAATTATAGCATTAGCTGCCAGTCAGCATTGGAGTCTATTTCAGATGGATGTCTTTAATGCTTTTCTGCAGGGAGACTTACTTGAGGAAGTGTATATGGAGTTGCCTAAGGGATTTTACAGTGTTACAAAGGATAGAAATCTTGTGTGCAGATTGACAAAGTCCCTGTATGGACTTAAACAAGCCTCAAGACAATGGAATGCAAAACTGACTGAGGCATTGCTGAATTCAGATTACTCACAAAGTCATCTAGATTACTCCTTATTCACAAAGAAGAGGGGTAATGGATTGGTGATAGTCCTTGTATATGTTGATGAGTTACTACTCACAGGGAATGATCTGAAGTTGATAGAAGACACTAAACAAGTTCTGCATAGCCACTTCAAGATCAAGGATCTAGGTGAACTCAAGTACTTCTTGGGCATTGAGTTTCTGAGGTCTGATGCAGGCATTGTGATGAATCATAGGAAGTATGCTCTTGAGTTGATAGTTGAAGTAGGACTAGGGAATGCCAAGCCTAGCATGACACCATTGGAGTACAATCAGAAGCTGACAGATGCTGCTTTTGAACCAGAAACTCTATATGAAGATGTTCCAAGGTACCAAAGACTGGTTGGGAAATTACTTTACCTCACAATCACCAAGCCAGATATAGCCTTTGCAGTCCACTTGTTGAGTCAATTCATGCAGAAGCCCGAAGTCTCACATTGGAGAGCTGCACTAAGAGTGATCAGGTACATCAAATTAGAACCTGGAAAAGGGCTGATCATGAGTTCTAAGCAGCAACCTCAGCTGTCTGGTTATTGTGATGCAGACTGGGATGCCTGCCCAAGCACAAGAAGGTCTGTTACTGGTTTTGTTCATAAGTTTGGTGACTATCTTGTCTCTTGGAAATCAAAAAAGCAACCTACAGTATTTAGCAGCTCCACAGAGGCAGAATATAGGAGTTTGGCTGCATTGACAGCTGAGATTGTGTGGGTGACAAATCTGTTCAAAGAACTAGGAGTAAGCTTGAAGGAGCCAGCATTTATACACTGTGACAACAAATCAGCCTTACAAATTGCTGCCAATCCTGTGTTCCATGAGCGTACCAAACACATAGAAATCGATTGCCATTTCATTCGTGAGAAGATTCAAAGGGGACTTATTAAAACCATATATGTCCATACCAAAGATCAGCAAGCTGACCTGCTCACCAAGGCACTAGGAAGAGCACAACATGAATTCTTAGAAAGCAAGCTTGGATTATTGAATCTTTTCAATACATCCAGCTTGAGGGGGAGTATTGAGAATATATAGTTGCAAGTAGTTGATCATTAGTTGTTAATGTGTAATTGAGGTTAGTTAGGTGGTTAATTGTTAGTTAGCAAATTAGTTAAATAGTTAGAATCCTATGTATAGATACACATATATGTATAAAGTACACATACATAGATACTTAGGAGAAGTACACTATATATATTCATTTACAGTGCTCCATTTGGAAATAAATCAGAAATTTCCCAATTCCTAAACCTAATTGTTCTCTCCTTCTTCTTCACTGTGCACAATCTTCTTCCTTCGATCTCGATTTCTATCAATAACCAACTAGAAAATGTCACATGACTTTTTAAAGAATTGAAGTTGATTTGACTATTCATGTTAAGTTGAGGCGTATGTTTGGATCCAAAAATAAATCTTTGGGATATTTTTAAACCCAGAGGTGGAAGGATGATATTTATTATTATTTTTCCATAGATTATAGATATTTACGAGTCTTTTCCTTTTTTCCAAGAAGGTTTGATCAATGAGCCTACTTGACACTTTCGCTTATTTTGTTTTGATAGTTTTCCTCTCTACCATTTCATGCAAGCACTAGAACAGGATCATGCACGTCTCTCAATCACACTGATGATACAACATCAGATGAGATTATATGCCTATGTTGATTGACTGATATTAGGTGTTTTTCAATCAAAATACTTATTTTAAAGTAATTTTAAATTGTTAATATAAAGTTAAAACGTACTTATAAGCATTGATTTTTAAGGTAAAATAAGAAAAATAAGTCAAAAGTTATAAGTTGAAAATTCTAGTTTGTGGTTTTTGATTTATTAAGTTATAAGCTAAAAGTCAATCTATGAGCTCTGTGTCATGTCATTCATTTTTAATTAACTAATTTTAAAAGTGAGATCTATCGAAATATCATTTAATGACCTTGAAGCTTATTTTTAACATTTCTGACAAAATTATCATTTTATCCTCTTGACAGTGGCCCTGTTTGATTGATTTTAAAAGTTGATTTTTGAGAATTTTGTAAAAAGTTGAGATTTTTGTTAGAGATTGAATTTTTGAAGGTTAAGTTGCCTATTTTGAAATTTTGAGTCATTTGAGATTCAAGTCTTGAAATAGAATTTCGCCGATTTCATCAGTTTTAGAATGTGAAAATAGGTCTAGGAAATTTGTCTGAATCATATTTGGAGTTGTTATGAGAATTTTAGGCTTGGAATTGGTAGATAGTTAAAGTTTAACTTAAATTTTATTTTGGTCAACATTTTCAGTTTTACTGCTTTGATTGAATTTTCGATGGTTCCATTAATTTCGAGAAGTGATTTTAGTGCTAGAATGAGCTTTGCCTTGATTTTTGGGTGTTTCGCTAGAGTTTTGATATTTCAAGTGGTCTAAGTTAGTTTAGTTTTGAGATTTAGAGTTGTTATTGAGGATTTTAGGTCTGGAATTGGAAAATGAATTAAAGTTTGACTTAAGTTTGAATTGGTCAACATTTTGAGTTCTGCTGCTTTGATTGGATGGTTCCATCGATTTCAGAAGGTGATTTTAGTACTTGTAAAGCCCAAAAAAAGTGTCCGAAAATGTGCCTTGGAAATGCTCATAAGCGTAATTTCCATATATCTCAAAATTCGTGCGTATATCAAAAATCCGACTTCATATTCGTGTTCAGGGGGCAAATTTGAGTGGGGAATGGGTCTAACTCCGATTTTAGAGCAACCGTATCAAAATTTCATTTTCCAAAATTTTTGAAAAACAGAATCGATCCGCGCCCCTGGTACGACGCAGCTAGGGCACGGACACACACACACATATATATGTATGTATGTGTGTGTGTGTGTGTGTGTGTGTGTGTGTGTGTGTATGTATATATATATATATATATATATAGATTGTCATTTTTCTTATTTCAGTCCATGGCCTTTATTTGTTATGCC
>JAPFFP010000002.1:9826328-9836735 GCA_026153255.1 Solanum medicagineum
TTAAGTCTAATTTGTGTAAGTTTTTTGTAGACATTTTTTTAACAAAAAATGGGCCTAAATGTCCTCGAACTATTAAAATAATTAAAAAAAAAAGAACAACTTACATAAATGACTACAATTATAGGGTTATTGAAGTTCAATAGCTATAAATATGTTATTTACTAAAAATGACTACAATTTATGCTTATATGTTGTATTTTTGTATAAATCTTTTAATTAAATAAGATGTTTTCTGTTACTATAACAGACAATCCTTTGATTATGTCCCTAAAATTCTCAACTTTCTATTATCAAATAAAAAATTTAATATTTACTTATTAAAGGCATATCCATTTGGATTCCAATCATATTAATAAAAATTTTGGAATATATCATACTCCTTGATGAAAAATCTGGCTACTTATTTTGTATTATATTTCATTGTTAATTTTTTAATGACCCAAGAGGTTGATTAGAGAATACAAGTATATTTGAATACACTTGGATACTCATGTTATGTTATATTTTATGTTTTTTATTTTTGACTTGTTCAACATATCAATTTTTTGTTCAACAATAGGGGTGTGTATGTATTGATAAGATAAATGTATTTAAATTATCGTGTTCATATGCTATTGATAAACTTTACCTTCTTTGATATATCAATATATTAAGTTTTATAATGGTTTGTATTCATTTGAAATTAAAGTATTCATATGGCAGTGGTACATTTTTCTCATACTGTAAATACAAGTTCTATGAATACACATATAATGGATACAAATATTGTTATAATGAATACACTATTATTACCGTATGAAATACATATATTTATTGCTTTGTTAAATTGTATTCACATATCAAAATTTCAATACAATCGCTAATCAACAATTTAAAACTTAGGTTGATACATGAATACAATCGAATCACATAATATGAATAAGATTAACACAACACATTAAAGAATACAAGTATATAACTGTATAAAAATATCGAAAACAAGTGAATACTTTTTTTAGTAAATACAAATTAAATTATTAGATGAGGATATAATTCTTCTTTTTGTAGTTCCTCTTATTCTTCCTAAACGTTATTTTCATTGCTACTGAAATTGAATGATATATATGAATAGAAAAGAAAAATAGAATTTAACTAAAAAATACAAACCAGACATAAATAAATGAAAGTAATTTGATTTTAACAAATTTGCACTTGAGAAGATTTCACATACAAACTAGTGATTTGGGAAAAGAAAAAAGATTTATTTTGATCTGAAAATCAATAAAGAAAGAGAAATGAATGAAAAGTGAGAGAGTATCATTGATTATTATTGAACAATTACTTAATACATGCCTTATAAAATGGTTACTGCCTAAAAAGTAACTTTTGCTATAAAAGTGATAGTATAGCTATAAATACTTTTAAATTATAGCTGATTATCATAATATATAGTATATTTTTGTTGTATTGTATAGTTATTCCAAAAAAATGCCTTTGTCATCCACCTTTGGGTCTAAAAATGTCCTTTTCTTTAACGGAATATTTTTGGTTGTAAAAGTATCCTTCATTCACTTTTTTGGCTCACTTATACCCTTGAAACTAACAAGTTTTTTTTTTTTAAAAAAAAGATATTTATTATGTTTCATTTTCTTATGAAATAAAATAAATCCCCAATTCTATTAGATTTCTTTCCATAATTTATCCAAATCGGAATAATCTATCTCTTTAAGGATCAAAGTATTTTTCTTTTTTTAAAAAGTGATCAAAGTGATTTATTAAAATAATTAACCGATTTAGCTTTTTAAAAAAGAATTTTTTTTAAAAATATATAAAGTTAATGAAAAAGTAAGTTTTTAATTTATCCAAAGAGTAAGTTTTTTTTTTAATGTTATAATAAAAATAAAGAAAACTATTCAAATTTGATTAAATTAAAAAAATTAAAGAAAGATAATCGATTTTTATAAATCGCTTTGATCCTTAAAAAAGTTAATTATTTAGTCTACATAAAATACAAATATGTGCAACTTTTTTTTAAAAAAATTTGGAAATATATATTGTTGTAACTTTAGATTTTTTAAGAGTTTTTTTTAAAGATTTTTCCCCATAACTTATTAAATTAAAAAAAAGTGTACCTTTTTCAAGGCCCTAATTTTTTTTTAAAAAAAAAGTACAGTAAAACTATTAGTTTATTTTTTTAAAAATATATATTTCACATATTTTTTCAAAACTAAAATAATATCTTTCTTTATAATCCCAAAATAACTTTAAAATATTAAAAAATTATAAGTTTGTTTATTTTTTTTCTGTAAAAAAAGAATTGAGAATGTAGGTTTACTTTACTCGTAAGAAGATGAAACATAATACATATTTAAAAATTAGAAAACGAAAAAAGAGAGTATTGTTAGTTTCAAGGGTATAAGTGAGCGAAAAAGATAAATGAAGAACATTTTTTGATTAAAAAAATAGTCCATTAAAGAAAAGAGTATTTTTGGACTCAAAGGTAGATGACAAGGACATTTTAGACCAATAAATTGATGAAGAATATTTTTGTACCTTTTTCAGTAGTTCGAGGATATTTTAGACCTTTTTCCCTTTTTTTTATCAGCAAGTATAGTTCTATACACTTCATGCAATTTCCTTATTTTCTTTGCTCAGTATAGTACAAATTCATCACCACAAAGACATCATATTTTAACTAAAATTGCATGTTGTGAGCAGTAAGCGACTCAAATTTAGATTAGTCAAATTTTAATATGAGTATTAAGCATCAAACGTGAACCCGCTAAAAAATAGTAGATATGCAAATTAAATTGAATAGGACTAGTTTAAAAGAATGAATGGGCGTGTAATTTAACTACTTCCTCTATTTTAATTTATTTGTTTAATGTCAATTTGACAGAAAAATTAAGAAAATAAAAAAAACTTTTAAATATTGTGATGTTAAATTAAATATTTATAGAATGTACCAAGATGTATTTTAATCATGTCTTTTAAACATGACATATAAAAGTTAGAATTAAATAGTTACTATAGACATATATTTTTTTCAAAATAAATTTTTTAAAAAATAGTGTAAACAAATTGAAAATAAGAAATTGTTATAATAAGTTTGGAAAAGGTTTAGAAAAAAAAAGTATTAGAAATTGTTCAAAAATGTCCTCTTTTTACCAATTGGATCAAATTTGTCCCTCCTTCTATCTGTTGGGCTAAAAATATCCTTAACATGTGATGAAAATTTGCCCCTATTGGGTAAAAAGGTATCCCTATTCTATTAGAAACGATTCAAACTTACCTTTCTTTTATGAAAAACTTATGAGGATAAATAAACATATATTAGTTAATTAACTAACATAACTATAGCTTGAATTAATAATGGTATGTGACAAACATCTAGCTATAACTACAGTGAGTTTTGTATATTTTGTGTAATTTATATAAATGTTGTGCTCAATTATACAAAAGTTGTGCGTGAATCAAATTGTACAACAACATATATAAACACTATGAATTGTATTGCAAATTATACAAATGTTGTGCACAAATTGTATAGCGAAATATACAAACACCATATAAAATCTGCGATTGTATAGTAAATTATATAAACAGATACAAATATTGCGCGAATTATACAAACGCTGCTATAACTATAGTTACGAACTGTAATTACTCAAACTATAGCTAAGGAGTACAATAAAGATCTTTTTGAGTATCTTTCCTCTTCTTTTATCTAAAGATATGTTTACCAACTATTAGATACTATTTAATTTGCCAGTATTTTACGCGATCTTAAAATATCTTATTAGAATCATATCAAAATATTTTTAAATTTTCTTTTAGACTTCAAATTTGAATAAATTAAGTCTTGGTTATTAAATCCATTTTACTTCTACTAGTATCTTAGTTATATGTATATTTTTTATTATTTAATAATTTGTTAGTCTTTTAAAGCTACTCCAATTTTTGTATGATTTATGAGAAGTGATAATTGTATTCATACTCTTTCTTTAGAAACATCCTAAAAGAGAAATAACATAAATTTATATTTTTGTGGAAATACATAATGAAAATCCTCGTTTCTATGACTAAGACAACAATTTTATGCACATACGTTTGGGTTAATTTACGTATTAGTTCATATTGTAGACATCAAAATTTGTAGGAATCTACGAGATGAGTTCTATTTTAGTTAGGATTTCTTTGAAAGTTAGTTTACTCTAAACCCTAATTTATGCCTATATAAATGGTATTATATTCCCTTAAAAAGAAATCTCTAATATCCTACAAATTCTTGGGATACTCATAAAGAGATCGAAATCTCAAATGTCCACTAAATCTGGGGATATTCATAAAGAGATCAAAATAGGACTTAAGGAGGTCAAAATCATCCTACGTAGTCTTATGAGAGAAGAATCAAGGGAAGAACAAAATTTATACCCACATCGTTTACAAATAAAATTCTGTTTCTTAATTTTTTTTGTTGATTGCAATTTATTTTTATCACTTTAAAATTTGTTGCAAACAAACTGGCATGCCTAGTGGGACCAAATTTACCCATTCATCTCTTCTTCCATAAATTAAATCTGCAAATCTGAAGCCATCAATAGTAAAAAAAAAGAGTACTTCAAGCCCTGTCTTCGAGTTTCATCAAGTCTACATGCCGACAAGCCTTGAAGCAAGATGTCACGACCCAAACCTAGGATCTAGATGTGACACGACGAATTGGAAATTCGAGGGTAACTGAAACAAGCCTCTTAGCACATCTTTTGCACATCCTTGGTTGTGAGATCATAAGCAAGCATCAAACATAATTTCTAAGTGAAGCGGGGCTGTAAACTCACGCTATGAGGATAAATAAGTGAAACAGATATGCATGAGTCACATATGTTTGCAACAAATTTTAATGTGATAGAAAAATAAATTGAAATCACAAATAAAATATGAAGAAACATAATTTTATTCATAAAAGATGTGGGTACAAATTTATTCCTCCATTGATTCTTTTCTCATAAGATTTCTCCATATTCCGAGGGCCGTTAGTGGCGTATTTCTCGAATGCAGGATGATCTTGACCTCCTTAAATTCTCATATTTTAATCTCTCTACAGGATATTTTTGAGATGCCTTATCAAGGGAATATAGTACCTTTTATATAAGCATGAATTAGGGTTTAGAGTTGAGTAGCCTCCAAGAAACCCTAACTGAAATAGGATTCATCTTGTAGAGTCCTACAAAATTTTGATGTCTACAAATGCCCCCCCTGTTTCAAGGCTTCTTGGAGTGTAAACTTGATGAAACTCAAAAGCAGCGCTTGAAGTACTCATTTTTCCACCGTTGTTGGCTTCATATTTGCAGATTTGATTTATGAGAGAAGAGACAAAGGGCAAATTTTGTCCCACTAGGTGTGCCAGTTTGTTCATAGCAAATTTTAACGTGATAGAAAAATAAATTGCAATCACAAATAAAATATGAAGAAACATAATTTTATTCATAAATGATGTGGGTACAAATCTATTCCTTTCTTGATTCTTCTCTCATAAGATTTCTCCATAATTCGAGAGCCGTTAGCGGCTTATTTCTCGAATGTAAGATGATTTTGACCTCCTTAAATCATCATATTTTGATCTCTCTATGGGATATTTTTGAGACGCCTTATCAAGGGAATATAGTACCCTTTATATAAGCATGAATTAAGGTTTAAAGTTAAGTAGCGTCCAAGAAACCTGACTGAAGTATGACTTATCTTGTAGAGCCCTACAAAATTTTGATGTCTACCGACATAACAACCAACACCAAATGCATTTTATCCTTAATATTGATAGGAATGAAAACTTCATCACCTGTATGCCACGGTAGAACTACATGTATTATGTAGCCTCTTCATCAACTAAACTTTTCTCACTTTCTATGTCAGCATCATTGTCCCAAATCATAGAAAGCTTTGTCATGAATAAAGTTGTGGATTTGTATGTATCCACAAGTTCATACTTGACTTTCTTTCATAGATAGTATAAAATAACATTGACATGCTGTAAAGTAGAAAATGAAAATAAGAAAATAAATTCTAACATAACACTGTTTGTAATTCGAAAGGAATACAATAATCTAATTCTTTACTGAATGATCCAATGGTTGTTGTCTGAAAGACAGCTTATAAAATCAATTTTTTTGTCTCCAATCAGATCAACCCCAAAATTCATGGGCACTGGTTTTTCTGCTTTTTTTCTTCTTGTAGTGATCTTGGTTGTAAAACCTATAGAATGTTACACCAATTAGGACATAAATTATTTTTCAAAAAAAGTACACAAATAAATTTAAGATAAAGGTGAAATGTCCAACAACACTGACTTGTTCTCATGCTTGACGAGAAGACCTTCTCGTCCCATGTGCAGTACTCATCCCATAAAGTAGCATCATGTTTGCCAGAAATTATATAAAAAATGAATGGATGTTTCGATGCAAAAATGATGAACTCCTTGTAAACGATATTCGACTATTAGGTTGATTGTATATATGTATGACATTTTATAAATAATAATAAGATTTAAAATTATACAAAGATAAAAGAAAATATTACATTACCAGGAGATGATCCAAAAGTTGTGACATATGGAGAAGTGTTGAATGGACCTGGATGTAAGATCCTTTGCACTAGTAACAGAGATGTAGTGGCATCATCTTTGTTGTTGTTGATCTCAGCATTGATGATGGTAGTATTTGGTATAACCGTACCCTTTATTTTTTTACAACCAGGTAAAAACTCATCATCCAATTCAAAAGGTGACTGATTTCTAACAACTTCGGGGTGCAAAATCTGAAGAGGGACTGGAAACATGTCTTGATTATCAGAATCTCTATTTCGGACCAATGGAATTGAATGTCCAGTTATGTCAAATGCAACGTTCAATTGAGGTGCCTGAAAATATTATTAAAAATGTAAGCATTGTAAAAATATTTAAATGAAAGAGCAGTGCATATTTGAACATAGTTATTTGACATACTTTTGGTTCCCTAGATTCTGCAAGAGTTGGTTTTGGACAGGCGAATCAACTATAACACTCTAAAGAAAAACATAACGAAATAAAAGTGAATTGTGTATACAAGTAATAAATAAACATTAAAATAGTGAACTAAAATATAAAAAATTTTGTACTGGTAAATTGTCATTTTTCCCATCAATTTATTTGCAATCCTTGCTGATATGGGTTGATCTATCTGAATAACCTAAAATAAAAATTACAGTGCAGTAAAAATTCAACAAGGTGCATTAAAATTTTATTAAAGAAATCGTCTTGAACATGATTTGAAATTAAATAAAATGACCCCAAAAAGTGCCCAAAAACGTGCCTCGGAAGTGTCTGGAATCTTGTTTTCCATATATCTAAAAATTCATTTGTTATTTCGAAAATCTAACTGCATCTTCTTGTTCAGGGGGTCCAAATTAGGGGGACAAGGGTCTAGCCTTGATTTTAAAGCAAAGGAATCGATTTATGAAATTTGTACTTGGTGCAATTTCCAGTGAGGGTCTGCGACCTCTCCGCGACGCGGAGAGGTGTAAATTCTGCACTGTTTTTCTTAGTTCGTCCAGATTTTTCAAGTGTTGGGCCTAAGTTTTCCCAATCATGTTTTTACCTATACTTAGCCTTATTTCACCTTCATATCACCCTAAACATTCCCTAATACTCACCAAGACACTTAGCCAAATATTTGCTCCTAAATTAAAGTCCCAAGCTCAAGACCAATCTTAAGGATTTCATCAAGGATCTCACTCAAGCGTCAAGTGTCCATTTTCACTCTTCTTCAAGGGTTCTCCAAAGTCAAGGTATGTGGTGTTGAACTATTGAGTCCTTCCACCCATGGTGCCTAAGCCTCCTTTTTACTAATATTTCATGATTTAAAGTTAATTTTATATGTGGGTCTTGTATATTGAGAAATTTACTGCACAATGATTTTAGTTCATGAGAGTATAGTTGTTTTAGCATGTTTTGAGCTCTAAATCTTGGATCTAATGTTGGATTTGAGGAGGGGTTTTGATGTGAATGTCTTGGGGGGTGTTGCAAGGTGTTGATTGATGGTTTTACTACATATTTTCTTGCATGATTTCATCTCCAACTTGCATGGTCTTGTACCCCCATTACACACCCCTAAGGTTTTTGATAAAATGTCCGATTATGATTTCTTGAGGATTGAAGGTCCAAAGCATGAGATATGATATGATTGATGTTATGATGATGAAATGAGCTTATGTACATGATGTACATATTCTATATAATGTGTTGCATTAGACCATGCCTGATCCGGGGGGCCGAGTCTATGTTGCTATTATCTATGTATTGAGACACTTTCTTATGTTCTATTTGACTATGAGGGTGAGCCCGGGCTTTATCTTGGCCCCTGCTCTATTTATTTATTAGAGGTGCTTGTCGGACATTTTGTGAATCTATGTATGAGCATTGACTCTTGTCTCTTAATTATGATGTTCATGACAGTTTTCCCTTAGCCCTATTGCCACTATTCTTAATCTTTATGTTTTTATATGCTTCCACAACCAAGGATGTGAAATGACAAGTTAAGAGGCTAGTTTGGGGTTCCTTCGCTTCCCTATTCGCCATGTCACATCTACGCCCTAGGCTTGGGTCGTGACAAACTTGGTATCAGAGTACTATGTTGATAGATCCTCGGAGTCCAATACACCGCGTCGAATAGAGTCCTATTCATGATTGTGAATAGCGCCATGACTATGAGTAGGAGGCTATGAGGCATTTTAGAAAATGTTTCCCTTCTTCATGTTCTAAGTCGTGCTATAGAGTTGTGGTAAGTCTTTTCCCCCCTAATGATTGTTCTTTGCTATGCTAGATCATGCCAAACATTAAAGGAAGACGTACCCAAACTCCCGAGGAGCAACCCAACAATGGTGAGCTCCGGGATGCCCTCACTATGCTTGCCCAAGTGGTGGCCAACCAAGTCCAACAAGGGGACCAAGCCCCTCATGCTACTACCTCGAGAGCTAAGGTAAGATACTTCATGAGGATGAATCCTCCCGTTTTCCATGGGTCCAAGGTAGATGAAGATCCACAAGAGTTCATTGATGAGGTCTACAAAATCTTGAACATCATGGGTGTTAGGCCGAATGAAAAGGCGGAGTTGGCGGCATACCAACTCAAAGGGGTAGCTCAAATTTGGTATGAGCAATGGAAGGGTGAGAAGAGTAATGGCTATACGGTGCTTTGGGAAGAATTCAAATTGGCCTTCCTTAATCAGTTTTTTTCCTCTTGAGCTTAGGGAAGCAAAGTTGGTGGAGTTTATGAACTTGAAGCAAGGTGCTATGGGTGTGAGGGAGTATGCCCTCAAATTTAATCAACTTTCAAAGTATGATCCTCACTTGGTGGCCGATCCTAGGTAAAGGATGAATAAGTTTATTATAGGGGTTTCCCACTAGGTAAGTGAAGAATGCCGATCCGCTTTGCTAATTAGTGATATGGACTTGTATCGGTTGATGACTTATGCCGAGCAAATGGAGGAAGACAAGTTGGGAAAGAGGAAGTGTCATAAGGCCAAGAGGGACCGTTTTGAAGGTAGGTTTCAAAAGGGTGCTAGACATCATCAAGGCCAAGGGCCTCCTCATGCTACTAATAAGAGGTTTGCCAATGATTTCCTTAGGCCTCAAGTTATGGGTGGAATGGCTCCTAATGATGTGTGTCCTAGATGTGGAAAGAATCACAAGGGCCCATGTTTGAGGGGTTCCAATGCAAGTTTTGAATGTGGGGAGCTTGGTCACAAGAGGGTGCATTATCCAAGAAATCGTGGCAAGGCCCGAGGTGCAAATGCAGTTCCATTGGGTAGTGATGGTCCTCAAGGCGGTGCCGCACAACCGGTTTTATACTCTACATGGAAGGCAAGGGGTTCACTATGTTGAAAATCTTTGAACTTGATCTATATGCTTTGATTAAGATCCGAGTGCCACCCTTTCCTTTGTTACCCCTTTTATTGCTAAAAAGTTCCATGTTGAGTCGAAGTTGTTACATGAGTCATATGAAATGTCCACTCTTATTGGTGCATCTATTATTACTAGGAGGGTGTACAGGAATTGTCCGATTTGCATCTTGCATAAAATCTTACCTTATGATCTTGTTGAATTATACATGATTGATTTTGATGTCATTCTTGGGATGGATTGGTTGCATGCATACTATGCTTCTATTGATTGTAGAACCTATAGGGTCAAGTTACAATTTCCTAGTGAACCTGTCCTTGAGTGTGAAAGTCAAGATGTGGTGGTCAATGATAGATTCATCTCATGTATTAAAGCCCATAGGTTGATTTCCAAGGAGTATTTATATCATCTAGTGAGGGTCAAGGATGTGGAGTCCAAAGTCCCTTCCATCGAGTCGGTCCCTATTGTAAACGAGTTCCTAGATGTCTTCCCAAATGA
>JAPFFP010000002.1:9839741-9853363 GCA_026153255.1 Solanum medicagineum
TACCCTCGACCCTCTTAAGCATTTAGACTCACATATCGCCCATTAACACAAGATTCAAGCACTTTCAAGAATTGACGATAATTTGACCGAACAATAACATGATTCATTTACATAGCATTAGTACATGTAAAATGTGAGGTGTTACAATATAGGAGAGTAATCGGAAAGCTTCAATATTTTTCCTTCACTCGTCCCGACATCTGTTTCTCAGTAAACAAATTGTCACAATTTATGCTAACTCCCTCAGAGATTCACTGGAAAGCGGTCAAATGGGTATTGCGGTATCTTCAAGGGGCTTCTCATTTTGGTTTATGTTTGATGCGCCATAATTCTCTTTCTTTACATATGTACTTTGATGCTGATTGGGCTAGCGACGTCAATGATCGAGCCTCCACTAGTGGTTATCATTTGTTTTTTGGCAAAATTCCTATGAGCTGGTCCTCCAAAAAGCAAAGAATGATTGCTCGTTCTTCCACTGAAGTTGAATATTGGCCAGTTGCAAGTGCTCTCGCAGAAAAAAAAAATTGGGTCAGAAATCTTCTCACAGAGCTGCAACTTAAACATCAAAATGTCCCAACTATCCATTATGACAATATTGGTGCTACGTATTTATGTGCAAATCCTATTTTTCACAGTCACATGAAACACATTGTAGTGGATTTCCATTTTGTTCGCACACAGGTTCAACACAAGCAAGTTCAAGTTACTCATATACACACTGCGGACCAACTAGCAGATGCTTTGACCAAAGCCCTTCCCAAACCTGCCTTCGACAGTTACATATTCAAGCTGGCGTTGTGGCACACTGCCTACCTTGAGGGGGGCATATCAGTGCAGTCTACTATTGTAATATTAGGAGTATTAGTCTTTTAGTAGAATTAGTAATCTTTAGTTACTGTTTTCTTTTACTTTTGACCAAGTCTTTAGATAACTAGGATTAGAATTATCTCTCCCATTTAGTGGAGTTATTTTAGAAGTAGTTAGACTACAAAATGTGTATATATTAATATTTATACTCCAGCAATAAGAATTATCTTCTTCGGTTATCATACTTGTTCCTTTAGTGAACAAGCTCAAAAAGGCATGTATGGTCATGAAGAAATTGCCTAGAGCATGGTTTGGAAGGTTCTGACTAGCAATGAGGAAATATGGATACACTTGGAGCAATGCAGACCATTCCTTATTTTTGAAGAGATAAAATGGTAAGACAGCTGTTCTTATCATTTATGTTGATGACATGATTGTTACTAGTGATGATGTTGATGAGATGACTAAATTGATAACTTACCTGTCTTCTAACTTTGAGATGAAAGATCTAAGACAATTAAAGTATTTCTTGGTATTGAAGTTAGTAGGTCCAACCAAGGAATATTTTTATCTTCAGCGCAAATATGTTGTTGCCTTGTTAAAAGATACAATTATGTTAGGTTGTCAACCTATTGATACACCAATTGAACAAATCATCGCTTAGAGACAACCTATTGATACACCAATTGAACAAATCATCGCTCAGAAGAACTTCCTAATCAACTTCCTACTAACAAAGTAAGATATCAAAGATTAGCGGGACACTTGATATACTTATCAAATACCCAACCAGATATTGCTTATACGGTTGGTAAGGTAAGCCGCCTTATGCATAATCCAAGTGAAGTTCATACCAATGCAGTCATTGGAATCTTGCTATACTTGAAGTCAGCGCCAGGAAGAACCCTCATGTTCTCAAAGAATAACCTTACAGAAATTATGGGTTGTTGTGATTTCAATATGGGGTGCAAAAGGACAAAGACGACTCCCAACAATTGGGTATTTTACTTTTGTTGGAGGTAGTCTGGTTACTTGGAAAAGTAAAAAACAAAAGGTTGTCCCATTTTCTAGTGCAAAAGCTGAATATAGAGCAATGGTTAAAGGTATCGAAGAATTACTATGGTTGAAATGACTTATGGAGGAGTTTGGTTTTTCACTCGATGAACCTATGAAGTTATTTTTGCAACAATCAGTCAGCTATTAAAATTTCAGGAAATCCAATTCAACATGATCATACGAAACATGTGGAGATTGATTGCAGTTTCATATATGAGAAGTTTGAGGATAAGACAACTGAAGTTCCATATGTGAAGACCTTAGAATAACTCACTGATGTTTTGTCAAGATGGGAATACATGATATCTAGGCTCCATCTTGAGGGGAGGGTCAACATGAGTTAGGAAAATTGGTTAGCCTTCTTT
Organism: Solanum medicagineum; assembly: GCA_026153255.1. NCBI lineage: Eukaryota > Viridiplantae > Streptophyta > Magnoliopsida > Solanales > Solanaceae > Solanum > Solanum medicagineum. The sequence continues at coordinate 9,841,970 of JAPFFP010000002.1, forward strand.
AATGGGTAGATTTGTTGTTAATTATTGTACATCAATGGGAATATCTTGTGGCATATTATTTGGTATTATAGTAGCATATTCTTAAGGATTATAAATATCTTCCCACATCTTTGTATATCTATATAATGTATTGTGGGAGTATAATGAAAATATCTTTTCCACCCATTTTGAGTGATCAAAGTTGTGAAAATAAAGATGTTGGCGTTGGATGTCTGTCCTACTATGAGAGATAGGATTAAATATTAGGATCTCTAGGATAAGATAGGAGTGATCATGATGGAGCATAAGATGTAGAAAACGAGACTGAGATGGTGCAAGCATATCAAAGAGGAGATGCATGAATGCTTCTTTTTAGAGGTGTGAGAAGTTTACTATGGATGATTTTAGAAGAGGTATAGATAGGGGAAGAAGTATTAGAGAGAAATAGTTATACAAAATATGGTGAAATTGCAGCTGACCGAAGACATGACCTTAGATAGGAGGTTGTGCAGCACACAGATTAGGTTAGGAAGTTAATATCTTGTGGGCATTGTCTTGCCTATCCTTCCATACTGGAAGCCATAGCATTTTTCCTGTACTTTCTTGTCTTTCCTTTTTTGTTACTATTTATTGTCTTTGTACTTCGGTTACCACATTATTTTATTGCAGTTACTATTCTTTTTCTCATATTGTTTTAACATGCTTTATTTAGTATTTTTACATGAATTTTTCACTTCCATTTTAGCTTTTTCAATATGATTTTCCATGAGTTGAGAGTCTAATATTTAAAACATTCAATGTACCTCCTAGCTAGGCGTAAGGTCTACGTACCCTCTTCGGATCCCACTCTGTGGAATCACATTGGATATGTCATTGTCATCGTATTATTTCTACATTTCCTTTATGTAATATTGGCAATATTATGCCCCATACACTAAATTCACATAGTTTAATATTACAATTCACACATAATTAGGAGATGATTAGCAGTTGTATGGACTTTTTACCTAGTCGATCTCTTAATTTGTTTGCAAAGAAGTCTCTACTATCTATATCATTGGGAAACTAATAGTCATAGATAAAACAAATTAATTAAGTGAAGACCTAGCACAACTAGGATCAAGGCTATACTCAACCTCTAAATCGTACAAGGCTACAATTTGTGGATGGAAAATTTGGTAAGTTGATCGAGGTTTAGCAGGAGATTTATATTTTTTAAATTCTAGCAAGGTACAGTTTTTTAGGGATGGACTAAAAAGAAAATGTCATGAGACAGAGAGAGTACTTAATATTTTTTCTAAAGAAATGTATATGATTGTGATATGGAAACTACAAAGCAATGCATACATTTTAAACTTTTGATTAAATAAATACTCTGTTCATTTTAATTTATTTGTCTTATTTTCTATTTTAGTCGATGTTAATAAAAAGAATATCGACAATTGTTTAATTTCAAATTTTCACTTGACATGATCAATGGATTTTTTGGGTATATTCTACATATCTTTAGTTTTTAGCTTCCTTTGGACAGAATGTTTTAAACTTAAAAGTTTTAGTTTTTTTGAAGATAGGATTTGAAATTTTTGAAATTTGAATTTTTTTCAAATATCGATTTTCTAAATTTGATTTTAAAATTGTGGTCAAATATGTAGTTGAAGGCAATTTTTCAAAATTTATGGTCAAATGTTCATTTAGATAACAACTTATCTTAATATAATTTAAAATGAATTTTCTTTGTTTAGTGCCTCTTTTTTTTTTCAGCCCCACTGAATGTTAGATTAGAAATTAAAACCTAATTTATACTGTTACAAATAGATGTGTTAGTGTCTCTCTTTTTTTCAGTGTATTATTTTCTTGGGAATTTTCATATAGTTTCTTCAATGTCTAATCAAAGCGTTTTGCTTAGCTTGAAGAAAACATTCGTTTACAACTTCTTTCCATCAAACGATGAAGAAGAAGTTCGCACACCTAACAACATTTCATGGGTAGTGACTCGAGAATTAATTGAGATAAGGGACATATACCCAACCCCTAAAATTGATCTGGAAGATCCATGGAAAATCAAGAAAAAGATTACCCGTGACGAGATCGTTATAGGCAAGCTGGTGATTCCATTTGTTGATATGTTTGAGTACATTCTCCGACACTGGACGCTGGACATGGCCAAAAGTTTGGAGAATAGGTGTGGTGTGCCTGTTGACGTGTGGGATGTAACTGAGGAGAATGTCCCTAAGAAGTATGAAGGTGGAAGTGTTTGCTTAAGGAAGCTGTACAATGATGACTTTACTGTTTCGTGCATCGAATTGTTCAATGATCGCGGATTTGGAGATGGTGATGAGATTGGGATGTATTGGGATCCTAGATCTTCAAGTTTAATGTTCAAATTATTTTCTAAGGCTCGCGCTTAGTGAAAGGTCCAAGAATTTAGGATAAAAAATAACATAGTATTTAGTCTTTTTGTTAGTATTACTCTTCCATATAGATGTAATAGTTGAAGAGTTGATTCTAAAATTGAAATATTTGCACTATATATGGAGCATGATGATTCTTGAAGTTCCCAGTTTAGTCTGCGCAATTCCCTTTTTGTACTTGTGAGAATAATGTAGTTCGAGGGTTTTGTGAATTCTCAATAATTTAGATATGAAATTTCGCAAAGCAAGAATTGTATTCTCAATTTCTCTAACAGAATTAGTTCTCACATTCTTTGATGTGTTATTCACAACTCGGCAAGTCCAGAGTTGCAAAGTTTGTTTCAACGGTAAGTGGCATACAAGAATGGATACCTCCCTGGTAAATTCTCTAACATGCGCCAAAACTTCACAACTGAAGTCTCTCAGCCATAAGTTGAAACCATGGTCATGTTTTGTGCACTGGAAGTATTGACAGCAAAAAGTATCAGATATGTTTGTAATGACCTTAACGGCCATTTTGGAAATTCCTACAAGAAAAGTGATTTTTTTGCCCCTCCCGTTAGTTTCCTCTGGTGTTACTTGTTCAATTTGCGTGGTTGGTTTTGGGAAAAAAAGTTTGAAGGTTGAAAACTTCGTGAGTTTTTATGTCTTAAGGCTTTAGCTCTTGTAAAAGTAAGTTTTGATGTCACTTGGAGTTTCAGGTCTTGGAATGGAAGATTATCAGCCTCGAAACATGGAAATTGATCTAAGAAACATGTCGGAATCAGATTCGAAGTCCGTGTGTGAAATTGAGGTCTTAAGTTTGAAAAGTTGATATAGAATGAGCTAGGTTTGACTTTGGTCAACGTTTTATGTTTGGGTGCTCGTATTGTTTTTCTGATGGTCCCATTAGTTCCGAGAGCTAATTTTAGTGCTAGAATGAGCTTTTTCATTTTAATTTTTTGCATTCTAAACTAGTTTAGTTGAGTTTTATTGGGTTCTAGGTCAATGAGACACCGGATTCAAATTCTGACAATTTCATTGAGTTCAGAATGTCAAAGTTAGTAGGGTTGCATATATGGCTTGCGTGTATTGGGTCCCGAAAGAATTTTTAGGATCCATTCCATGATTTTTATGTTGTAGTAATTGCTAATCTCTGGCGTTAGTAATTTTCTTCTTCGCGTTTGCGGAGGGATCTTTGCATTTGCGGAATAGAGGTTTGGATCACCTCCGCGTTAGCAGAGGGTTGGGGAGTTTGACTCCGAGTCCCCATTTGATGTTATCTTGCAGTATTGGTAGTCTTTATTTAGAATCTGACATTGATGTATTTACTTCCTTTTAATACCAGTCTAGATGCTCTTTTGTACTCGTGACACCAAGCCTTCGATGTTAATTTTAGCATTATGTGTACTTTTATATCTATTAGCATTATGTATCTTTCATATATATATATATCTATCTATAAAGCTGGTATTACTATTTATTTGTGATTTGTGGTCCTTCAGTCTTGGTCCATTATCGGGTCATGACAATCTTGATATAGAACAACTCGTAACTCTCCATGTCAAGACTTTTAAAATCATCTGGCCGTATCATTGGCATCAAGTTCTAAGTATGTGAGGCAATAGGGATAAATTTTTGTCTTCCATGAATAATGCAATGGCTTAAAGGTCAAAATCTATCACGTTCATTGTATGATGAATTTTCAGAACATTCACATGATTGAGGGTCAAAATATATCTCAGAGTGATACCATGAATTTTCAGAACATTCCGATGAAGATACCAAGTTCCTTACAGGGATATAGGTAACACCTAACGTATGAGAAATGTAAGGAATATAAGGAAGCAAAGTTTACACATTTTAAAGTCATGCAAGACTAGACCTAAAATTGACAATTCTAGGGTTGGTTTGTTAGTTTGTTAAACATTGTATTCAAGTCTTTGTTTCCATTTTTCTGCACAATTGAAGTATCATGATCATGAAACTCCTTAAATAGGAACCATATTAATTTGAGATCAGAATAGGTAGGAACAAACTTAAAATCCTGAATCCGCCAGAAATTTGAGATCATGATAAGATCCAACAAACTTTAAATCCTGAATCCGCGAGAAATTTGAAATAATAATAGGAACAAACAACTTAAAATCCTGAATCTGCCTGTGGCTGGCACTGGAAATCCTAATGAATAGCTAGAGCAAAAGAAACTCTCAGCTTTCTGTCCTTCTAAAATGATGACATTACCATAGACTGCTGTTCTTGAACCATTTATGCTGCCCATCTAAATTTGGCTAGTTTCACCAAGAGATTCTTGAGGGGAACTCGCAGCATGCTCTTTGTAGCCTGCAATTTTTCACAGCAACATCAGCGTCAGAGCACTTTAATACAATGCTAAGTACACAAATGGAATAAAATGATATAGGCAGAGCACAATATTCATACAGTACTTGCCAAGAACCTCGAAAAATATAGCAGTTAGTGCTGTCAGATAACTATGAATTGTCTATGAAACCATATGACGCAATCATTCTACAAAAGCTCGACACTGGAAACAGATTGGAAACTAAAAGCAATAATTTCTTTTCCTCTTTAAGTTAAGCTAACAGTAGTAGTCGTCCCACTCATATTTAAGCTCTTTGTATAGAAATGAGCATAAACCATCTTCAACGTTGAAGGAAACAATTCAAGAAACAACTCTAACTTCCTCCCATCTTTTGTTAGTATGAACATATATAGAAGGTTCTTGAAGAAATTAATTATAGTTGTCTAGACAAACTTAAAATTCAATTAATAGCAGCCCTAAAATCAATATTCATAATAGTAGAATCCATACCTTAAATGCTTCATCAACTGAGCTGCATCTATACAACAACGAAACATGAAAGAATTGCCTCACATCAATGTCTCAAGGATATTCGAGTATTCTTTAACAGCCTGAGGATTATCATAAAGCCTGTTCCTTTGCGCATATTCCAATCACCTGTCAAATGAACTGGTAGCATACAAAGACAAGGGAAATGCCGAAATTCAAAAATGCACTCCATTACAATTTACACAGGTAGTTTCACAGCCTGTTCTCTTTTGGTTGGATTCCTTTCAAAATATCAGAAGCATCACAATCAATCAGGCATATTGTATTTGCGGAAGATCTTAATATAAATCAAGAGATTCTTTGAAGAACATTAGAATAGAACTGACATTTAAGTAGTCTACTCATAGTATAAGCCATTTAATGCTTGATTTATGCAAAATATAGAGACAATGGAACAATTTTCTTACTTATATCGTTCCAAGAACAAGAGTTATTTACATACGTACAAGCAAGTCTATCTAAGGAAACAAATTAGAAGCAAATTTGTAATGACCTTGCTGCTCATTTTTGAACCTATCTGTAAAAATTATTGTTTTTTCCTTTCGTAAGTTGCTTTGAATCTATTTTGAACTATTTGTATGGTTGAAACCGAAATCTTATGTTTTAAAAGTGGAAAATATGAGTTTTGACATTTTTTGGAAGCTTAAGTTATTGAAAAAGTGAGTTATTGTATCATTCTGAGTTTTTGGTGTCATATTGGAAATCTATCGATTCCATTAGTTCCGAAATGTCGAATCTGGTCTAGGAAAGGTTACAGAACTAAATTAATTCGGAGTTAAAACAAAGATTTTGGACCAAAAGTTGTATTTTTAATTTCGTTGATTTCGGAGCCAAAGTTTGACTTTGGTCAACATTCATAGTTCGGAAGCTCGGACCAAAATTTTGATAGTTTCAGTAGTTCTAGATGGTGAAACTAACGCTAGAAATGGTCTCGTCATAATTTTTGGGGTTACCGAGGGCAGTTTTATTACATTGAGTTTTAAAGTAGTTTTATTGAGTTGCATTGGTAATTGTGTCGAGGAGAACCCATAATTAAATTCTAATTATTCCGTTGAGTCTGAATTACCTTTTTTGGTATGGATACATGTTTGATTCGTAAAATTTGATTACCGAATGGACCCCAGAGGTCCATTTCGAGTAATTTCAATAGCTGGTGATCTGGTTTCTAGTGCATGTTAATTTCTTCTCTGCATTCGCGGACATGGGGCCACATTTGCGGAGGTCACCTGCACCTCTTCTCCACATTCGAGGATGGTGCCTCCACGTTCGTGGAGGTATATCCAGTTCCACTCCACATTCGCAGAGGCTTACATCTTCTTGAGCTCCACGCTCGCGCATCTATTTCCGCATTCATGGAGTACAAATTATCTGTCCAGTTTTATAAATTGTGTAAACTTTATTTTTACTCCATTTTAAATATTTTAAGCTCTTTGAGGCGATTTTTGAAGAGAACTTTTGGAGAAAAGTTTTGGATAAATGTTTCTATCATCAAATTATTTGATTTCCATCAATTATCTCTTGATTTTGTCTTGAATTTCATGATTTTGGATGTGCAAAAATTGGGATTTTCATACCTTTGAATTGGAAACATTAAATGTTGATTTCTACCTCATTTTGAACTCAACTTAAGCGGGATTTTCACCCACAAACTCCTTTTCTCGCAGAAAAGTCAATTTCCAGATTCGGGAACTTCGAATTTTAGAGTCACCTACGGTCCTCATAGAAACATCTATGGGCCATTGAAGACCTTTCATAGAAAGTGACTGAAAATTTTGGGGTTTCCGAGCTTTAGGTTTATAGACCCTTTTATGGGTTGTAAATGCTTTAATAGATCATCCTATATGTTTGTAGGAATATTACTGAGACTGGGGTTTTTAAGACTTTGAGCTTACCAAATTATCTTTTACAGGTCATATTGAGGATTGTAGAAATTAGAGAAAACTAAGTTTCAATACTTAACTTTCACAAGGCTATGTACAGATCATAAATACTACTACGGACCATAGAATGGTCCGTGAAATTCAGTCTAAGAAGTCAGCTTTCACAATTCTGCCTTGACAAGCCCATCTACGGTTTGTGATTACTTGTGTGGGCCGCAATTGGTGTCCATGAAAATCACTTTACTGCACAACTTTAACTTCTTTTCTAGGATATTCTGAATTGATCTGAGCTAAAATATTTTGGGGTATTATAATACTGGCAATATTGATCATCAAATAGTTGTTTGAATGCTTTTCCAGGTCGTGAAAATAGGCACAATATGAGTAATGCCTCGAGATCTATTATGCTCGAATAGCTTTTATGCTTTCTTGAAGGCTACCAGAAAAGTTGGTAATGTTATGACTTTAAAATTAAATATTTCTAATCTTGAAGCAGCTAAGATTATTCAAGAAAATGAAATTGACAAGCTATTCATATCCAATCTGGCAATCAATTAGTCACACACAATCACATTGAACACCTCAACTCATCATAAGGTTTCTTCCCAATCTTTGGAGTTGATTAGTGAATATCAAGGTTATCTTGGTCAGCTCTATTGTCAAAAGTGGATGATTAAGATTTGGTGAAAGGTATGTCATCACTCTCTCCAGCTAAATTTGTAACGCCCTACAACCCTATTCTTAGGAACTGAAGTCTTCCTCGTAAATACATAAGCTTGAACCTAGTGATGCCTTACATGCACCTGTGTTTTGAGCCTTATTCTTATATTTGTGAAGTGTATTAGAAGTGGATTAGGGTCATAAGAGACATCTACTACTTAGTCAAGTTCAAACTTTCCTATCGATTGAGCTTTTCAAGTTAGATATTATGCAAGAGTCAACTTTAAATGGCTATAACTTTAACCACACAAAGAATTCAGTGGTCTGTGACCTACCAAATGCAATTTCTTTGAATTAGCTTTCCAACGCCACCATTTTCTCCTCATTTGGAGATGAAGTAAAAAGTTATGATCATTTTACTATGGGCTGTCAGTGCAGAGCAGAACAACAAGTCGAATTACGGGTCATGGTTTGAATGGCGACCCATCATGTTAACTAGTGAAGAAACTTCAGAAAACCCATTTTTAAGCCCCCAACTTGACAGACCCAACTACGGGTCATAAGGCTTCTACAGGTCATGGTTTGGGCTCATGGAATGGATCCAGAGACCTTGAAACTCGCCCAAAACTTTACTGATGGGTTTCTATGGACCGAAGAAGCTTATTGACCCATAGACGACATGGGAAACATTTCAAAAGGCTTATTTTGGTCTTTTCTCACCCTTTCAAAGCCTTAATTTTATGGTTTTACACCAAATTAAGTCCCTAAATATATTTTATTCAACCTTTTTACGCTAAAACACCTTAAATAAATAGTCTGTTCATTTTAATACATTTGCCTTTTTCTATTTCAGTCAGTATTAACTAAAAAAATCGGCAATTCTTTAATTACAAATTTGACTTGACAAGATCAATGAATATTTTGGTATTATTCTATGTATCATTAGTTTTTTAGCTTCCTTTTGACAACATACTTTTGAAGTTGAAAATTTTTGTTTTTTGAAGATGCGATTTAAAATTTGAAATTTTCTTAATTTGTGGTCAAAATAAATAATTGAAGGCAAATTTTCAAAATTTATGGTCAAATGTTAATTCAGATCACGATATTAAATTTTTTTCTTTATTTAGTACTTCTCTTTTTTTTTCCGTCCCGCTCAAAGTTAGATTAGAAGTCAAAACCTAATTGTTTATACTGTTATAAATAGATGTGTAGTGCCTCTCTTTTTTCAGTATATTATTTTCTTGTGAATTTTATCCACATTCTCTTCAATAATGTCTCATCAAAAGACTTTGCTTAGTTTGAAGAAAACATTCTTCTACAATTTCTTTCCATCAAAAGAAGAAGAAGCAGCTTGCAAACTTAACAACACTCCATCGGTAGTGACTCGAGAACTAATAGAGATAAGAAACTTATACCCTCCCCTGAAAATCGATCTGGAAAACCTGTGGCAGGTCAAGAAAAAGATGATCCGTGATGAGATTGCTCGAGGAATGTTGGTGATTCCATTTTTCGAGATGTTTGAGTACATTGTTCAATACTGGACTTTGGACATGACAAAAGATTTGGTGGAAAATAGGTGTAGGGTGTGTGTTGACTTGTGGGATGTAACTGAGGAAAATGCCCCTAAGAAGTACAATGGTGGAAGTCTTTGCTTAAGGAAGTTGGATAATGATGACTATTCACTTTAATGCATCGAGTTATTCAATAATCGCGGATTAGGCATTGGTCATGAAATTGGCTTTATTGGGATACTACATCTTCACGTTTAATGTTTAAATTACTTTCGCAGGTTCACGCTTTGTGAAAGGTCCTAGACATTAAGACCTAAAACAACATACTATTATTGTTGTTTGTTTAGTACTAATCCTTCATATAATTGTAATAGCTGAAGATTTTATTATGAAATTAGAATAATTGTACTATGGAGTATAATCATTCTTGAAGTTCCTAATTTAATCTGCGTGATCCCCATAATGTACATGTAATACTAGTCTTTGGACATGTGCTTTGCGCATGTACTCTCTAGACATCCCATAACTCTATCCTCACATGTACCTATATTTCAAGCCTCATTCTTATATGTGGGAAGTGTATTAGGATCATAAGAGATCTCTAATACTTAGTTAAGTTCAAAACTTTCCTATAAATTGAGTTTCTAGTGTTGGATTATATAAGGGTCAATTTTAAATGATCACAGCTCTTAGAACGTAGAGAATTAGATATCCCGTGCTCTATTAAATGAAAGCCCATTGAATTATCTTTCGAACACAACTATTTTCACCTCATTTGGAGTTCGGAGTGAAAAGTTATGACCGTTTTACTAAAGACTGTCAGAGCAGAGTGATATTACAAAACCTCTTTACGGGCCGTAAAATGAAGTACGAACCGTCTCCTAATTCATAGAATAAAGTCCTAAAACTTCAATTTTTGGTCCTAGACTTTATGAACCATCTACGGGTCGTAGAACCTTCTACGGATCGTAAAATGGGCTCGTAAAGGTGAACAAAAGACCCCGAAATTGAGCTAAAACTTTATGAAAGGGTCCCTATAGGCCGTAGAGCTTTCTACAAGCCGTAAATGGGCCCGTAGATGACTTTTGACAACTTTTAAAGAAAGGCTATTTTGGTCATTTCTCACCCTTTCAAAGCCTAAGATTGACATTTTTACACCTACATAAAGTCCTAAACATGTTAGATTAATCTTTTTACGCTAAAACACTCTCTAAAATGTAGAAGCAAGGTTTCAAGGGAGAAAAGGGCTAGGGTTTGAAGACAAACATGAGAATTTTTCCAAGCTACTTCAAGGTTCAAAACTTCCAGGTATGTAAGGCTAACCAAAACATGGATTCTGTTCTTCCATGTGCCCCATAACCCTGATTGATGGTCATGTGAGTAAATTGAGTCTCCCGTGAATATTACTTGAAGGTTTTTTCTAAAAATCTAATGTATTTAAATATAATCTTGCATGAGTTATTATTTTTATGATTTAATTACTTGACTTTCATGATTTTATGTTATTACATGAACCCTAGCATGATTTCTTATTATTTTAACATATTTTACTTATAGGAGCATGCGTGAGTATATTTGAGCCTAAATAGTATATCTAACCCCTAAATGCTTTAATTTCTATACTTGTTCTCCTTGATGCTATGAGTTGGAATGATGCATGATTCAGTCCTTATGAGTCAAGCATTGAACCTAAAAATGATATAACCAAAATGTTGATGGTTGATGTGATGAGTTGCGTTTATAAATGTCCAATAATACTAGATCAATGAGTTAACCATATAGTTAATGTCGTATGAGCATATTGATTCTTGGGAGGAGTATTGAGCACCGAATTAAGTAAGAGTAAATCCAACTCGAACTCAATAACAACATAGCCGACATAGGAGAGGATTGAATCTTAAAACCAGATATTTTCGTTTGTCCAAAATGGGGACTTAGCTTGATATTACTAATTTTGGATCTACTGAAGGGATGGCCTATACCCTTGATAGGGTATTGGATGGATGTGGTAATGGCATCACTTTATTGTGTCATCACCAGCTCATAGGTGATGGTTGTCGGTTAGAGAAACTCCCATTTTGGCCTTGATAGTACTTTGAGTG
>JAPFFP010000002.1:9853463-9870189 GCA_026153255.1 Solanum medicagineum
AGGAAACTCTGCCAAATTTTCGGTAGATTTCTTAACTGCTATAATTGGTAATTCGGATTAATGTTTGTCTGGGTGCCTTATCGGCACTAGTCACGGCCCCTGGGTTGGGTCGTGACACGATCTGAGGTCTATCTTAGAGAAACAAGTAGCACCCTAAAGTTGGTCCAAGAAATCATGTATTCTAGGAAGGGGATTCTTATTCTTTATGGCATCCTTCTTCAACTGCCGGTAGTCTATACACATCCTTAAAAACCCATCTTTCTTATACACGAATAAGATAGAAGCCCCCCAAGGTGAGACACTAGGCCTTATGAAACCTTTCTCTAACAAGTCTTTTAATTGCTCTTTCAAATCCTTCAACTCTGTGGGCAGCATTCTATAGGGTGGAATTGAGATAGGTTTGGTCTCGGGAAGAACATCAATCCCCAAGTCAATCTCCCTATTAGGAGGGACTCCGGGAAGATCATCAGGAAACTCATTCAAAATCGGGACAAACTCAAGAGTAGGAGACTCAACATCATCAGACTTTACTCGCACTAGATGGTAAATACAACCCTTGGAGATCAACTTTCTAGCTCTAAAATAAGAGATGAATTTACCCTTAGGGGCAACAGAACTCCCTTTCCACTCTAAGAAAGGCTCATTAGGGAAATAGAACTTAACAATCCGGGTTCTACAGTCAACAGAAGCATCTCAGCTAGAATAGACTCACCAGTAGGAGTAAAAACATAAAAGGGTTTAAGAAAACACTCTGGACGAATCCTAAACTTACTAGCCACATAAGGGGTCACAAAAGGCAAATTGGCACCCAAATCATGTAATACATAGCAATCATAAGTAAAGACTCGAAGCATACCCGTGGCAACATCTGGTGCAGCCTCCTATTCCTGTCGGTTACCCATTGCATAAAGGCAGTTCATCCCGCCTCCTATATCTGTAGTAGTACCCCTCTGCTGGTTATCCGTTGGGGGTGTTATTTAATACTGAGCCCTGTTGCTCCCCTCACCTCGCCTCCTCTTTGGACACTCAAAACCGAAGTGACCATCCTGACCAAATGCATAGCATACATCCTTGCCAACACGGCACTTACCCAGATGAAGCTTACCGCACTTGCTGCGAAGTAGCTTTCCCCTCGTACCTTGGGTCACACTGGACTGAGATTGAGCAGCCGGGGTCCTGAAGTTCTCTGATCATACCTGTTTGGTTGTACGGGCACACTTGCTGCAGACGGTGTAGGATGTGATAATCTCTTTTGGAAACAAGACTTGTCACCCCTATTCTGTCTCTGCAGGCTAGGGTCATGTCACACTGACTTCGCCTTTCTGCTCAAATGCTCTTCTCTATGCCTCCTCTTATCCTCCTCTGTCTGTAGGGTATACACCATAACTCTAGAGATGTCCATACTAGGAATCAGATTAGCAGCCTTACACTCTTTCTGCATATGTCTAGCCATGCCAGACACAAACCTCCTCATCCTCGTCCTTATATCTTTCACCAACTCTAAAGCATACCTTGGCAGTTTGATGAAGTTAAGGCTATAATCCTTCACAGTCATCCTTCCCTGTTTCAGATTCACGAACTTATCCTCCTTCAGCTCCCTCATCTCTTGAGGAAAGAAGTGATTAATGAATTTGGCTTCAAACTCCTCCCAAGCTGCCGGCCCCGCATCCTCACCTCTACTCCCCTCTCACTGAGTGTACCACATATTAGCCATGTCCTTTAGCTGGTAGGATGCAAGCTCTACTCCCTCAATCTCATTCGCATGCATAGCCCTTAGAACCTTTTACATCTCATCTATAAAATTTTGCGGGTCCTCCTCCAGTTCAACCCCATATACATTAGCGGGTTCATCGTCAAAAAGTCCCTGAGCCAGGTTGTGGCTAAGGGCTCCTGTGAGCCAGAACTAGGAGCTTAGGAACTTTGGCTATTCCCTTAGGAGGCCACCAACTGATTCAGCATGGTAATGGCTCCTCTGAATTCTGCCTCAGTAGTAAGAGTTGGCTGGGCTGAGCAGGTGGCACCTGAGGGACCTCAGCAGTCCTAGCAAGGCATCCCTGCCTCCTAGTCTCAGTCTGAACCGGAGCCTTTGGTTGGGTATTCTCAGCAACGGGGACTGGGGCATCTCTTTGGGCAACTATTCTCTTGCGCGGCATTTTATGTAAATGTAAAACACACGAGTTAAAATAGGATTTCACAAGTCAACTTTATAGGACGAACTCAGATCATAGAAGAAGGGTAACACTTCCTAATGTCTTATAGCCTCCTACTTATGAAGTTGTGCAGTGGTGCACAACATACCTATAAACAAGATTCTACTAGACACGGCTTCATAGACTCACTAGGACACTCGAATTCTTGGCTCTGATACCAAGGTTTTCACGCCCCGAGAGGGCACCCTAGATGTGACTGACACTCAAAGATTATTGCTAGTCCCCTAGCAGACCACCTAGTCTCAATTGCTTTCATTCAGTCAATTTAATAGTGGAAGTTAACAGAATAATGACAATCCACATGTGGCTATAACTATCAATCCAATCTGTCATAAATGAAATAAGGCGTCAAAAGAAAGTTTCAATATAAAGAAAGAAGAGGGAAAGAACACCCAACATATACCATCAACATATACATCTATGAAGCCTCTATACAATTGTCTGAGACAGTATCATGATAGTCCGTGGTACCAAAATCAAGTGAAAAGGCTATCAGGCTAAAGAAAATAATCATCCTCTGAATGCAGGGGAGGACTCACCACTATCAGGAAATTCGGAAAGCTCTGAACCCTAATGATCGGGCTGCTGAAGTCCTCTGTCTATAGAATCTGCATCATAAAATAATGCAGCACCAAAGGGGCATTAGTACGTGGAATGTACAGTATGTAAAACGGGCTAAAGTAAATGGAACATTGTAACAATCACTCATCCTCACCTCAGAACATACATAAAAGTTTAGAAAAAATGGATCTTTTGAAACCCTTCTTACATATTTAGGCTTAGATAAACGTTTTTGGGGTATTAAAATATATTAGGAAGGACAAAATTAGCCTTCCAAAAATAAAAGAAAAAAATAGAAATTTTGTACAAAGGTACGCATTACGGAGGGGGTGCGCACAAGTGTATTTTGGTAAAAATTTCAAAAAATTGATTACCGTCGAAAATCAACAAAAACACAAGTGCAATTCTACTCTTTTTGAACATTATGTGCATTTTTGTAATTTGACTCGGTTTGTTTTAAATCGGATCGGGACCATTTTCTGACTCAATTTTCAGCGTTGATCGTAAATTTGATCTTGATTTTTACATCATAGCTTTGGATGACGCGTTGTGTGCACGATGTATTTTATGAGCACTTTGATATTTTACGGGGTGTTACAATTTAGCCATATAAAATCAGACACAAATGATGCATATAAGTGTATTCTAAGAGGATAATCGTTGTCTGAGGTTTTTTCTCCTAAGTTTGAAGTTCTTATAGAGGTGGTGTCTAGACCGGCTATAAAACGACTGGACAACTCAAGTAGGGAAGAAACAGCTTACTGGTAGCAAGGCTTTCCGACCTTACTATTTGGACCTTCCCATCCTAACACATGTGTGACTAAAATTCTTCCCAGGAGCATAATCACATCTCTGGTATCTCAAAGAAAGGCTCAAGAGCATAGACTACATTTCCAAATAAAATGAATTTTTCGAAGACTAAGATTGGTGTGTCAGAGAAGACAATTATATTATAGTTCAAACAATATCAATGCAATAGATAAGCGGGCACACATCAAATTAATCAATGAATATAATATTCCAAATAACAAAGCCACATATAAGTGAATATTAACAAGCTCAAATTCTGGTTATCACCAGTGGAGTCGCCATCTATCATACCCCCTATTTTTTTCGCACAAGCGTGTTTTGAAAAATAGAGCTTTTCCAATTAAAGTGACATTTTGAAAAAGGGATTATTTATTACTTAGAGTCTCCAAGTTATCTTATTTAAACCCCTAATCAAAAGAAAGTTGACTCTTTATTTTTATTGGTCTGCGAACTAGAAATTCAGGTAAGAAATTCTGTTAACCGAGGGGAAGGTGTTAGGCATCCCTCGAGTCCAGTGGTTCTGGGACGGTCACTTTATTGACTTATTTATGGGTTAACTTAAATTGAATATATTATCTTGATAAGTTTCACAAAAATATATTATTCACCCGCCTTATTTGGTTTATTTGAAACTCGTTTAAAACTATCTTATTTTATTAGTGGGGTGTATTGATAGCAACGCTTTCCAACCTTGCCACGAATTATTATTTTGTATGTCGTGGCCTAACCATGCTTCTAACAATAATCTTTTTAAAAAAATAATTATAAAAATTATTTAAAATTGGAATCTTTTTACGAAGTAAAAAAGAAACTGCAAAAAGGGATGTTAATTAAAACTTAATCATTGATTTACTAAAGGCATAATTCAATATTCCAATATTAATTATATAAATTAACATAAGCTTATTAGTTTAATATTTTGAATAAAATTATCACTTTTAAAAGAAATATAAAGAAATAAATATGCAGATTTTTATTTTTCTTCATTTCATTTTGTAAAAAATATTACTAAACACATAAAGTGAAAAAATATTTTAATTCATTTGAATTAAACCTCATGCGAATATCAATTAGTCACGTCGCTTAACCATCAATTTTTCATATTACTAATCAAGTACAAGATAAAAATTGGACAATTAAGCTTGCAAAAATAATCATATGTAACATTAATTTTGTTCTAAATTTAATAATATAAAAATTCTCAACCTATTTCATGTTATAATATCAAAGTAAACATGTAACATTTGAGCAACTTTATAAAATTGGAATCTATGTCTTATATATCGGGGAATTTAAATGATACTATGAAGAAGTGTTACCTTTTGTGAAAATTAATTCACGAGAAGAGATGATCACAATTAGGAACCACGAACTTGAAATCACGAAAGCAAATCCCAAACTCAACCCTTTTCTAGTTGTGCTTCTTGAGATTTTTTTTCTTGTTTTGTGCAGGTTTTTTTTCTTCTTCTTGTGTGTATGAAGTGTGTGTGAAAAAGAAATGTAGTAATTTTTTCTTGACTTTTGGCTGTGTGTATGTATGTGTGTTTTGTGTTTTTGAATATTTTTTTTTAAAAATGTTAGGGTGTGTATATATTTGTAGCGTAGTGGGGTTTTAATGTGAGGGAGTGGGAGAGTGGAGTTTCAGGGAAAATGTTAGTGGGGAGGTAGTTTAGTGTAGTGGTTTTCTCTTTTTCTTTTTCTTGTTTCTTTTTCGTTTTTTGTTTTGAAAAGGAAGAAAAAAATGTTAGAAAAATATTTTAAATTAAAAAAATATATAGAAATGTTAACTAGCTAAATATAAGATATAATTAAAAAATACTAACAATACTAGATTATTTATTAGAATCAAAATTAAAAGAAAACATATATTTTTAGAAATTTTCTCTTCTTTAAAATAAAACTTACACTAAAATGTCACTCTATTTTTGTAGTTTTTGAAATAAAGCTATTATAAAAAAGATAAAAATAAAATATCTAATTTATATTCAAAAATAAATATTTAAATACTAAAAGGCACATAACTTAAGTTTGGTCAAAATTTTGGTGCTAACAATGCCCATGACACTTCTAGAGTCCTGGAATTCCTTAGGATGAATCCATCTGAGTTCACAGGGTCTGCATCCACTGAGGATCCTGAGAACTATGTGGAGGAGCTTCAGAAAGTGTTCCAAGTGATGCATGTGGCTGATGCTGACAGAATGGAACTAGCTGCTTATCAACTAAAGGGTATGGCTAGACTTTGGTATGATCAATGGAAGAAAGGTAGAGGAGAGGGTACCCCCCGTGCTGACTTGGGCTAGATTTGTGGAAGTTTTCTTAGGGTGCTTCTTCCCAAGGGAGCGAAGAGAGGCTAAGGTAAGATAGTTTTTGAACTTAAAACAGTGCTCTATGACTGTGCAAGAGTATGAGCTAAAGTTCACTCAACCGTCTCGATACGCTCCGGACATAGTTGCTGATATGAGGGGGAGGATGGGAATTTTTGAGGTTGGGTTGAATAGAGGGCCAAAGAGAGATGAGAGAGGAGCAATGCTCGTGAGCAACATGGATATAGGGAGATTGATTGCCTTTGTGCAACAAGCTGCTAAGGAGACGAAGCATGATAAAGAAGAGTTCAGAAATAAGAAAGCAAAACCATCCAACCATGAGGTTGGAAAGAAAGGAAATGGAAACCGGTTTCCAGCACCATCATCTGCTAGTGCACCTACACCTAGACTTAGAAATGATCAGAGGTGCCAAAATGTTGGAGCCTATGGATCTCAGTCACAAGCCAGTATGGCTCATGGGTCACTGGGTAAGCCAGCATGTGGCAAGTGCATTAAATTGCACCTGGGGAGATGCCGTGAGGGGAGAGATGTATGCTACAAGTATGGAAAAGCAGGTCACTGTCAGAGAGATTGTCCAAAGTAAGCTGATCGGGCTCAATCTACAGCACCAACTGCACCTGCTAAAGGAAATCAAAGAGGTACTACGTCAGGCACAAGCGGGGCTACAAATCATTATATGTCATGGGTAATCGACATGATCAAAAGAACTCCCCAGATGTTGTGACGGGTATGATTCGAATCTTTTTTATTGATTGTTATGTGTTGATAGATCCTGGTGCCACATTATCTTTTATAACTCCTTATGTGGCCAGTAGATTTGATAGAACCATAAGAGTCTTCTTGAACCCTTTGATATTTCTACTCCCGTGGGTAAGTCTATTCGGGCTGAGAGAGTCTATAGAGCTTACGTAGTGTCCATACATCATAGGGATACTATCATTGATCTGATTAAGTTAGATATGACTAATTTTGATTTGATCCTTGGCATTGATTACTCCACACCTGTTATGCCTCTGTTGATTATAGAGCCCGAACCGTTAAGTTCCAATTTCTGAATGAACTTATTCTAGAGTGGAAGGGCAATCTGGTAGCACCTAAGGGAAAGTTTATCTCCTATCTTAGAGCAAGAAAGATAATTGCTAAGGGTGGTATCTACCACCTTCTAAGAGTTAAATCTGATAATGTTGAGTCTCCTACTCTTGAGTCAGTCTATATTGTGAATGAGGTTTCTAAAGTATTTCCTGAGGATCTGCCTGGAGTCCCTCCTGATAGGGAGATTGACTTTGGAATCGATGTTCCTGATACCCAACCTATCTCATTTCTACCTTATCGGATGGCCCCTGCTGAGTTGAAAGAACAATTGAAAGATTTGTTAGAGATAGGGTTCATAAGGGCGAGTGTGTCTTCTTGGGGTGCCCCTGCCCTATTCGTGCGAAACAAAGATAGGTCTCTCAGAATGTGTATTGACTATAGGCAACTAAATAAGGTCATGATAAAAAATAAATATCCTCTCCCAAGGATAGATGATTTGTTGACCAACTTCAGGGTGCCTCTTGTTTCTCAAAGATAGACCTTAGATCTGGCTACCATCAGTTGAAAGTGAGGGAATGTGATATTCCAAAGACAGCCTTTAGGACTAGATATAGACATTTTGAGTTCTTGGTCATGTCCTTTAGGTTAACCGAATGTACTTGCAGCCTTCATGGATTGAATGAATAGAGTGTTCGAACAGTACCTTGATATATTTGTGATAGTTTTCATCAATGACATTTTGATGTATTCAAGAGATGAAGAGGAGCATGCAAATCACCTCAGAACTGTCCTCCAATCACTTAAGGACCATGAGTTGTATGCAAAATTCTTGAAATGTGAATTCTAGCTTAAGTCAGTGGAATTCCTAGGACATATTGTCTCTGATGATAGTATTTGAGTTCACCAACTGAAGAAGATTGAAGCAGTTACGAGCTGGCCCAGACCGGCCTCTCCAACTGACATAAGAAGTTTCTTGGGGTTGGCATGCTACTACCGCCGATTTATTGAGGGATTTTCTTCCTTATCTGCACCATTTACTAAGTTGACTCAAAAAAAGGTCAAGTTCCATTGGTCTGACGAATATGAGAAGAGTTTCTAAGAGTTGAACACTAGACTGACTACTGCACTAGTTCCAGCTTTGCCCGATAGGATGGACGATTTTGTAATCTATTATGATGCCTCGAGAATTGGATTGGGATATGTGCTGATGCAAAAAGGGAAGGTGATAGCCTATGCTTCTAGACAGCTTAAGGTTCATGAGATGAACTATCCAACCCATGATCTTGAGTTGGCAACGATGGTGTTTGCACTTAAAATCTAGCGCCACTACTTTTATGGAGTGTATATGGATGTGTTCACTGACCACAAGAGCTTGCAGTATGTCTTCAGTCAAAAAGAGTTCAACCTGCTATAGAGAAGAAGGTTGGAGTTACTCAAGGATTATGACATAGACATTCAATACCATCCAAGTAAAGCTAACATTATTGCTGACACTCTTAGCAGGTTGTCAATGGGTAGCACAACCCATATTGAGGAAGGAAAGGAGGAACTAAGTAAAGAAGTGCATCAATTGGCTCGATTGGGAGTTCAATTTGAGGAGAATGATGAGGGAGGATTAATGTTCAGAATAGGTCTGCTTCATCATTGGTGTCAGAGGTGAAAGAAAAGCATGACCGAGATCCTATCATTCTACAATTAAAGGAGGCCATCCACAAACAGAAAGTAATGGTCTTCTCCAAAGGGTGAGATGGAGTACTAAGATACTAGAGCATATTGTGCTTCCATATGTTGATGGTATTCGAGATAGAATCATGGCTGAAGCTCATAGCACTAGATATTCCATTCATCTCGACTCTATCAAAATGTACCGGAGAAGTCTATTGGTGGAGTGGAAAGAAGACGGATATTGCTGAATTTATTTTGAAGTGCCCCAATTATCAGAAAATGAAAGTTGAGCATCAAAGACCATGTGAATTAGCTCAAAACTTTGAGATTATTGAATGGAAGTGGGAGATGATCAATATGGACTTCATTACTGGTCTACCGAGGTCTCCAAAGAAACATGATTTAATATGAGTGATTATGGATAGGATGACCAAATCGGCTTACCTCTTAGCAGTTAAGACAACTAACACTGCAAAGGAGTACTCCAAGTTGTACATATAAGAGATTGTGAGGTTGAATGGAGTTCCCTTGTCCATCATCTCGAATAGAAGAGCTCAAGTCACCTCCCAATTTTGGAGATCGTTCCGGAAAGGATTGTGTACGAAAGAAAATTTCAGCACAACCTTTAATCCACAGACGGATGGTCGGGAAGAGCGTACAATTTAGACGTTAGAGAACATGTTGAGAGCCTGTGTTCTTGATTTTAAGGGAAATTGGGATGATCACTTACCATTGATTGAATTTGCATATAACAATAGTTATCAAGCAAGAATTCAGATGGCTCCCTATGAAGCTTTGTATGGAAAGAGATATGGATCACCAATTGGTGGTTCAGGGTTAGAGAAGCGGAGTTAATCGGGCCAAATCTTTCCCACCAATCGATAGAGAAGGTTAAGGTCATTAAAGAAAGATTGAAGGCTACACATAGTCGCCATAAATTCTACACCGATGTGAGGAGGAGAGATTTAGATTTTGAGGTAAATGATTAGGTATATTTGAAAGTGTCACCTATGAATGGTGTCATGAGATTCGAAAAGATGGGTAAATTGAGTCCACGCTATATTAGGCCTTATAAGATTATGAAGAGGATTGGGAATGTTGCTTTTATGAACAAGAGTTGTCTTATGAGTTAGACGGAATCCATCCTGTGTTCCACTTGTCGATGTTAAAGAAATATTTGGGAGATCCTAACTTGGTGATCCCTGTAGAGAGTATTAGAGTGAAGGATAGCTTGACCTACGAAGAAATTTCGGTCCAAATCCTTGATCGCCAGATTCACAAGTTGAGAACCAAACAGATAGCCTTAGTCAAAGATTTGTGGAGAAATCAATTCATTGAGAAATCCACATGGGAAGTTGAGGAAGAGATGAAAGAAAAATATTTGCACCTACTTATGCCAAAGGATAAGACCATTGAAAGTAATTTCCTTACCCTTAACTAAATTGATTGTCTTTTCTTGAGTTGATTGTCTATTCTTGAGTCCAAATAGAGTTGATTGATGATTGAGAAAGAGTTGAGAGATTGATTGATAGATGTCAATGTTGAGATGAGTTTTGAGTCTATTCGTGCCTTGATATCCACCTTTACTCATCATTCGACGACAAATGATCCCAAGGGGGAGATGATGTAACATCGATAAAAGTATCAAAATATCCATAGAATAGAGATGTGTGTGTAACGCGTGTTCCCATGCTCGATTTGCAAATCCAAGACTGGATATACAATTAGCACGAAAAATCGAGTGGGAAAATGGTCTTGTTCGATTTTAGAGCCATTGGATGAAAAAATATTTTTTTGATGTGAGATGAATTCCAGTGTTGGTGCGAGCCCAAGGCGCGACGCACCTGGGACACGAACCTGCACTTAGTTTTTTCATTTTTTTACGGGAATTGAAAAACCCATTCAGAAAATTTTTGGGAAAAAATATATATATATCCACACCCATTCCGCGTCGTGGACTGGGCAATTTTGGGATTTTTTTTAAATTTTGATGGTCATTCCGATCAATTTACAACCCCTCCTAAACTCAAAAAATGATAAAATAAGATTATTTTGATGCATAAATAGGGTCTAAAACCCCATTCTAAATCATTTTATAAGTATTTGAAAGACTAGGGCTTGAGAGGAAAGAAGAGGGGAGCTTAAGATTGAAGAATTCAAGGAAGTTCATGAAGGTTGATTGATAAAGCTTCATCCCAGGTATGTAAGGCTAAACTAAAAGCATGAGATTTTTCTGTCATGTGCCTCATAGATGGTCTTAGAAGAGAGTTAAAAGTTCATGAGTCTACATACATAATTCTTCATTATTTTCTTGAAAACTCTTGTTAATTACACGTACTTTGTTATGTTGATGATCATCATAAACTTATCTTTCTTGAATTGAATATTTTTTCTGAGATATTGCATAACCCTACATGACAATTGTGAAAGCACGCATGAATGAAGATAGCGATTGAGTCTAGAGCCTTGATTGAGAATGTTGATAGAGATGGTGATTGTGAATGTGATAATGATGATAGATCGATAGTAGTTGGTAGTCCATGAATCTTCTCAAATGATCTCTAATGACTTGTTTATTCGATTTTTCCCTAATGACTGTTCTAAGCCTTGGGATATTGATTGAGATGTGATTAATGAGATGATTAAAGTCTCTATGAGACTGACTAAAAGATAGTGCCTCTACGAGGCTGATTGAGATGATTTGATTGCGAGAGTTTTATTGGAATGATTATATCTCATGAGTATAGAGTCTTGGGAGGAGTATCGAGCACCGAAAGAGTAAGAGTTAATCTAACTTGCACTCGTCAAACTATGTAGCCAAGTGTAGGTGAGGATTAGGACCATCATATCACATTCTGTTGAGGTTCCCTCTGATTAGGAGTCCCTGAAATCAATAGAGGACTTATAGCATATTGTATCCATTTGGACTTGTCCATTATGGTTTCGATTCGTTCCCTACTTGGCAAGTACAGAGCGGCTATGGCAACATCAACGAGATTGTTGTACTATTACTGGCTCATAACTTATTATTGTCGGATAAGAGAAACTCCCAGAGAGTTCCCAAATTGAGTACTCTGAGCCGAGATGTGATGAGATGAGATGATTGAGATGAGTCTGATTTGATTGATGAGATTTGATGGGTTAGATGGGTTATTTGTCTACTCTTTATTCTTGCATTAGCTATACATTTGACATGTTGCTTTGTTATTATCCTTGATGTTGATTGATGTTTCATATTATTCTACCTGTTTTGGTTTCATTCAGTTATTTTACATACCGAACATTCCATGTACTAATGTCATTTGATGCTAAATCATTTTATGATGTAGATACAGGGATAAGAGATCAACAACCAGCGCATCGTTGATGATCTAGGATGTTCAGCTGATTGGTGAGCCTCCCCTACTCCGCAGAATTCATTACTTTTATTTTCATCTTGCTTTAGGGTTTGACTTGCTTAGCTTTATTTTGATTGAGGTAGCCATCGGTCTGTCATTGGCACCACCTGACAGTGATAGAGGCTTCATTAGACTAGAGTCAAATGTTGATTTTTAAGATTGTGAGCTAGTTCATTCTACTAGCCTTTTATTATATCATTATTATTTTAAGACTAGATGATAAGATGTGCCTATTTACTTTTCCTTTGTCTTCCGCTAATTAGTAGAATGTATGAATGAATGAAAGTGACGAAGCTAAGTGGTTCGCCTGGGGACTAGCAATAGTCTTTTGGTATCGGCCGCGTCTTGGGTCACCTCTCGGGGTGTGATAGATAATTGATACTTTTTTTATAAATACCCCTTACTTGTGGGAATGGCTTATGAATATCATTCTTTCTTTTTTTCGGGTCTAAAACTATTGATCTTAGGCGTATTTATACTCCAAATAGCCGAATTTACCCACGTCAAGAGCCTACTTAGAGGACAAATTGATATAGTTCAGGTACTTTTAGTGTAGTTTTGTTGTTTCACGCTAATCTTTGGCCGAGAGCACTTTTAAGATCAATTTGCGAGGTATTGGGCATATGAAGTTGTTTAAGGAAAAAGGATCATGAGAAGGAATTCTAAGTATTATCAAACCATGAGTTTACATGTCCTCAAACCACAAAAGATTTGATTTCATGCTCTAGACATTTTTGCATATTGGCCCTTCTAAAAGAAAAAAGAACATCTTTGTGTATGATTTCCTTGGGTGTATTTCTTCCTCTAGATTTCAGGTTGAGCTGAAATGATGCCTGGTATACGGTGCTTCTCTGTAGTATTTCACCCAATAGAAAATAGACGAAACATAAGAACATATTATATTGCAGATACCTAGAATTGAAGTACTTTCAGAACTTTACAATTTCAAACAACATATCTAAAGTGTTTAATATGAGGGATCCTTAAACAATTTCTGCACTTGAAAGTGAGCCTTTCATTGTCTTACTTGGTTCTTCATGGGATTCACTGTTTCGAGTTTAATCTCATGGCTGCTTTTGAAGTTCTGATTTGTAATTTTGCAAAGAAAATGTAATACTTTGGATATGTATAAAATTGATCACAGGTAAATAAAGAGTAAATCAACAACAATAGTAATACCATAAGTTTCCATCACAAGTAGGCCCCATAAGTGCACATCTAGCATGGGTACGAGTCACGATACGGCAAGAATTCAACGAGTAGTCTTACTTTCAACATGTCTCAGTAATATCAGTGACATGCTCTCATAAACAACATTATAGGTCAGAATGCATACCTTTCCCTCGGCATCAGCCTGTATATAGCCTTTATTAGGCATCCCTGGAATCAATACAACCAGAACATATCAAATCTATAGCATTTATCAATAATAGTCCAGCATACAATCCCATCAAAACACATACTACACATACCAGGTACAGCTAACATGTCACGCCCCACCCTAGACGTAACCGGCACTCAGAGACTATTGCTAGTCCCCAAGCGAACCACTTGGCCTCATCACATTGATTCAGTCATTAAACTCAAGACAATCAACGAAAGACTAAGAAAAGTAATGGACACATCTGATCTATTCTCAAAATAATGATATCAATAAATAAAGAGACTAGTGGAAATAAACTAGCTAAACAAGTCTTAACATCAACATTCGATTCTAGTCTATAAAGCCTCTATCACTATCAGGTGCTGCCAAATGACAAACCCTTGGCAACCTCAGTCAAAAATAAAGTTAAGCAAATCTAACTGTAAATCAAGATAAAAATAAAGTAATAAATCCTCCGAAGTAGGGGAGGCTCACCAATCCGCTGAACGTCCAAAGATCCTCAATGATGCACCTGGTGATGATCTCTATCCCATGTATCTACATCATAAAATAATGCAACGCCAGAGTGGCATCAGTACGTGGAATGTACAGTATGTAAAATAGCTGAATAGGAAGAATATTGACAGAATATTATGGAAATAACATCAACTCAAATCAGGAGGCTCAACTCAGCTTAACTCAGTAAAACATGCTAGTTTAAGAATAAAATCTTGCTTTGACATATAAAATCAACAGTATGCAACTCACACCAAATCATTTACATATTATAATGAAAAGATGCTCTTCAAAAGATACTTCAATATGCAACCTCAATCAAATCAAATATGCAAATTAGGGAGTTTCTCTAACCGACATCTGTCCACCCACCACAAGTTATGGTGAGGTACAATGAATCAGCATTGTTGCCATGCCCATCCTAAACTTGTCATGGTAAAGGGCGTATAATCTCTATCTCTATCTCATGACTTATGATTCATCAGCCTCGTCCATCTTTTGGGACAGGATTTGCCAAAATAAGTTGCACAACTATCCTATGCTGGCAAACGTAGTTCTAGGGTGTTCCTCTAACCCAACTTGGTACTCAATACTACTCCCAAAATATTTTCCTTAAAATCCATCTCAACCATCATCATCATCATTTTTCATCAATAAATATATTTTTAAAATGCATTTACATTCTCATCAAAATGCTTCCTTAAAACATCAAGTTCTCTCCTTTAAAAAAATATGCTCCAAAACATTTACATATCAACAAAACTCTTTCTCAAATCATTATTTATGCTCCAAACTCATATTCATGAAGACTCAGTAAAATATGTTCAAAATCATCAGTGTTTAACATGTTCAGTATGACCATCAACTTAAGTTTCAAAATAATGCATAAAATCAAACATAATCCTCAATTAGGATTCATATTAATGAAGACATGAACATGCAACCAAATCAAATACTCAACTTCAAGAACATCATCAAGATATCATTGTATATAAGAAAACTCATCTAGAATATAGAAACTCGATAACTTAATTCAATAATTTAATCAAGATAAGACTTCAACAATAATGTATGGGGACTCATGGGCTCTCAACTCATCTATGACCATCTACGGGGCACGAAACGCCCCAAAAATGTGCCTCAAAAATGCCCATAATTGTAATTTCTATGTATCTCAAAATCCATGCGTGATATCAGAAATCAGACTTCAGATTCACGATCAGGGGAAAAATTGAGTGGGAGATGGATATAACTCAAATTTTAGAAGACCCGTAGCAAAAAAAATAATTTTTACAAATTTTCAATTTCCAAAGAGTGTGTGCGCTCAGGCCACGACGCGCTTAGGGCGCGCAATAATGTGAAATGTAGGGCGTGGACTAGTGGAAAAATTTTCCTGGTTTTTCTCATTCTACCCAAGGGCATTGTTGTAATAGTCCAATGCCCACGTATGCGTAAAAATGCCCATACTTAGCCATTTTTCAACTCTATATCACTCGAGACCCTCTCATACACTCTTAAATAATTAACCAAATATTTGATCAAAATTTAAGTGTCTCAAGCTTAATTCTGGATCTCTAGAACTCCATTCAAGCTTCAAGTCTCCTTCAAGTCTACATCAAGGAATCCCCAAGTTTAGGTATGTGGGCTTCATACAATGGGTCCTTTCACCCATGAAGTCCAACCTTTCTATTTTATGTAAATTGTATGATTTCAATTTGTTTTACTTATGGATATATACTATTATGAAATATGAGCATGAAATATGTTGGGATTTTTATCAAATATTATTTATTATGCATGACTGTTTATTTTAAATCTATATTATGAATTCATCTATATGTATTGAAACAATACATGATTCAAGTTATGAAATCTATGAACTATTGTGAAGTTTTGATATGATTTATAAGTTACCCATGATGGGGTTTTACTATGATGTTGGTGGGCTAATTTACATGACTTTAAGATGCATTGATTTTACTATTTCATGGTCTATACTCTTGTAATTTGCATGATTTGAACATGTATTCGTATGTGCTCACCAAGTGTTTGATAAAATGTCAAGTCAAGAATTATCAAGTTATTTACATATTTTTACAAGTCAAGTGACTTCATGATGATTATAGGATATCAAGTATATATTGAATTCATGAAAATATCTATAATTTTATAAGTTACACAAGTTATCTCATGTTATCATGTTATTATGTTTGGTTCACCTTGGTAAGGAAACCCCATCTTGTCGAGGGGTTGTCAAGCATCGGTAACCTTGTCGAGGGGGTGTCAAGCCTTGGTTACCTTGTCAAGGGGGTTTAATGCCTCGGTCACCTAGTCAAGGGGATGTCATGCCTCGTTCACCTTGTCGAGGGGGTGTCTTTCCTAGGTCACCTTGTCGAGGGAGTGCCATGCCTCGTTCACCTTGTCGAGGGGGTGTCATGCCTCGGTCACCTTTTTAATGGGGTGGCGTGCCTCAGTCACCTTCCCGAGGAAATGTCATTCCTTGGTCACCTTGTCGAGAGAGTTTCATGCCTTGGATTCCATGTAGTAGCTCGTTGTTCCTAAGTTGGTTAAGGTCTCTTCTCACATATGTATTATGTTCTATGCAAGTTGAATGATTTACAATCATATTTTTCTTCAAACTTTTAACCATGCATGCCATATTGAGATCTCATTTATCTATTGCCTATTAGTATGCATTTTGACAATATTGGCTTAAGTCTTATTGCGTTGCTGTCACGCCCCAAAGTCCCGTTAGGACGGACCAGCACCCGTTGCCGATAAGGCTCGGGAGAACCAACCTGTAACTATGCTCTTTCTATACATATTACACGTGATTTCTACCTTTAA
>JAPFFP010000002.1:9889225-9906078 GCA_026153255.1 Solanum medicagineum
GTCATATGTCATTGTCTTTCGGTATAGAGGTCTGTGGATACGAGTGGGTAAGAAGTTTGACTTGTGGTGTGGAGGTATGTGCATATTGTACTTGTGAGCGGTTCTGCCGCAGCGGTGACCTTGTCGGCCCGCATTAGTTACATATATATATGTGTATATGTGTTGTTGTGCATTCTGGTAGCTGCTGCAGGTGTGGATAGGGTATAGAAACAAAGGAAACTCTGCCGAAATTTTGGTAGAATTCCTAGACTCTAATGTTGGGTTTTGCAGCGTAATATCGGTTTAAGTGCCTAATCGGCACGAGTCATGGCGCCGGGGTGGGCCGTGACAGTCTTGATACTACTCTAAATATGTTTCTTCTCATAGATGGGGTAGAAAAGAAAGAGCTTCATATCTGACTTAGGAACCAGATCCTTATATAACCTATTAAGTACCATTTCAGGTTTAGGGGTGCCTTTTTAATTAGTCTCAATTAGATTTAAGAAAACGTTTATAGGTTTCCAAATTATCTAAATTAAACCCATAAATAAATATTTAACCTTAAGGCCAGAAACTTTTATACTTTATTAGATCATACAATAGGCTACTTTAATGATAGCACATTTACATATATATTGATATGTGAGTCCATAAAATAGAAATTCTACAATCTCCCACTTGGACCACATATATTTCCGAAGGATCATATATAGTTGAAACTTCATTGTGCACAAACTTTTGCTATTTTAATTTAAATATCTCAAAACAATCTGGTCCATCGATAATACTAATATAGGATCAAAGCGATTTTTGTTACATATATTCATAACTAAACTCATTAATGGTCACAAATATCAGTAATACCAATGACATAAATTAAATACGGAAATTACATGTAAAAATAATTAAGTCATGTCTATTTCCAACTGGTCCTACTTTATGACTTTAACAGTCCAAAATCACTTCCTTATACCTTATCCAAAATCACAATAGAACGTCAATATCTTTATTTTTAGAGTTGTCAATAAGCATATGAAAATTCATAAAACTTTAATCTATACGGTAAATAAACTTTAGCATACTAAAATTATAAATAAAACAACAAACTCCCAGTAAAACGGCTCATCATTGAATCTTATAATACTGAGATAAGCCACGCGTCCACGGAATACTTTAGGCCACAAATCCTTCATGGGCGGCTCCTTAATTATTGAGTTTTGAACACTTTCATTAATATCTAGAAATCTCTATGTTTTAACTTTTGACATTTATCAAACGCACACACATATATGATGGGCCCATCTCAAGATACCTAGCACAACATTATCATTTAGTCTTTGGACAAAAATAATAACTTGTAATTGACTCTTATACATAGTCCATAAACACGGATTACTAAAAGCGGCCTAACAATATGTCTTTCTTTGGACCGACATATTGCTAGCATGCATTATAAATGTATAACATATTCATGACTATCCATAATCTGGCAAAAAATAATCTTCCTTTGGGATAATTAATTTGCATAGATATAACATGTTTACATGTTCAAAATAAATAAATCGCAAACAATAGAGGTTTCTTTGGCAACATATTATTTTTAATTTATTTATTTACGAACTAGAAACATAAATAATATAATAGTAAAATATTATTACATTTCTTATTCCATCCACAAAAACAAATTATTTCTTTATTTCTAAGGATGACCCAACTAGTAAACAAGATTTGGGGTTTTACTTTTCTTCCAAATAACGAAAATAACTTCAAAAAATTGGAAAGAAAAAAAAATCTTCCCAAAGTAATGAACAGAGAACAAAAATTATTCTTTCTTGTTCCATTAAATAGGCAGAAAGTTTTTTTTCTTTTTGGTTCCCTTAAAATTAAAATGAAACAAAATTTTTCATTAACGAAACTCTTCATTATTTTTCGTATGCCTCTTTGGCAAAATAAGAGCAGAAAGCTTTTGTGGTTCCAAAAGTTGCCTCATAATGACTCTTCAAAAGTAACAAAAAATGTTAGGGTCGTTAGTCATTGCTGGGTTTGTTTGGAGCTGAAGAGGATGTTGTGCGCGTGAGGGAGAAAGGCAGGGGAGAGAAAAAAGAATTTAGGGGGCGTGGGTTCTGATATGGGTGTATAGTTGTGTATTGTTTGTTGTAGAACTTTCGTAAACAGCAACATAGTGAAACATAATAGGCTAAAATAGCTCAAATTTCTAAAATTACATTTTATAACTATAGTCATGCCAGCTCATTTGTATAAATCGGACATCTCAGAATGTATTATACAAAAAGATTTAAAAGTCCTGACCCATAAATTGCTGACTTTCTACCTGCTAATTATGGAAACGGTTCCATAATTGAAGGAAGTCAATAATAATCAGAATTTCTTACCTAATGTGACTCTTTCATTGAAAAAGTACCTTTGAAGTTTGTTTGCGATCAAAATCAAAACGAAAAGTGAACAATTTTCTGCATTATTGTACGAAAATCTGGTGAGAGTGGTTTTGCAATTTTACTGGGATATATTTTTCTATTCAAAAAATGTATATTGTATGAATTATTGTTGTTATCCGAGTCAATATAGTCTATCGCGCTACATTTGTGTAGATTACTGAGTTGTTATTTATTGTTTTTACGGGGTAGACAAATTTTTGTGTGTTATTTGTAGAAACTGCATTTTGAAATATACATACATATTAAGTATTTGCGCTTGTTATTAATGATTTGTATCACTGTATGTGGTGTGACGAAATCGAATTTTATGAAACTAAAATGATGGAAATGTTCATCAAGGATTGAATTATAAACAAAAAGGTATATTCGTTTGTGAAATTATTAGTTTTCACTTGTATGAAGATCAAATTAATTTTTTTTGGAAATACACATGTTGTGTTTTGAATATACCAATTGGGTTTTGTATGTTATTTATCAGCGTCATTGTGGTAAGTGTATATGTCCCGTTGTTAAATATGTTAATTATTTGGAGGGATATATGGTATGGCTACTTGTGTGTAATATACAACTATTTTTTAACTAGATTATGTAACGAATAAAGTAATTGTATATGTTGTGTGTCTTATTTAACAGGATTTTATAATAGTATAATATGTATGAGAAAATAAAACCAACATAATTGTGATGTATATATGTGTGTATATCGGGAGTTGTTTGGTTTAGGTATATGTTTTTTGGTTTATTTGTATAAATCTTTTCATAGTGTATAAAATGTGTTGTATGCAGCAATGACTTCGCTCGCGATTATGGTGATGCATTCTGAACAGTGAGATAATGATAATTGCTATATTAACTATATTTTAGAAAGAGTTATTTTTAAAGAAAACTCAACATATATGAAACTTTATACATTGATTGCTTGGTAACTAGGTGTTGATCTTGCCACGAAAGAGATTGTAATTGAGTATAAAGTTGAACAAAGTAAAATGTCAATGGTGATACACAATGATATGGATGTTCATATTTATGCTATGTTGAAGAAATCAACAAATAATTTTAATAGGTATCCAATATGTGCAAGTATTTTTGAGAAGGACGTGGAAGATATTAATGTCGGTGAAAGTTCTAATTAACGATCTGTTTAGTTCTTGGAGGAAACCGAATGTTTGAATTGGATGACTTTTAAACAAACCAGTCGGCACGAGTTAGTACAACCTCTTCAAACTTTGGCATCTGGGGAATGGACAAGAGTCATATTGGATCCGGCACATAAGTTTGTGAAAGTAGACTAGGTGTATAGAGACAAAGCTACCCTAAAGGCTATTATTGAGCAGTATGCAATTGCAAGTAGGTTCTAGTTCATCTAAGAGATCAAATGCAATAAGGTATATACAACATATATAAGAGACTCTATTTTCAAATTCAAAATTTTATTTGTTTTATTATTACTTTTTGTTTGGTTTGACCTTTCATTAACAGGTTTGCTTGAGGAGGTAGCTTCATGTTGTGCATTAGCATTGTTATGTATAATGGTGTAGATATGTTTGTTTTTAATTTTTTGTATATGAATTTGTTTTTAATTTTTTGTATATGAATGCAGTTACACTATTGCGTGCAAATCAGATGAGTGTGAATGGATGATGAAAGCTTCTATAATAAACAAGTCTGGTATGTTTCATATTAGAATGTTCAACATGGACCATACATGTCCATTGAAGAATAGAGTTTATTCACAGAGGTAGGTAACAAGCAATCTTGTTGGTGGACTTGTGAGGCCTATATTGGAAGATCACAAGCGAAAGTACACACCTTCAGATATAAAGAATGATATCAAAATGGATCTTGGGGTCGATGTTACATACATGTTAGCATGGTGGGCAAAAGAAAAAACTTTGAATTCTTTGCGACACCATCTAGATCATATAACAAGTTGACGACTTATTTGTATATGCTAGATTATACATATCCGACTTACATATACAATTGAAGAAGATTGATGAAAAATAATTTATTTACATCTTTGTTGCTTTACACGCTTTTATCAGGGGAGTTGATCACTATAGACCTATAGTTGTTGTGGATCTGATTCACCTTAGAGGTCCTACAATGGAAAATTAATTTCTGCAAGTACTACGGATGGAGTAGGTATAATTATTTTTTATGAATATGTATATATCTAAATCGATTTTTTTAAATAGATGTGCATGTTTTTTTTATTAATTATGTAATATTTTATGTAAACATGACATATTTCCTCTTGCATATGGAATTATAGATCCTGAAAATGATATCCCCTAGATATGGTTTTTTGAACATTTTAAGGAAGCATATGGACAACGTCCTGATATGTGTGAGATTTTTAATAGAAATGAAAGCATAATAAAAGTAGTTATGAGAGTGTATCACGGTGTTCCACATTATGCTTGTATATGGTATTTATGGAGTTAAAACTATATATAGAAGGTCTCGTGAAAAATTGAATGAATTATTTTATACCATGGCAAAAGCCTATGCACAATCCGATTTTGATAGGCTAATGGAAATAGTGGAAAAGGACGATGTAAGGGTTAAGGAGTACTTTTAGTTGGCTGGATATGATAGGTGGGTTAGAATTTATGCTCTAGTTTAGAGGGAATGGTGTATGACGTCAAATCTTACAGAAATATAAATTTCAACCTAGTGTCAGCATATGAATTGCCAATTTTTTTACTTTCTGGAGGAGTGTGTTTGATGTTTGGAAGATGAAATTTGAAAAATCAAAAAGAGGCAAGATATACATTTACCCTGATGGGTAAATTTCAGGAGATTTTGACCAAGAATGAGGTCAAAATTACAAAGATGACAGTAAGTTTCATGCTTGTATATATTATATTTGACATATATTCTATTTAACTGATATTATAATTTTTTTAATTTACTTTTTAGTAGGTGGTATCATCCACTGTTCACGTCCACAATGTGAGTGATGAAGAGAGAAGATTTATAGTCTATTTGCAAACAAGGCTTGTAGTTGCGGTCAATTTCAGATTGATGAAACACCGTGTGAGCATGCTTGGGTTGTGTTGAACTTTAATTTATCTAGAACTAGATGACTATTGTTCAGATCTGTATAAATCCAAAACTGTGTTGAAAACATACGAGGTGTCAATATATCCTTTGCTAGATAGAAAGAATTGAGTTATACCAGAACACATACTAGCCGATTTGGTTCTACCTCCGGCATTCAAAAGACCTCCAGGAAGACTGAATAGGAAAAGAAGAGATAAATCATTCTCCGAATTGCTATCATCCAAAGGAAAAAAATATATGTGGTACATGTGGGATTGCAGGTTATAACCAGAGATCTCGTAGAAATAGTCTTGGACTTCTTAAATTAATAATTTTCATCTCTCCTTTGTTTCATTTGTTTTCACCTAGAGCTTTTGAGGTTTGACTAAACTTTTTTGGTTATTTCAGTAAAATAAAAATATGATCCAGTTTGTTGTTTCATTTCTCATTTATCCACTGAATCTTGTTATACTAGGGATTTAATCGATTATGTGTATGTATAGATGTTATGTATAAAGTGAATTTGTGTATATAAATATTTCATGTACATGTGTGTGGTGTTGTTACACTATTATTTGGGCTTATTTTGTATAAGTGTGTATATATACACATTATTAGGTCCAATATATACAAATAATTTGGGTTGGAGGGGGGACAAGGGGGCTGCTTTAAAATTTACAGATATATATCAATATATATAATGTATACTTAAAAATATACTTTGTTTGTAGATGTGTACAGAATTGTCATTATTAAAAGATTTGAATAACTTTATCAAGATATATATACTTGAATATGTGTATAACATGAATTGTGTATATGGCTTTACAGATAGAGCACATGTTTAGATAAGTTTATAATTATATATACGTGAATAATATACAGATATGTACGAAGGAATGCGGTTATACATTGTAATGACTCATCAGGTCATTTTGAGAATTAGTTCTCTTCATTTCCTAAAAGATTTGCCTTGTAAAATTTTAAATGGGTATTTTGGACTATTCGATATCTATGAAAATTTAGTTTATGGGTCAATTAAAATAATTACTATAAGTGGTGGACTAATTGTTAATTTGTTTAAGAGTTTATATTACTTGACCCATGTATTAAATTAGGTTAGTGGGGTTTAACAATTTCAGAAGAAAATTAGAAAAGAGAAAGCAACCTAGACAAACTACAAAGGGAAAAAACAGCTTCTTAAGGTATGATTGTTACTGCAATTTGATTCTTTCAATTTGTTTCCTGCATGAGATGATACCAATGAATATTGTCTTTCCATACATGTGTTTCTGGGTCTAGGAACTTAGTGGAATTTGCTGGACACATTTTATGCTATCAACAACCCAAGAAACTTATTAAAAGATTTATGTTAATGTTACAGCCTAGGCATCATCGGAGTCTAGATTTTTACTTGTTAGTGGCCGATATCTTAGTATAATTAAGAATAGAGATTAAGGTTATGAATAAAGTAAGTTAAGGAATGAGGTAATAAGGCATGTGATGTGTGGGTGCAGTAGCTAAAATCATGAGATTGTGGTAATTGCTTTTCAGGGAAAACTGATGCGAAGGAAATTATTCCTCACAAGCTTTGCATGTTTAGCAATTTTGTCCTTTAGCGGACTAATTAGGAGTGGCAATTACATGTCTCAAATTGAGCTTGTATGAGTTACCCTTTTCTTATATGTTTACCCGCGACCAGTGATGTTGGCTCCTTGTTTAGGTTTATGAGTCTTTGGATATGTGCATATATATGCACATACTTGTTTTATAATAATATTGAAGGAATTGAAATCTAATCCTAGGCTTGAAATTTTGAGAATTTACTATGAAAGTGGTTAGTGTTTGGGTCTAAGCTAGACATATAGTTATATGGGTATTGTTAGTTTCGAATTCTTATTGTGATAATTTATTTAACTAGATTGTGGTGCTATGGATTTCATTCGGAAGGGAAAAGCTCAAGTGCTTGATTGATTATCTTTGACTAAGGCAAGTGAATTTCTTAACCTTTGTTAAATATAGAATCGTGTGCTTCCTTGTGTGAGGTGTTGAGAATAATTTTGAAATATTGGGTTAGTATTGATGTTGTAGCAAAATCATGTTGTCATGAATTGTATATTGTGTTAAAATTGGTCATTTTCCCATTATTGTGTAAATATGCCTATTTGCATTAACTTTTGTACAAGTGTTATGTGGACTGAAAAATAATAAGAATTAAAGAGGATGTACCATTTCGAGAGATGTGTCGTACGCCGCGACGGATACTATATTCGAGTGACATATCGTACGCTACAATGGATATTATATTTCAGGGGTCGTGTCGAACGCCACGACAGATACATGGACTAGAAGTCCCCCGTGGGTCCCAGACTGAGAGACAGTGGGTGTGTATCAATAGGTCAGACATGCATCATTATACTTGATATTACATTGCATTGCATTACACCTCATTATCATTTATAAACTTGTGAGTGCCTTTTTGTGAAACTTGTGATGGTTGCACTTGATCCCTTGTGTAGTTGATATTTAATTGTTGGTGTGATATTATTGAGATATGCGATATGTAAATTGTGGACTATTAGGTTGGATTGGCTTTTATACAGATTGTAGTTGTGGAGGTTTGGGTGGAGTGTTAGGAGTACCTGCATTCTGTATTACTTAATTTTGTGTTTAGTAGTTCACTTGCTGGGTACCGTGTGTTTGGTACTCACCCTCTTGCTACAACATTTTTTGTAGGTTACGAGCCCAGATCTTCGTGATACCATCTGTTCTTCTTTGTCCGAGGCATCCTGTGGAGATTGTGTGAGATAGTTGTTTGCCATCCCAGCTGACTTCTCACTCCTATTTATGATTTCGTTGTACTCTATAGACAATATCATTTGATACTGGTGTTTCCTTTCGAATCTATTGTAATACATTAGAAGCTTATGCACGTGACAACCAGGTTTTGGGAATTTTTAATTAAGTTGACTTATTATCTGCAATTGAACTTTTATTTTTATTATAATTTAGCATTTTTAACATTATAGTTAGGTTGTAGGCTGACTTGTCTTGGTGGGATAAGACGAGTGTCATCACACCCATTTTTGGATCGTGACAGTTGGTATCAGAGCCCAGATTCATAAGTCTCATGTGCATACAAGCTGAGTCTACATAGAGTCTCAAGGATCGATATGGAGACGACATTACTTATCTTTGAGAGGCTATAAAGACTGTTAGCAAACTTCCTTTTATTTATTCTCTCTTATCTTACGTGGTTATATTCGTTAGTACTAAGTTATGCCCGTGTTCTTTTGACAGATGGCAAGGACTAGAGCTGCTGTTTCTGGTGGTAGAGGTGAGGAAGCTCCTGAGGCAGTTGTAGGGTCCCCAGTTAGAGGTAGGGTTAAAACTGAAGCTAGAGGTTGTGCTTGTGGAGCAGCA
Organism: Solanum medicagineum; assembly: GCA_026153255.1. NCBI lineage: Eukaryota > Viridiplantae > Streptophyta > Magnoliopsida > Solanales > Solanaceae > Solanum > Solanum medicagineum. The sequence goes on from JAPFFP010000002.1 coordinate 9,898,132, forward strand.
CCAGCGAGAGGTCGTGCTCGTGGAGCAGCACCAGCGAGAGGTCATGCTTGTGGAGTAGCACCAACGAGAGGTCATGCTAGGGAGGTCTCTTCAGAGCCTACAACTGACCTTAGAGGGAACCAGGTTCCTTTAGAGCACGTAGCCTCACCTTTGCTGCAGGATACCTTTTTGAGGGTGCTGATTGTACTTGAGAGTTTGCTCCGAGTGGTAATACGACAAGCATGCCAGGCGGTTCACAGACCCGAGGTGGATCTCAGACTCTAGATCAACATCATGCTCCCCTGGTTCACGATCTGGTGGAGCAACTACCAGTGTGTACTAGAGTTGAGATTGATCCTACACCAGCTATTGAGGTTCGGGGTGCACCATTGGCTACATTTGATTGAGAATAAGCAGCGCTGCTATGAGATGTTTAGGAAGATGAACCCACCTCAATTTCAGGGTGGGAGGATAGAGGATGCTCATGAGTTTCTAATCACTTGTAGAGAGCTGTTGGATACTGTTAGATTAGCTGGGTCACACGGGATTTGATATGTTACTCTATAGGTTCGTGGGCCAGCCAGAGAATGGTGAAAGACATATTTAGGATCTTTGCCCGCGGGATCTCCCATGGGGTCTTGGGAGATGTTCTCTTGTGCTTTCTATGATCGATTTGTCCCTTTGATCGTGAGGGAGGAGAGTCGCTTGAGGTTTGAGAGTCTGTGACAGGACGGCTTATCAGTCACTGAGTATGAAACCCATTTCTGTCAGTTATCTAAACATACTGCAGCCATTATTCTAAATGAGGTAGAAAAAGTTTGTAGGTTTGTGAGAGGATTGACCTATTCTATTCAAGAGACAGTGTTAAAAGTATCTAGAGATGGAGCCTCTTTCCAGTCTGTTGTGAGTGCTGCAACGGAGGCAGAGTTGACAGAGAGAGAAGAGTTTGGGGACCCTAAGAGGGCCCGTGCATCCGGTTAGTTTTTTGTTACCACATCTAGAGGTAGAGGGTTCTATAAATGAGGTGGCTCGTCCCAGCGTCGAGGACCGATTCATGTATCATTGCCTGCTTCTGAGGGAGGTCAGACATATTGTGGATATACAGGGCGAGACAGCTATGGTAGTTTGTCAGGATCAACACTTCAGTCCCAGAGTCAGAGATTTTGTTATGGTTATAGAGATCCTGCTCAATTGATATGATAGTGTCCCTTATCGGGGGGACATGGTGGGCCCCATCCTAGATCTTCAATTCAGACTAGACCACCGGCGCCACCACCATACAGAGGGTGAGGCAGAGCTCAGACAGATAGAGGTGGTCGCACTTCAGGCAGAGGCACGAGTGGTGCCATAGTTCCGTAAAGTGGGGGTAGAGGCATTGCCCAGACAGGTGGTGGTAGGGCATCACATTGTTATGCATTTCCAGGGAGGCTAAAGGCAGAGGCTTCTGATGCAGTTATCACAGGTATTATCCCGGTTTGTCATCGATCTGTGTCTATATTGTTTGATACTAGATCTACCTACTTCTATATGTCATCCTACTTTTCATCTGGATTCGACATACTATGTGATCGTGTGCCTGTACCTGCTCATGTTTCTACACCAGTAGGTGAGCCTTTAGTGGTGGATCGAGTGTATCGATCTTGTCTTGTTTCTCTGTTTGGGTATGATACTTGGGTAGATATGATTATTCTGGAGATGATAGATATTGATGTTATCTTAGGGATGGATTGACTTTCCCCATATCATGCTATTCTTGATTGTTATGCAAAAACTGTGACCTTATCCATGCTCGGGATACCAAAGATTGAGTGGAAAGGTGATAGTGGTTCTTATCCAAGCAAAGTCATTTCTTACATCCATGCTCAGAAATTGATTGATAGGAGGTGTTTGTCTTACTTGGCTTTCATTTGGGATACTAATGTTGATCCACCTTCTATGGAGTCTATTCCGGTGCTTCAAAAGTTTGTCGATGTATTTCCTACTGACCTTTCGGGTGTTCCTTCTGATAGGGATATTGACTTTCCTATTGATCTAGAGCTGGGCCGAAGCCCATCTCTATTCCTCCATATCGAATGGCTCCAGTTGAGTTGAAGGAATTAAAAGAGCAACTTCAAAATTTGCTGAGCAAACGGTTTATTCATCCTAGTGTGTAGCCTTGGTGCGCCCAGTCTTGTTTGTGAAAAAGAAAGATGGGTACATAATGGATGTGTATTGATTACAGGCAGCTGAACAAAGTGACTGTGAGGAACAAATATCCTCTTCCTCATATTGATGACTTGCTTGATCAGCTTCAGGGAGCAGCTTTGTTCTCTAAGATTGACTTGAGGTATAGTTATCATCAATTGAGGATTTGAGCATCAGACATCCCTAAGACAACTTTTTGAACTTGTTATGGCCACTATGAGTTTTTGGTGATATCTTTTGGGTTGACTAATGCCCCTATAATGTTCATGGAGCTTCTAAATATGGTATTTCGTTCGTACTTGGATTCTTTTGTGATAGTATTCATTAATGACATCTTGGTATATTCCAAGACTGAGGCTGATCATGTTCATCACTTGAGGATAGTACTACAGAGGTTGAGAAAGCAAACGTTATTTGCAAAATTCTCCAAGTGTAAGTTCTAGCTTGATTCGGTGGTATTCTTAGGGCATGTGGTGTCAAAGGTGGGGATTAAAGTACATCCGGCTAAGGTGGAGGCAGTTAGAGGTTGGACAAAGCGTACTTCAGCTACCGAGATTCGCAGTTTTGTAGGGTTAGCTGGGTACTATCAGCAGTTTACTTAGGATTTTTCTTCCATTGCAGCCCCATTGACCAGGTTAACTCAAAAAAGTGTAGTCCTCCATTGGTCTGATGAGTGTGAGGCGAGCTTCCAAAAGCTCAAGACTTTATTGACTTCAACTCCCATATGGACATTAACTGAGACAGCTGTGGACTTTACAGTATGTTGTGATGCGTTATAAGTAGGTTTAGGTGGTGTATTGATGCAAAAGGGTAAAGTGATTGCCTATACTTCTAGGCAATTGAAGGTTCATAGAAAGAACTATTCTATCCATGGCTTAGAGCTAGCAGTTGTGGTTTTTGTGCTTAAGTTGTGGCATTATTACTTATATGGTGTACATTGTGAGGTCTTCACCGATCATAGGAGTCTTCAGTATATATTCAATCAAAGGGATCTGAACTTGAGGCAATGTAGGTGGATAGAGTTTCTAAAGGGCTATCATTTGACCATCTTATATCATCTGGGGAAGGCTAATGTGGTGGCTGATGCCTTGAGTAGAAAGATTTCTAGCATGGGGAGTCTAGTCGCCATTCGAGTGGAGGAGCGACCTTTGTCTAGGGATGTTCAACATCTGGCTAATGGTCTAGTCAAGTTACAGCTTTCTGATAAGGATGGTGTACTTGCTTTCATTGAGGCTCTTTCTTCCTTGATGGACCAGATTCGAGAGCGTCAGTTGAGGATGAGAAGTTGTGTCTCATTAGAGACAAAGTGACCAGAGGAGAGGCTAAGGAAGTAGTGCTTGATCCTGATGGTGTTTTAAGGATTGGAAGTCAAGTTTGTGTACCTAAGCTGGGTAACTTGATTAGATTGATTCTTGAGGAGGCTCCTTGTGCTAGTTATTCCATTCATCCAAGAGCAGTGAAGATGTATCATGACCTATATCAGCACTATTGGTGGTGTGGTATGAAGAAGGATATTTCCCAGTTTGTGTCTAAGTGTTTAACTTGTCAGCAGGTTAAGTGTGAGCACCAGCAGCCTGGAGGTGAGTTCCAGAGGATTCCCATTCCTACATGGAAATGGGAGCAGATCACCATGGATTTTGTGATGGGTCTGCCCACTACCGTGGGTGGTTATGACTATATCTGGGTAGTCGTGGATTGATTGAAGAAGTCCACCCATTTCATTCCTGTCAAGGATAAGTATACAGTAGAGAAGTTGGCTGAGCTTTACATCAGTCAGATAGTTCGACTGCATGTTGTGCCTGTTTCTATCATTTCTGACCAGGGTTCAGTCTTCACTTCACATTTTTGGAGGGCCTTGCAGCATGGTCTAGGCACTCAGCTGGATATGAGTTCATCCTTTCACCCTCGGACAGATGGATAGTCTGAGCGGACTATTCAGGTATTGGAGGACAAGCTTCGAGCCTGTGTGATCGATTTTGGTTCTCATTGGGACCAACACTTGCCCTTAGCAGAGTTTGCTTATAATAATAGTTATCACTCCAGTATTCAGATGGCACCATTCCAGGCTTTGTATTGTAGACGATGTAGATCTCCGATTGGTTGGTTTTATTCTTTTAAGACGGACACAGTAGATGCAGACTTTCTTAGAGATACCATGGAGTAGGTCTGTATGATTCAGGGTAGGTTGTTGACTGTTCAGAGTCGACAGAAGAGTTATGCAAATAGGAGGGTTAGAGCGCTAGAGTTTATGGACGGAAATCACGTTTGGCTCAGAGTATTACCTATGAAGGGAATGATGCGGTTTGGGAAAAAGCGCAAGCTTAGCCCTCGATTCATTGGCCCATTTGAGATTTTTGAGTGAGTTGGAGAGGTGGCCTATAAACTAGCTTTTCCACCTAGCTTATCATCCATGCATCCTGTGTTTCATGTCTCTATGCTTCGAAAATATGTACCAGACGAGTCTCATGTACTTTTACTTGATTCAGTAGTGTTGGAGCCAGACTTGTCATTTGAGGAGCAGCCCATAACTATTTTGGATAGACAGGCTCGAAAACTTAGAAACAAAGAAATTGCTTCAGTGAAGGTGCAATTGAAGCACCGTCAAGTTAGAGAGGCGACTTGGGAGAGAGAGCTTGATATGCATGCTAAATATACTCATCTCTTCGAAGCATCAGGTGCTTTCTTCTATCTTATGTTTGCGGGTGAATATGATTTTTAGTGGTGGATAATGTAATGACTCATCACATCATTTTGAGAATTAGTTTTCTTGATTTCATAAAATATTTGCCTCGCAAAATTTTAAATGGGTATTTTGGACTATTCGATAGCTATGATAATTTATTTTATGGGTCAACTAAAATAATTAATATAAGTGGTGGACTAATTGTTAATTTGTTTAAGAGTCTATATTACTTGACCCATGCATTATATTATGTTAGTGGGTTTTAACAATTTTTGAAGAAAATTAGAAAAGAGAAAGCAACCTAGACGAATTGCAAAGGGAGAAAACGGCTTCTTCAGGTATGATTGTAACTGCAATTTGATTCTTTCAATTTGTTTTCTGCACGAGATGATACCAATGAATATTGTCTTGCCATACATGTGTTTCTGGGTCTGGGAACTTAGTGGAATTTGCTGGACACGTTTTAGGATAGCAACAACCCAAGAAACTTATTAAAAGATTCATGTTAATGTTACAGCCTAGGCATCACCGGAGTCTAGGTTTTACTTGATAGTGGTTGATATCTTAGTATAATTAAGAATAGGGATTAAGGTTATGAATAAAGTAAGTTAAGTAATGAGGTAATATGGCACATGATGTGTGGGTGCAGTAGTTAAAATTATGAGATTGTGGTAATTGCTTTTCAGGGAAAATTGATGCATAGGAAATTATTCCTCACAAGCTTTGCATGTTTAGTAATTTTGTCCTTTAGTGGACTAATTAGGAGTGGCAATTACATGTCTCAAATTGAGCTTGTATGAGTTACCCTTTTCTTTATATGTTTTTCTGCAACCAGTGATATTGGCTCCTTGTTTAGGTTTACGTGTCTTTGGATGTGTGTATATATATACACGCACTTGTTTTGTAATAATATTGAAGGAATTGAAATCTAATCCTAGGCTTGAAATTTTGAGAAGTTACTATGAAATTGGTTAGTGTTTGGGTCTAAGCTATACGTATAATTATATGAGTATTGTTAGTTTCGAATTCTTATTGTTATAATTTATTTAACTAGATTGTGGTGCTACGGATTTCATTCAGAAGGGGAAGGCTCAAGTGCTTGATTGATTATCATTGACTAAGGCAAGTGAATTTCTTAACCTTTGTTAAGTATATAGAATCTTGTACTTCCTTGTGTGAGGTGTGGAGAATGATTTTTAAATATTGGGTTAGTATTGATGTTGTACCAAAATCATGTTGTCGTGAATTGTATAATGTGTTAAAATTAGTCATTTTCTCATTATTGTGTAAACATGCCTATTTGCATTGAATTTTGTAAAAGTGTTATGTGGATTGAAAAATAATAAGAATTAAAGAGGATGTACCATTTTGGGGGATGTGTCACACGCCGCGATGGATACTATATTCGAGGGACGTATCGTACGCAACGACGGATACTATGATTTGAGGGGTCGTGTCTCACACCGCGATAGATGCATGGACTAGAAGTCCCCCATGTGTCCTGGACTGAGAGACAGCGAGTGTGTATCACTTGGTCATACATGCACCATTATACTTGATATTGCATATTGCATTTTACCTCATTATCATTTATAAACTTGTAAGCGCCTTTTTGTGAAACTTGTGATGGTTGTACTTGATCCCTTGTGTGGTTGATATTTAATTGTTGGTGTGATATTATTGAGATATGGGATATGTCAATTGTGAACTATTTAGTTGGGCTGGCTTTATGCAGATTGTAGTTGTGGAGGTTTGGGTGGAGTGTTAGGTGTACCTGTATTCTGTATTACTTAATTTTGTGTTTAGTAGTTCACTTGTTGGGTACCGTGTGTTTGGTACTCATCCCCTTGCTACAACATTTTTTGTAGGTTACGAGCCTGGATCTTCGTGATACAATCTATTCTTCTTTGTCCGAGGCATCCCGTGGAGATTGTGTGAGGTAGCTGTTTGTCATCCTAGCCGACTTCTCACTCCTATTTATGATTTTATTGTATTCTAGAGACTATATCATTTGATACTGGTGTTTCCTTTCGAATCTATTATAATATATTAGAAGCTTATGCACGTGACAATCAGGTTTTGGGGATTTTTAATTAAGTTGACTTATTATCAGTAATGGAACTTTTATTTTTATTATAATTCCACATTTTTAACTTTATAATTGGGTTGTAGGCTACCTTGTCTTGGTGGGATAAGACGAGTGTCATCACACCCATTTTTGAATATGACACACATATACAAGTAATTATTTGTTTATACATTTTTATAAGTATAGTGAAAACTACACAAAAATTTATATGTATAGGTATATACATATTTGTTTTATATTATGAATTTTATATATGTAGATTATAAGTTTAAAATGTATAAACACGGTTGTTTTGTGCTCAAAAATTGCTTTATGAAGTATCTTGTAATAAAATGAACATCTACATATATTGTATTAGTTGGTATGTATTCACTCGATTATGCATATAGAGATGTTATGTATAAATTGAAGATGTATATATAAATATCATGCATATACGTGTGATTCTGCTACCCCTATTTTAATAGTTAAATATGTGTAGATGTATATTTACACACTATTGGGGGCCATTATTATACAAATAATTGCGGGGGATTGCTTTGTCTAGTAAAGATATATCTTTATATCTATTAAGGTATACAAAAAATATATGTTTTATGTTTATAGATGTACGGATTTGTGATTATAATTAAATTTAGAAGAATTGTGTAAAGATATATGTACTTGTATAGGTATAACATGAATTGTGTTGGATTTAATGCATATTGTTTTTATATATATTGCACAAGGTTTTTGTTTTATAAAGAAATTTATAATTGCAAATGTATATGTAATTTAATGTTGTCACGACCCAACCCAGGGATCGTAATTAGTACCGATTGGGCACCCAGACAAACACTAAACCAGATTTCCAACTACAATGGCTAAGGAATCTACCGAAATTTCGGCAGAGTTTCCTCTGTTTTACTGACTGACCAAACCTGCAAACATCAACACCAGCATACAGCAAATATCTATACACATATATATATGCGGGCCGACAAGGTCACCGCTGCGGTAGAACTGCCCAACA
>JAPFFP010000002.1:9912124-9941439 GCA_026153255.1 Solanum medicagineum
TCTGGACCGGGAAGATAAGCAGTGATGGCCAAATTTGCTAACTCTTGAGTCTTCTTCATTTTCATCTTCATATCAATGCTCTGTTGCATCAACTGTGCAATCAGTTTGTTCTATTGTGCGATAATGGGATCTGTCACAGTGATCTCAATCAGGCTTGCATCATCATTGTTGTCTGTCATTTTTCCTTTCCACTGATTTTGGTCAGGGGAGGGATCTTTGTGGGCTTTGGATCTAGTGAGATAAGGATGATCGGCCAGCTTTATCAACACAGATCAATTCTAAATTACTAGTAAGAAAATTACTCAAAAGCAAGCATATTAGTTCCCTTAGATTAATAGGTAATGTAAGATAGCCCACATAAATCAATAAGCACACAATTGTTGTTTTATTCGAGAAGAAACTAGCCCATAGATACGCCAGATATGGTAAATAGGCAGGACTTTGCCTATATGATTTTATAAATAGTGGATCAGGAAGATTGATTAGCGCCAAGTTAGGTCTTATTGTACTGTTGATAATGTAGACAGGGGAAAAATAAGCTTTTGGAAAGATAGGGGCCGGGCCTAGCTGCCTACATATCTCACAAATGAGAAATCAGGCCTTATGTAGTTCGAAAATACAAGGAATAGCTTGATTCAAATAGACTTCATTACACGAAAAATGAAAAATATGGGATAGAAATATTGTTAAAAACATAAAATGTCTCTATTGAGACTTCTTCTGCTGATTTGTTGATTTCCTTCTTCATAATTGATTTGGATCACTCTTTTGGCGGGATATCAACCTCAACTCCTTCGGCCTCTTTGCTCGGTCTTGGGAGGGCATAATGAGGATTCTCTTGCTTCAGCCTGGCTATCTCCTCCAGGGTGGACTCGAGCTCCACCTCCACTTCCGTATTTTGAGCTATTATGTTTCCAAGATACCCCTCCAGAGTAGATGCATATTTTTCGAGTATTTGACTTGCCTTACTCAGGCTTGGTCTTTTATCCTCAGTATTTCTCATTTCTTTATCAGCTTCAACTATTTTAGCAAGCATCGTCTTGGTAGCCTAATTCACTTCTCCATCTTCCGGGACCTCTTGGGTGACCTTACCTATCATCCTTGTTAATATGCTTTCAGCACTCTTAGCATTTTGGCTTTTCTTCATCTTGACTGCAAATCCACATTTCCTTGGATGGAAGAATGAAAGTTTAAAAGTGGATTAAGAAATTTGGACTTTGTTGAGAAAATTGGGACTCGAAGAATTTTTTGGTTGATAGTGACTGGGATTTATGCCTAGGTGTATCTAGAAAAATTTCATAAGAAGTGGGCTAGAATATTACCCAGATAAAACAACATAATCATACAAACAGTTATAACAAATAGCATAGAAGCAGTTATTTCGTGTCCTAAATGCAGGTGGCCCTTTTATGCCAGGAGTAGGGCTATCGAATTGAAGGATGTGTATCAATTTAAAGGCAATCCATTATCCCCAAAATAATTTCATTTGCGAAATAAATGCTTACAAGACATATTGAAAGTACATCAAAAGTGCTTACAAAACATAAAGAAAGATACATCTCCAAACTTTCAAAAGAAGAAAGTGCAGAAATAAAAGCAATCCCACGCAGGGGACAACAAAAGACTTCAGACTGTTTCGGCTCTCTCGCTGATCCTTGCCTTTTTATCTGTCTCAACCTCCTGCCACATGAAGTATCTGTCTTCCCACAAATAGTCCCTTGCCAGCTGAGCCCTCTCTTCGTGATTGGCTTCCCCCATAGTCTGCTTGTTGCTCCATGAGATCATCCAGCCCAACTATGCATTGCCTCACTCTATTGAGCTCCTGCCTAAGCTGCTCTATAACCTTAGCATCCTCCAAGTGTCAGCGCTGATGGGTCAAATGATTTTCTTCATACTTCTCTTGGAGTCGATGAAGTAAGACTTGACTTTCGGCTTCAACATCCTTGATGTAACAGGTTACATTCAGGCCAGGCTTTTGATCGTTCCAGCAAGATTCTTCTTCAACCAATCCTTATATGCACCACTACACTCAGCATTAAACCTGTTGGGAACCTTATCTCCCGCCACACTCTGATTTTTCCATTCTCGAATCATCATCCTAGCAAAGGATACTTGACCATCTTTGTGGTTTGTCGCAAATTTCCTCATATCCGCTGTCTGAGGATGGTAAGGTGCCCCTAAGTCCAGCAAGTACCAAGAAAGGAAGTTCCTTACTCTGAATTACGGTGTCACTCATAACAACATCATCAATGGACCACTGTACATCTTCTTCTCGCAATCTACTCAATATAGGCATCCAGAATTGTTGTTCATTCCCTGCTTTGAAGTGATTGAAGTGTAGCCACCAACTGTGAGAAGCAAACTGATCATTTCGACATTTTAGATCCGGTTCAGTGGGGTTATGGGCTTTGAGTAAGTGCTTTATCATCCATCATTGAAATATCAGGTTGCAACCTCGGAAGAATCGGCTCCCACTTTGGCATTTATCCAAAGCTCTGTAAATATCAGCGAGGATCATAGGTGCTAAGGTATAATACTTGGTCGACGTTCCGTACTTAACTCCGTTGAAGATGGCATGAGTAACCATTATCGTGCTCGGATGAATGGCGTGCCCCAAATTTTGGGGAAAAACCATGGTTCCTAATAAGCATACCACGAAAACAAATGGTTGCTTCTCTTCCCAAGCCTGTTCGGAAGTAAATTCCCCTTTAAACTTTTCGTAGCCATTAGCACGTCCGAATCGATAGTACAACTTTCGGAGTGGGATGTTCGGTCCTTTGAGCCGACTTATCCATTCAATATCGACTGATCAGAGTGCTTCCTTACTGTTTTTTAGACCCCACACCTTGGGAATTAGAATGTCGTCATCCGACTTAGGCTTTCTCTTGTTACACATGCCTACACTTTCGTAACTCACCAACACTTCCTCTAGAGTAGGAGTTAATTCAACGTCTCCAAAACGGAATACCATACAATTGCTATCCCAAAACTTGATCATTGCACCAATTAGATCTGGCCAAGCCTCCATCTCCATTAGAGAGGGGAGATAGCCTATGTGCTTTTGAACCTCTCTTTTGTCGCACTCATTCATTCTTGCCCACCACACTTTGAGAAAGGGATGAGGTTGAGTCACCATTCTAGTCTTTAAGGGTTCATATACTTGAATCATCCTACAAGAAAAACAAATAGGTTAAGTTCCCCCCGCCCCGGTGATACTGAATTGTTTAAATTACTACACATCCTTCAATTAAAACACATAAGTATGTTCGTCTTATTGGCCGTGGGCTTAATAGACTCAGGGTGGCTACTAATGGGCCCAATACCCCTTGGGTATTGGGTCGGCCTAAGCAAATGATCTTAAAAAGGTTTCGGGTTCCGCTTTGTCCTAGGTGTCTAAGAGTGAGTTTCGAATGGACTGGAACCCAAGCGGACATCCTGAGTTGAAAATCATGACAACCATTGGACGCATTCCCAATTAAAAATTGTCACTTATTCCGAAAAGGGTTAAGTATTTGGAAATCCGGTTGCAGGTTCGCAAAACCATCCTCCCAAATACAAAGATGTAGTAGAAAGTGCTATGACATGCAAATGACAGTTAATATCAAAATTTAAACAAATAACACAAATAAGAAAACAAAGGCAATAATTACGACCCGAATAAATAGTTAGTCAAACAAATCCTAATCTAATGGTTAGAACCTAATTATTTCCCCAAGAGAGTCGTCATTTCTGTTAATTCGAAAAATGATTTTCGATTTTTTTCGAAAATCCAATTTAATGCTTAATTAATTTAAGTACAAATCAAATTTTCGACAATTTAAAGGATCGCCACCTAACTTTAACGATAAATAGAAAACCAAGATTAAATTTTAAAACCTAACAGAAAAGTTTTAAAATATTCGAGAAATGAGTAATGGTTCAATTTCCATTTTTGAGAAGAAATTAATCACTCAAAATGGCTGCTAACTTGTGATTGACTAACGATTAGGAAGTTGACTAACTTTTAAAGATTGGACCAAGTTTATAAAAAAAGGTTGACTAGTTTGAAAAAATTGACTAATTTTGAAAGAATGGACTAAATTTAAAAGAATGTTGACTAAATTTAAAAGAATAGACTAATTTTGCAAAAATTGACTAAGTTTGAAAAAATGTTGACTAAATTTGAAAGAATTTAACTAATTTTGCAAAATTTAACTAAGTTCGAAAGAATTTGATTAAATTTGAAAGAGTTTATTAAATTTGACTAAAAATTTGAAAGATTTTGACTAAACAAAAAGAAGTGACTAAGTTCGAAATTAAACCAACCCTTGAACTATAAAAGGTGACCAAAATAAATTGCAAGAGTAATTCTAACACTAGAAAATCATTAAAAGAAAAATTAACATAATGAGGACAATATTGGGGAAACAACTAGATTTATAACAATCAAATAATACAAAAATATTAGAGTTAGTATCACATATCACAAATAACATAAATAAATTTACAAGGAAAGAAAGAGAATAAAAATCAAGATTGGGCTAAGCAGACCCAATCTTTCACCTGCCCTAGTTTCCATATTTTTGGGCCTGCTCAGCCCATTTAAAATTCCCTGCTGCTGCTGCCTGCTGAAATGGGCTTTCAGCCCACATTATTGTGATATATACTTAGTGTATATTTTCGGTATATTAGCGTATATTCACTGATTTTGGGCTTCAAAACCTGTATTCCAGCTTTCTTTAACCCTGTAGACTGCTCCTTGGCCCCTTAAGCCACATTTCTTCCTGCACATTGATGTATATACACGGTATATCAGTGTATATACACTAAATTTCTTGCTTCCAAGGCCCGTAATTAACTTATCTTGGAAATTTGGGCTGACTCAAAGAGGGTTGGACCTCCATGGCCCAACGAGATGCAAATAATATGAGAGGAGTCCGTTAAGACTCCCAGATGAAACACATGTAACAAAACAAGTAAAATACAGAAATAACTCAAGCTACCTAGCATGAAGATATGTTAATATGCACATATGCAGCTACTCAATGACCCAGGCAAGGAAAGGAAGACAAACAGCAGCTTAAAAATAGAGACAAAAATAAAGTTATCTTACTATAAATGAGGAATTAGAAAGGAAAAGGAACCCTTATCAGTAGATCATACATTAGTTGAATTGACAACCATGAGAAATGGGCAAACTAAAAGAAAAGAGTTCGAAGGATAAAGTAAGAAGAACACAGAAAGAAGTATAATCAAAACCTATCACACGAATAAGGACCACATTGACCAGCAAATAAAAATGCTACATAAATGAAATAAATGCTAAGCTAGTCACTGAATCGAAGTAACAGGAAGTGAGATGGCGATATGCAGAGCATATATACGCAGCAAACCAAATACAATGGCCTAATAACTAAACTTAGGCACAATACGTGCTTGAGTTCTCATAAAACCAAGCCTTTAATGACCACACCTGAATATTTACTTTAAGGAAGCAAAACTTGACACCTACTAGAAGTTAACAGATCACTTCAAAAGAAGAACTCAAATCTGTTGACTTAAATCATTTTCAACATATAAAGAAGGTAATGAGAAATTCAAGCAATGATAAGGAGGAGTTGGACAAACTATTAACCATTCTTTGACAGTGAGGCAAACTGAGGAGCCTTTGATTAAAGGAAATAGAAGACACAGTCATTCTCAAGTAAAAGTAAGAAGAATAGGCAGTTGATTTTCCCTTAAAACATAAAAAATATGTTAAGCTTCAAAGCACAAGCTTTGACACATGCCAAAATGGCATTGAGGCATAGCTTGTAGTCATTTGAGAGCAACACAACACTATGACTCAACAACAGCGGTTAACTCTAAATATAACACACAAAACAAAGAACAGAAACAGGATTTCAACACTTTTCAGTAATCCCTAATGCGATAGCAACAGGCAGGACTATTATAGCTAAACATTTCGTCACCTAGAGGGAAAACAAAGCTATTCTTGAATCAAAAGATGCAAGCAGGGAGTACAACCATTTTTTATGAATGTTTAACAAGACTCTGATATGACGAAGACCTGTATCACAGACTTTTGACCCTAAAACTCAGATTTTCAGACAAAAGCATATGCAAAACCCAGCTGAAGATCATGCTAATAGACTATATTCACATAGGAAAACAGTGGGGACTCAGATACAGAAAGGCAATGCCCAGATAAACAAGCTGGAACATGTTAAATCCTCAAACCTTAACAAACTAACCATGGACTAAAGCAAATACTGATTATTCATCTAAAATAGAGGACCCAACCGACTTCATAGAAATATCATTCAAAACCCACCATTGATATGAGAACAAACAGAAATGGTCGAGGAAGAGAGTTTCGACCTGCGTTTCACCCACACTTATCAAACTTAGAACGAATTAGAACCATATTTAAAGCAGAATCCTCCACACTTAAAAAGATTGAAAGCGTCTTGTCGAACGATAGTAACAAAACGTAGCTACGAGTCAGTCCAGATACAACAATCAAGAGACAGAACAAATATAGAGAATTCATTAGGCTAGAGTCATCTCTCTCACACTCACACGTCTGCACTTAAACGGGAATGAAAGGGCATAAAGTTTCTGGGTATTACTTTTGCCGGAGCAGCGAAGCTGAGACGACGAACTTGACGAAACCTTTCCACCACCATAGGGAACTTCGTTTAAGCCTTCCTGACCTCGAAACCAAGAACTCCTGACTTCGGTAACCCTTCGAAACCCGAACAATCTTTCTAGGCAGAACCCTTCTTTAAAACGAAGATGAATGTGTTTCGACTTGGAAATTGATTGATTTTTGTTTTACTAGGGTTTTTCAAGATTATCCACGGATGTGAGATTTCCCAATTTCTAGAGTTTTCCAGAGATCAAAAACAACTCCCCAAAATGGTGCTCGAAAAGGATATATATAGCCCCAAAATTAGGGCTTAAGCGGAAGGAAAATTAGAGGGCGATTTCGGGAAATTCCGGGATCGATTTCGAGTTTGAATTCAAAATTAACTTCCTCATCTTTTTGGAATCATCCATGAGTCCATATCACAGCCATCGATGATATGCACCACGTTCCGATTCCAAACGGACGAGGTACGAACGAGTGACGGGGAATAGGGGAGGGACACGTATGTACGAAGTTTGTTGGAAGGAACGTTGAGGGGAATCACAGGGTTTGGCATTTTCTGGGTTTGAATTTGAGGTGAAGAAGAAGAAGAAAGGGGAAAACGGGGAGAGAGAGTGTATTGTGAGGGAAAATGGAAAGAAAAGGAAAATTGGGGGCGCGTGGCCCCCACGCGCACGTGTATACAGCATTATATGTATATGTTGGCTGATTTTGATAAAAGAAAATGGGCTGGGTCGGGTATATGTAATTGATTTGGGCCAGTTTTGGTCCAAAATGGATCAGTTAGTCCAAGGATAGGGAAATTTAAAACTTGGCCGATTTAATTGCAATTTCGACCAATTAAAGGTAATTGAATTGAATTCGATTGAGTAATTTGACTATATAACGAATTAATACCAATTAATTTAAAATCTTTAATATTATCAATCTGAAATAATCCAATTAATTCTGAAATAATACTTCTTAAAATAAAGACATTTATTTTTTAAAAATATTTTCCCATATTTTGAAAACCAATTATGCTGAGAGTAATTTTTATTGTTTGTTTGGTTTGTCATATTCATAATACTATTTATTGCATAATTTCTAAGAATAAGTTCTTTGTTTACAAAAATACCCCCCACCTTGTTTAATTTTTTTTTTTAAAAAAAATTATTTGCAACCTCTAGCTATTTATTCTTAAAAAATAAATTTTCATCTTATTTAATAAAAATAATTTTGTGCATGCATTTTCATGAGTATATTGTGTCTTTTATAATTAAACTTTAATCTTATTTAACTTAAAAACGAAATGTCCATCTTATTTAGCTTTAAATAAAATTTTCATCTTGTTTAGCTTAAAAATAAAACTTTTCATCTAAATTTAGCTTAGAACTAAAACTTTCATGCATCTTATTTAGCTTAAAAATAAAATTTTTATTTAAGTTTGTTAAAGTAAAAAAATTATTTTTAAATTTTAAAGTTATCTACATTTTAACTGATATGTAGAATACACATTTTAAGTGATTAATAAACTATGTAACTAAAAATATGTAATTTAATAGTGAAGTGAACATTTTAAGAGAAAACAAAATATAGATAAACATAAGTATTAGATTAAATAAGTTCAACTTATAATATATTCATAAATAGAAAATATATTTGTAAAATACAATTTTTATAGAAAAATATGTATCATAAAAATAACAATTAATTAAGGTTGTGAATGTTATTATAAATACTATTAAAAATTATGTTAATATACATGAATATAAAAATTGTGTATTAAAAGAGAGTCTAAAAGGGGGTATTTTTGCATTTTTACATACTTAATCCCAGGATAACTTATCTTGAGATTATTATTCCACCCACAAGGAGGGATAACTTATCCCAGCACTAACTGTTAATCCTGGGATAAGTTATCCCAACTTTTCCAACCAAACAATAAATTGAGGGCCACTAAAAAATTATCCTAGGATTAAATATCCTTATCCATCACACCAAACGACCCCTAAAAGTATTAACGAGCAAGAAAAAAATGAGCCAAGAAGCTTACTTTTTTGCACGAGGAGCTGCTGGTTGTGAATTGTACCCAAACTTAGATGGAAAAAGGTCACAAATTGCCGTTTTAAAGATTGATCTTTGATATTTTACTCGAATGATTTAAAAAAATAGCTCATATCTATTTAATGATAATTTTTTGAACAAAATTGATTATGTTGTCATTTCTTCTTATCCTTTTTATTGGTTTTCATTATTGGCCGAAGTTGATAGATCTCTTCTTCTTTTAGTTAAAATCACATTAAGACTAACTTAGTGGCTAATTTGAAATTACAAACAATGAAGGAGATATTGATTAAGAAATGAGTCTAAGAAGCTTCACACTTCACCCTTATCTTTTTATTTTGCCTTCGTGATGGATGAGCTGACACGATCTACAGGAGGAGGTTCCATAGTGTATGCTATTTACGGATGACATAGTACTGATTGATGAGACTCAGAATAAAGTTAATGATAGGTTGGAGATTGAAGATATATTATGGAGTCCAACAGGTTCAAATTAAGCAGGACTAAAATAGAATACTTGAAGTGTAAATTCAGTGTTGTGAGAGATGAAGCGGACATCGAAGTGAGGCTTGCCACTGAGACTATGTTAGAGTGAAATCAACATTCACGCAGCGGAAGCACAATTTACAGGATCTAGACTCACATAATATTCTGTTAATGTAAAATGGGATCAAGAAAAGACATATCTTTGGAAGCTTTGGGACAATTCGTTCTCTGTAGCAGAATTCAGGACCACAAACTTCTACTACTATCTCGTTTATACACTCAATATTATCTTGTGTGGGTAAGATTTTTCCTCAAAAAAACTGTATCTCAACACCCTAGATTTCTCCCCTATTTATCCCCTTTTTTCCAAGGCTAGGGAAGAAGAAGAAGGGTCAGAAAATGTTTTTGAGTGTTAAGGGCCAATAATGACTATTGAATCAATAGTCATTAATCCCTAATATCTCCAAAACATTTTCTCCATTAAGAACCAAATATTCTTTTTAATTTCGTTTTAAATAAATAATATATTTATCATTAAAAACAAAATATATAAAAGGTCAGCTTTTAAAACTCCTTCCAGAATATTATTTACATTCTCGAAAATTGATCAATAAACCAGACACAGCAGGTACCGTGGATTTATTAATAGAAGCTTCTTATTATGATAATAATTCGTAATTCAAAGAATTATCATATCACAATAAATTATAAACTATTCCACTAAAAGTTTGTAACTAAACTCCTCGATTTAATTTCAAAATCCATCATCATTGTTATATCGAAAAATGGCTTTTATTTGAAAAGAAAATTCGAAAATCAAAAATCGATTTAAACTCAATTAATTTGAGAAAACTCAATTCTCGAAATTCGAAAGGAAATAGAGAGTTGCCACCTAATTTTAAGGATAATTAGGAAACCAATAAAATATTTAAAAAGACCTAACAGAAAAATCTTTTTAAAATATAGAGAAAAGGTTCGGGTTCACATTTCCAATTCGAGAAGGTTTTACGCATTCTAAATGGCCGCTAAATGCGGTTGTCCGGTGATTAGGAAATTTGACTAATTTTGAAAATATTTGTTTGACTTGGAAAAGGTTGACTAGTTTTGAAATTGACTAATTTTGAAAGGATTTGACTGGTCTTGACTAAATTGACTAAAGTTGAAGGAGATTAACCATATTTGAAAATTGAACTAAAATGTAAATCATAGTTTTTATTTTTTTATTTTTGTAATTATTTTTAATTATTTTTTTAATTATTTTTAATATAAACACATTTCAAAATAAAATGAAATTAAATAAAAAATAACATAAATGGTTTTGACACGTTGGGGAATTTAATTAGATTAAAACCAATAGTAAACAAAATGTTAGCATCCAAACAAATACAAATATGTAACAAATATAAAATAAAGGAAAGAGTTGAAGTAATTTTGGGCCTTTATCCCATTTAAATCTCTGTTGCAGTTTTTGAGCTTTTTCCTTATGTTGTTGTATATACACATGTATGTTGGTGCATATAGTGCGATCATTGCTTCCCGGGATCTGTATAACAACTTTTACTCCTGGGAATTGGGTTGATTCGAAGAAGAGGAAGTTTGGGCCTCCATAACCAAAGGAATGCAAAATGGGGAGTCCAAACTGGGCTCGGAGCATTGTTCATGCAAAGAAATAAAATAAGGATTAGCAAGAAATTCAAATTTGCCCAGAGATCTATATTATTTTCCCTCTAAATAGAAAAAAGATGGTACCAACTTATATCTCCCTTTACAATCAATTGACAATTTAATTCTTGAACAACTGATTCGGCTTTGAAACATAAAAGATAAATAGTCATGGGTCAGGGGCATGCTTGAAACTTAACAAAATACGAACTTTCCAATAACTAAACTTAGGCTTGCTTGACAGACCAAGTTCCAGCAGTCTAAGCAATGTTAATTTCCTTTAAAGAAATGAAAATGGTCAGGTGGCACTGAGGCTGATGGTATGTCTCAGAGAAAGCAGATATAACTAAAGAAAACTCAAAAAGAAGAACAAAATGATGGTTTTAATTCTTGACAGACAACTGGAATAGGGGAGTAGGGATGGGGGTGGAAATAACCATATTTTTTAAAACGAGTCATAAGTGTAGCAAACTAATCTTTCTCCTTCTTAAAACTAATCAAAGTTTAAGGTTATAATGAGACTGATGGGGGTTTAGAATGCTTAAAAAAGAATCAGAATACGGAAAAGAGGAAAAAAACACAGAAAACAACATTTATCAATAACTCTAGTAAACTTGTTAAGAGGGGTGACTAAAATGCCAAATGATAACCTCTTAGTACCAGTCTAGCAACAACCAACAGCCATACTTGACACTAAGATATGTGGAAGATTCATAATATGTAAACATGACTAGTAGGAAACAAAGATGAAATGACAAATAACAGTCAATATTTGGGGCTTAAAACAATAGACCTCCTTTGTTAGCAACACAAGTTGAAACTAACAAATAGACTCCCATCTGAAGGCAACATAGCAATTTGATCTAAATAGTAGACAACTCGTGGAACAAAGGAGTACAAACAGAAGTACAACCATGTATTCTACATTTTAACCACTGCCAATGCAACAAAGGCATACATGTGACTATTTTAAAACCAATAAGCTCAGATTGTGAGAAGCCAGCAAAAGCAGAACCGTAGTGATGTTGACAGCATATCAGACAGGTGTTGTTTATAGAAAACAGATTGACATAACAAAAACATTAGCAAAAAGAACTATCGGGCTATATTTGAGTGTTGCAACATGTGTTTGAGGAGCAAAATCGTTTCAGCATTAAATGGAAAGGGTAATAGCAGCACTCTCAATCAGTACAAATATTAAGCTTAACTGTTAACATACAGAAACATGAGAGAGGAGTAATTTTAGACATCCTTCATCTGGAAACAACTCGAAATCTACCAATATATCATACTTATTGGATAAGGAACACGAAATAAAATGGGTAAGCACACTTTGATGAGACCAAGAACAAGTTAACGACAGTCAACAACGACAGTCAAACAACAGACTACAACATTTACTGATAATAACGGAGCACTTCCAGTCAACAACGAACTAAATATGAATGACCTCAACATAACTTCAAAAATCACATTCAGTCACAATACAACACTTGTAAATAAAGCGAGATTGGGATATTACCTTTATCGGAAGCAGCGAACTAGGACGACGACGAGCTTAAACAGCGAACTTAGACACCACCAAGTTTCGTTCAAGACTCTTTGACCTCAAAATCAAAACCTTCTGGTTTCAAAACTCTTCAAATTGATGAATTTGACATCAGAAATTTCTATCAACACTATTTGCTCTTATGGGTACTTTTGAATCTAAATCCGTCGTCCCTTTGGATTTCGTTCGCCCCTAAGCTTTTGTTCGATTTTTCATGGGATTTCGATGGCTATGAAAATTAGTCGAATTTTCGCTAGGGTTTTCGATTTGATTGCTGCTGCTTTTTTGGACATCGCCACCCCTTTCAAGATGAAGAAGAAGGGGATTAGATAGCCCCGAATTAGAGCAAATAAGAGGGAAAATGGTCAAGAACAGGCTCGAATCGACTATGGATTTCAAAATTCAAACCATGCGAAATCATTGTGTTTCAACTTTTGATCTGTCAATTGCGGAATAAAAGTTGACTAAAAGAGAGAGATTGAGTTGAACGTTGAGAAAGAAAAAGGAAGTTGTTGGGTAGGTGGCGTTGGTTTTGGTTCTCTAGTCTTTGCTAGTTTTCTGCGAAGAAGAAAGGGAAGGGAGATGACGATGGTCGGGGACGAGAGGGGAAGAGTGTACGCGTGTGAGGGTGAGGGAGAACGAGATGAGCGTGATGGAAAAAGAAGGGAAAGGGATTGGGGTAGTTTGGGAAATGGGGAAAAGAGGATTGGGCATTTGAAGAAGAAGAAGTAAAGAGAATTGGGGGCGCGTGGCTTCACGCCCCCATAATTTTTTTTTGAATTGTTTAAATATTGTTAAAACAAAAGTAAAAACTCGATGATTAATTTGACACCGTGGAGGGTAAAAATTGGGTGTCAACAGCTGTCCCTTTCTTTGGGTATGATCGATGAAAGAGATCGTGCCCAAAGAAACTTTGACTAACTCAATTTTTAGCCGACCACAAAGCTCTTGGTGCGGACTGTGAAAAACTATGGTCGGGCCCTAGTTTTGGGTTTCCTACATATCTCGGGCTACATGAGAATTCAGGCCACTTGTAGTTCAAAAACGCTTGATTGTACGCACGAGTCTGAAGGAATTAAAAAGCTATCCCAATATTGAATTATGGAGAGATTAGGATGCTTGGGAATGAGATTTTAATAGCAATGTTGGAATGCCGCGGAGTTTTCAAAATTGAGTCCGCCTACATATCCTTGGACATAGGAATCAGGCTGCTTGTAGTTCGACTCTATCAGTTGAAGGAAAAATTCCTTATTCGGAGATGACCTCTGGCTCATGAGGAGTGACAAACAAAATCAAATTATGAAAAAGAGGCTTGTAACCTCTTAACCATAAATGTGTTGCGCTTCACATCCATAATTAAGACTTTACGCGGACATAATTTCCAGAACTCTTAGTATGTTGTCTTGGCAATTTTGGCGATAGAATGGCAATTTTGGCGATAAATATATAATAGTCTTCCTGGCAATTGTCTTGGCATAAGCTGGAAAATAAACTGATTCCTGGCATAAGCTGGAAAATAAACCTGGTTCCTGGCATAAACTCGAAAATAAACTTGGTTCTCGGTATAAACTGAAAAATTAACCTGGCATAAACTGGAAAATAAACTTGGTTCTTGGTATAAACTGAAAATAAATTGGCGCTCTGGGCGCAACTGGAAGTAACTGGCGCTCTGGGCGCAAGTGAATGGCTCTCTAGGCGCAAATAGAATGGCGCCCTGGGCGCGGCGCTCTGGACGCAGATAGAATGCAATGAGCCTCTTGGTAATGATTATGCAATGGCCCTATTGGCGATGAGTATCAATGCAATGGCCCTCTTGGCAATGAATATGCAATGCAATGGCCCTCTTGGCAACGGGTATGCAATGTAATGGCCCTCTTGACAATGAGTATGCAATGCAATGGCCCTCTTGGAAATGAATATGCAATGCAATGGCCCTCTTGGCAACGAGTATGCAATGCAGTGGCCCTCTTGGCAATGAGTATGCAAGACAATGGACCTCTAGGCAATGAATATACAATGCAATGGCCCTCTTGGCATAAACTGGAAAATAAACTGGCATTTGGCATAACTGAAAAATAAAATGGCATAACTGAAAAATAAACTGAATTTGGCATAACTGAAAAATAAACTAGCATAACTAAAAAATAAATTGGCATCTGACATAACTGGAAAATAAACTGGCATCTGACATAACTGAAAAATAAACTGGCATAACTGGAAAATAAACTGGCATAACTGGAAAATAAACTGGCATCTGGCATAACTGGAAAATAAACCTGGTTCTGGTGTTGATGAATCGTAAAATGAACCTGACTTTCTCCGCCATGCATAAGATGTGATAAATTGCTGGAGATTTGAGTGAGACGAATCTATTTGCACCTCAGTTTTTCTCTGGTAGATAAGACATGCAAAAAATTTCCTCAACTGTTCTCTGGTAGATAAGATTTGCAAAAATTTCTAGCGACTTGAGCGAGACGGGACTATTCGCGTTTCAACTGTTCTTTTGTAGCTAAAACCTGCAAAAATTTCCTGCAAAAATTTTTCTGCATCCACAAAAAATTTCTTAGTCTTAAAAGTGAATTGATGTGGTAAATTACTGGTGACTTGAGCGAGATGGGACTGTTCACACCTCAGCTGCTCTTCTGTAGATAAGATTTGCAAAAATTTTGCCTGCATCCACAGAAAGTTTCTTAGTTTTAAAATGAATTGAGCTGGCAAATTATTGGCGGCTTGAGCGAGACCGGACTGTTCGCGTCTCAGCTGTTCTTTTGTAGTTAAACCTGCAAATATTTCCTGCATCCACAGAAAATTTCTTAGTTTTTAAATAAGTTAGTCTTTATTGAATTGATGGGGACTGAAGTGAGATGAAACTATTGCGTCCCAGCTATTCTCCTGTAAAGGAGACTTGCGAAAAAGATTTCCTGCATCCACAGAAAATTTCTTAGTTTTTCTGTTTTAAAAGAAGTGACCTTTGTTGAATTGGTGGGGATTTGATACAGAACTACTTGCGTCCCAACTACCCTCCTGTAGATAAGATCTCCAAAAAAATTTCCTGCATCCACAGAAAATTTGTTAGTTTAAAATGAACTGATCTGTGTTGATTCTTCTATCGTCTGCTCCTCATCTTGTCTCTGATGAATTGCTGTGAGTTCCCACCACTTGATAGACAGAAGGTAGAAAATACACATTTTGACAACATGTTTGGCTTTCAGCTGTCTCTAAATTTTATCAGGTTGCGAATTCTTAAAGCACCTTTTAGACTTTTACGATGCTTAGCGAAATATTAAGGATAACCTCAAAATTTTTGTCCCAGTTTAAATGTTGTCAAGGATTGTCAGCTAATCAAAGCACCTTGAGAATTTTTGAGATCTTTCTCAAAAATCCTGTCCCAGTTGAAGTTTCATTGTGGTCCAAACTTCAATTTGTTGTAGAAGACTTCTCCATTCAGAATTTTTGAGTTCCTTTCAAAAATTCTGTCTCAGTTTCCTTTCTAAGAGTATGACCGAGCTGTTGTGGCGCCTACGTATCCCGTTGGAGCAGGAATCAGGTCAAACGTAGTTCCCCCTCGATGGGTCGAAAAGATACAGATTTTGAATAAGAAAATGACCGAGGCTGACATAGGTCGCCTACGTATCTCATTCTTTGAGAATTCAGGTCAACCGCAGTTCATTAATAAAGGAGAATAATCTGGTCACAAACATAGAAATGATTACAAGCAAATGGTGCAATTACAGAAAAAGAAAATTTCAGACTTCTAGACATAGGTGCGGTATTGGCCGGGCTAAGGCTCGATCATGGAGCGGCAGTCGGAAGAACATCCGGGTTACAATCATCTAAATCCTGGATTTTATGCTTCAGAATTATGCAATCTTCAGTGTCATGTCCAATACTGTTAGAGTGGTAAACACAAGTATGATCACCCTTGAAAAAATGAGAATTAGCATCCATGGCTCTCGGAGGGGCAGGCTGGATTAGTCCTGCAACTGCTAACCTTTCAAATAGCTTTGTCCGGCTTTCGATAAGTGGAGTGAACACCCTAGGGGGTTTTGAGTTAGAAGGGTCATGGTTATTTTGTTGGATTGGAGGCGCTTGAGGATAATTGTGGTGGTTTCTACGGGGAAGTGTAGGGGTCTGGAATCTTGGGTAACCGGTAGAGAGATTTTGATAAGTTGGTTGTATATAGAAGCAGTTTGGCAGCGGAGATTGGTAGTTTGGATATTGTGGGGAATGATATTGGGGAGGAATAGTTTGATAGTTTGTGGGCGAAGGGTGATATCCTGGTTGAATATGAAAGGCGGGGGATGGACTTTGGGTAAGTTGGAAATGGATTTGAGCGGATGTGAATTTTCTGGGGTGGCTACTAGGGGTTCTCCTTTTGTCTTGTACACCAGAGACAGCTAACACATCTTCTTCCCTTTTCATCACCATCCCGGACGATCCTATTTAATTCGATATACGGGTTATCTTGCCCGTTTTAAGCCCATCTTTGATATTCACCCCAATTTTAACTATGTCTGCGAATTTTGCTCCAACAAGCAGCATCATCCTTTCATAAAACTCTGGTTCCTGGGAGCGCATAAACATTTCGATAATTTCCTTTTCCGACGTGTGAGGGCACACTTTGGCGTCATTTTCCCTCCATCTGTAGGCATATTCCCGATAACTTTCAGTTGACTTCTGCTTAATCCTCTCCAATGAATAATGGTCTGGTACAATTTCAACATTATAGGTGAAATTTTTAACAAAGTCTTTGGCCATAGCATTCCAACTGGCCCACTGGTTCGTCTCTTGGGAGGTAAACCATTCTAGGGCCTCCCTGCTTAGGCTTCGACTGAAAAGCCACATCATTAATGCTTCATTTTTTCCAACGCCCACCAACTGGTCACAATATGCTCTTAGGTGGGCCATGGGATTTCTGCTTTCATTGAACTGTCGAACTTTGGTATTTTGAACCCTTCTGGTAGGTTCTAATCTGGGTGAATGTACAAATTCTCATAATCTAGGCTCGCAATATCAGGTGCGTAGTGAAATTGCTTCATAGCTTTGGCAATTTCTTCCCTTATACCCAATTTGGCCATCTCTTCCTTGGCCTTCCCTTCTTTCTCCTTCTCCTCATAATGGTTGACATCGGCGTGAGGAATTTGAAGATTAGCAAGGATTAGGATATGAAAAGGGATTTTAGAAAGCAGACTTTGTGTAGCAGACTGGTTGTATTGGTCCGGGGGTTGGCTTTCATGATGGATTGTTTGGGGATAGATTATTTGAGATAAGCTGCCGGCTTAGGTAATATTTGGGTTCTGGAGAGGGGGTGACGCTTGGTGGAAAAGGTTAGAAGGTCCTGCGCTGGGAGAAGCTTGGACAGGCGTAATTAGTGGATTCGTCGAGATGGGGATAGGCTGACGAGGAGAAGGAAAATGAAGTGAGGGCGTCCCGTCATCTGGAATGGGAACATTAGCAGCGATGGTCATATTTGCTAACTCCTGAGCCTTTTTCATTTCCTTTGTCATGTCAACCATTTGTTGCATCAGTTGTGCAATCTGTTGTGTGATTAAGGGGTCTGTTACGGTAATCTCGGTCATGCTCACATCATCATTGCAGTCTGTCATTTTTTTTCTACTGGTTTGTGGTCAGGGGAAGATTTTTATGTGCTCTGGATCTTGTAAAATAGGGATGAGCAGCTTTTATCAACACAGATCAATTCTAAATTACCTGTAAGAAGAATTACTCAAAAGCAAACAAGTCAGTTTCTTGAAATTAGTAGGCAATAGAAGGTAACACACATATATGCCTAAGCAACAATTGTTGCTTTGTTCGAGAGTAAACTAGCCAACAGATATACGAGATATGGTAAATGGGCAGGACTTTACCTATATGATTTTGGAAATAGTGGATCAGGAAGATTGATTTGTGTCAAGTCAGGTTTTCTTGTATTTGATAATGTAGATTGAAAAAATACGCTTCTGGAGAGATAGGCTTCTGGAGAGATAGGAAAAATACGCTTTTGGAAAGCTGGGGAAAATACGTTTCTGGAAGCTCGGGGGAATATGCTTCTGGAAAGCTGGGGGAAAATACGCTTATGGAAAGCTGGAGGAAAATACGCTTGTGGAAAGCTGGAGGGTTGGGCCTAAGAGGCTGCCTACGTATCTCACGAAGGAGAAATCAGACCTTACGTAGTTCAGAGCCTTGAATATTGAAAGGAAAAAATTCGCTTTTGTCAAATGAAATAGCAAACTTTTGGAATTTTGAGAGGGGATTGATCTTTGTTGAGAAACTTGAGACTCGAAGAGTATTTGGGACGAACTTTGTAGTGACTTGATCTATGTGCTTAGGGAATTCTAGAAACCTTCGAAAGGAGTGGGCTAGAAGACTTCAAACAAAGCAACATAACCACACCAACAGTTATAAAGCATATATCACATAAATATATATTACGCGTCCTAAACAAATATGTGTCCCTTTTGTGCCAAGGGTAGGCCTAACGATTTGAAGGATATATATGCAATTAGACGTTCCATTACGCCAAAAATGTTTGTACAGACTTGATAAGTAAACTCAATAGGGATACATAATGTGGGAAGGGGATACAAAAATAATCAGTCCCATGCAGGGGTACAGTCCTAAACTAAACCTTCGTGGGAGATTTCTTCTTGTTGGGCTTCTCGATGTCTCTGAACGTCTTTGGATGTAATACCTGTAAACAACCTTCTTTTGATTAAAATGTGCTATTAAATGAACTACCAATCCCCAGGGACAAAGGTTCATCAAACAACATATACATCCTTCAAATATAACACATAAGCATGATCGTCCATTTGGGTCGGGGCCCACTTTGGACTCAAGGAGGTCTTTCTAATGGGCCCAACACGCCTTACGTGCTGGGTCGTCTTAAGCCAATGCTTAGAAATAGGGATTTGGCTTCGCTCTATCCTAGGTATCTAAGAGTGGCTTTTGAATGGACCGGGTACCCAAGCGGACAACCTGAGCTGAAAATTTATGACAACCATTGCACGAATGCCGTAAATTATCACTTATTCCGAAAGGGTTAAGTATTTGGAGATCCGGCTGCGAGCTCACAAAATCATCCTTCCAAATACACAAGATAAAATAGAAAATGCCATGAAATGGAAATAACAGTTTAATATCGAATTTAAACAAATACAGTAAATAAGACGATATAATCAAACAAATTAAATAATTAGTCAAACAACATAATCTAATGGTTAGAACCTAATTTAAATTTTCCAGCAGAGTCGTCATTTCTGTTATATCGAAAAATGGCTTTTTATTTGAAAAGAAAATTCGAAAATCAAAAATCGATTTAAACTCAATTAATTTGAGAAAACCCAATTCTCGAAATTCGAAAGGAAATAGAGAGTCGCCACCTAATTTTAAGGATAATTAGAAAACCAATAAAATATTTAAAAAGACCTAACAGAATTTTTTTATAAAAATCCATAGAAAAGGTTCGGGTTCACATTTCCACTTCGAGAAGGTTTTATGCACTCGAAATGGCCGCTAAATGCGGTTGTCTGGCGATTAGGAAATTTGACTAACTTTGAAAATACTTATTTGACTTGGAAAAGGTTGACTAGTTTTGAAATTGACTAATTTTGAAAGCATTTGACCGGTCTTGACTAAATTGACAATAATTGACTAAAGTTGAAGGAGATTAACCATATTTGAAAATTGAACTAAAATGTAAATCATAGTTTTTATTTTTTTTATTTTTTATTATTTTTTAAATTATTTTTAATATAAACACTTTTCAAAATAAAATGAAATTAAATAAAAAATAATATAAACAGTTTTGACACGTTGGGGAATTTAATTAGGTTAAAACCAATAGTAAACAAAATGTTAGCATCCAAACAAATAGAAAAATATGTAACAAATATAAAATAAAGGAAAGAGTTGAAGTAATTTTGGGCCTTTATCCCATTTAAATCTCTGTTGCAGTTTTTGAGCTTTTTCCTTATGTTGTTGTATATACACATGTATGTTGGTGCATATAGTGCGATCCTTGCTTCTCGGGATCTGTATAATAGCTTTTACTCCTGGGAATTAGGCTGATTCGAAGAAGAGGAAGCTTGGGCCTCCATAACCCAAGGAATGTAGATTGAGGAGTCCAAAATGCGCTCGGAGCATTGTTCATGCAAAGAAATAAAATAAGGATTAGTAAGAAATTCAAATTTGCCCAGAGATCTATATTATTTTCCCTCTAAATAGAAAAAAAATGGTATCAACTTATATCTCCCTTTACAATTAATTGACAATTTAATTTTTGAACAACTGATTCGGCTTTGAAACATAGAAGATAAATAGTCAAGGGTCAGGGGCATGCTTGAAACTTAACAAAATACGAACTTTCCAATAACTAAACTTAGGCTTGCTTGACGGACCAAGTTCCAGCAATCTAAGCAATGTTAATTTCCTTTAAAGCACTGAAAATGGTCAGGTGACACTGAGGCTGATGGTATGTCTCAGAGAAAGCAGATATAACTAAAGAAAACTCAAAAAGAAGAACAAAACGATGGTTTTAAATCTTGACAGACAACTGGAATAGGGGAGTAGGGATGGGGGTGGAAATAACCATATTTTTTAAAACGAGTCATAAGTGTAGCAAACCAATCTTTCTCCTTCTTAAAACTAATCAAATATTAAGGGTAATAGCAGCACTCTCAATCAGTACAAATATTAAGCTTAACTATTAACATACAGAAACATGAGAGAGGGGTTATTTTAGACATCCTTCATCTGGAAACAACTCGAAATCTACCAATATATCATACTTATTATATAAGGAACACGAAATAAAATGGGTAAGCAGACTTTGATGAGACCAAGAACAATTTAACGACAGTCAACAATAACAGTCAAACAACATACCATAACATTTACTCACAATAACAAAGCACTTCCGGTCAGCAACGAACTAAATATGAATGACCTCAACATAACTTCAAAAATCACATTCAGTTACAATACAACACTCATAAATAAAGCGAGATTGGGATATTACCTTTATCGGAGTAGCGAACTAGGACGACGACGAGCTTAAACAGCGAACTTAGACACCGCCAAGTTTCATTCAAGACTCCTTGACCTCAAAATCAAAACCTTCTGGTTTCAAAACTCTTCAAATTGATGAATTTGACATCAGAAATTTCTATCAACACTATTTGCTCTTATGGGTACTTTTGAATCTAAATCCGTCGTCCCTTTGGATTTCGTTCGCCCCTAAGCTTTTGTTCGATTTTTCATGGGATTTCGATGGCTATGAAAATTAGTCGAGTTTCCGCTAGAGTTTTTGATTCGATTGTTGCTGCTCTTTTGGATTTCCTTCGCCGCCCCTTTCAAGACGAAGAAAAAGGGGATTATATAGCCCCGAATTAGAGCAAATAAGAGGGAAAACGGTCAAGAACAGGCTGGAATTGACTATGGATTTCAAAATTCAAACCATGAGGAATCATTGTGTTTCAACTTTTGATCTGTCAATTGCGGAATAAAAGTTGACTAAAAGGGAGAGATTGAGTTGAACGTTCAGAAAGAAAAAGGAAGTTGTCGAGTAGGTGGCGTTGGTTTTGGTTCTCTGATCTTTGCTGGTTTTCTGCTAAGAAGAAAGGGAAGGGAGATGACGATGGTCGGGGACGAGAGGGGAAGAGTGTGCGCGTGTGAGGGTGAGGGAGAAGGAGATAAGCGTGATGGAAAAAGAAGGGAAAGGGATTGGGGGTGGCTGGTTCGTTCATGGAGAAGAAGATGGGAAATGGGGAAAAGGGGATTGGGCATTTGAAGAAGAAGAAGAAGTAAAGAGAATTGGGGGCGCGTGGCTTCACACCCCCGTAATTTTTTTTTTTTTGAATTGTTTAAAAATCGTTAAAACAAAAGTAAAAACTCGATGATTAATTTGACTTCGTGAAGGGTAAAAATTGGATGTCGACAATCATCACATCTTATTTTAACTCCCATGTTAGAATTACTCACACCAATCAATAAATCAATTTTTCTAAAAATAATTTAATTTATTGATTAAGTTAATCCTTTACTACTTTACTTAACTTATTTCACATGACAGATATTAAATTCCACCTGTAGGGTTTTCACGTGAAAACTTATAAGTAACCGTAAAGGGGTGTCTTCAACTCGAGATCGAGACACGATTCTATCAACTATTATTATTTCACTAATGCAATTCATCACTATCCAATCTACTAGGATTTTATCGACTCATTGAAAAAGTCTCACCTTTCAATAGATTAAAATAATAAATCAAATCATATAGATCATAATAATTTTATCAAGATTAAGAGTATAAGTACATACAATAAACTTGAGAATTTATTTATAAAAATTCAGAACATAAATAAATTTTTCCAATTGGTTCGTTCAATACATACAAAATATACTAGCACAAGAAGTCAGAGTTTAACCACTCCCATAATCAAGATCAAGTTATATTTAGTCTTGTGCTATGATCAATCAAGATGTTAGTCCCACTTCATCTTTGATCGTGAACAATAATTTAAAACTTATATGAACCGATAATTTTAATCTTCCATGTATGAGTTAAAATGCTCCATACACAAAATTATCTACAATATAAGTAAAGGACACAAATATGTACAAAATGATCTATTTAAACCAAGAATTTATTATAACAACACAAATAGTCTTTACAAGGGATTCAAAATACGATAATACAATGACATGGTTAATAGTATATCCCAACAATCTCCCACTTAGACTCATAACCATGCTGCAACAATTTTAACACTCATTTCTTCTTCGTGATTATCAAAGACCTTCTTAGGTAAGCCATTAGTAAATGGGTCCTGCCAAATTGCTCTTCGATTCAATCTTCAAAACTCTCACATCACCCCTCTGAGTTATATCACAAATTAAGCTATATTTCCTCTCAATGTGTTTACTTCTCTTGTGGCTACGTGGCTCCTTCGAGTTCGCAACTGCGCCACTGTTATCACAATAGAGTGTGATTAGCGCTACCACCAAAGGGACTACTCCAAGCTCTTTTAGGAAGCTTCTGAGACAAACAACCTCTTTAGCTCCCTCAAAGGCAGCCACATATTTAGCTTCCATGGTGGAATCAACAACACAAGACTGCTTGATACTCCTCCATATCACGGCTCCACCTCCCAAAGTAAACACATATCCTGAGGTTGATTTTCTTGAATCTCTATCTGATTGAAAATCTGAATCTGTATATCCAAGTACATGATTTCCAGGATGAAAAAGAAGATGTAATCCCTAATTCTTTTCAGATACTTGATTATATGCTTAACCGCTGTCCAATGTTCTGGTCCAGGATTAGACTGAAATCTGTTAAACATGCGTATAGCAAAATAGATATCTGGTCTAGTACATAATATAGCATACATGAGAGTCCTCACAGCAGAAGCATAAAAGACTGCCTTCATTCTCTCTATCTCATCAGTGTTTTGGGTGACTGATCTTTTGACAAAGTAATTCCATGTCTAAAAGAAAGAAATCCCTTTTTGGAATTTTGCATGTTAAACCTTGTAAGAATAGTGTCTATATAAAGTGCTTGAGACAAGCCTAATATCCTTTGTTTACGATCTCGCATAAGCTTGATCCCAAGGATACGAGCCGCTTCTCCCAAGTCTTTCATATCAAAATGAGCCGACAACCATTCTTTGACCGAATTCAGCATGCTCACATTATTTCCTATGAGCAAAATGTCATCAACATACAGAATCAAAAATGCTACTCCATCTCCCTCCCACTTTTTATAAATGCATAATTCATTTTCAAGTTGATCAAAATCAAAAGTCTTAATCGACTTGTCAAAACAAATATTTCATGCCCTAGGTGCTTGTTTCAATCCATAAATGAATCTTTTAATCTTACAAACCATGTGTTCATTGTCACATTCTATGAAACCCTCTGGTTGTGCCATGTAGATGCACTCATCAAGACTTTCGTTTAGAAAGGTCGTCTTAACATCCATCTGCCAGATCTCATAATTGTAATAAGCAGCTATGGATAAGAGAATTCTAATGGATTTAAGCATAGCTACCGGCGAAAAAATTTCCTCATAATTGATTCCTTCTTTTTGAGTGAACCCTTTAGCAACAAGCTTAGCCTTATAAGTTTTCACCTTTCCATCCACTCCTCTCTTTTTTCGTGGAGATTCACTTACACCCTATAGGTTTAACACCCATAGGTGGTTCTACAAGATCCCAGACCTGATTAGAGTACATAGACTCCATTTCAGATTTCATAGCAACAATCCACATTTCAGCATCTATATCATGTAGTGCTTCAGTTTAATTTAACAGTTCTATATTAAGCTCTTCAGGGATTCTATCATATGATTCTCCCAAGAGTGTAAGCCTTTCAGGCTTTCTAATAACTCTCCCACTACGACGACTAGCGACTACAGGATCGGCTACTTTTTGAACTAAGGGCGGATCACTTTAAATGTCCTCCTAATAGGTTCCCCCACAATGGCAGACTGCTTAACATTGCTCCTACTACTTTGTGGTAACGACATGTTAGGAGTTGGCTCAAGTGTAGTTTCTTGCACCGCCTCAACAACAATTTGTTGCCTATTGACATGTCTCCCACTACGTGGTCGTAATGGAATGTCAACAACCGATTGTGGAACCCGTTCTATTGACTCATGAGTAGTTACTCTTTGGGACATTTCCTATAACACAAGTTTACTTCTAGGAACATGGTTCATTAAATAGTCTTGTTCTAAAACTTGGCATTTGTAGAAACAATCACCTTTTGTTCCTTAGGATAGTAAAATAAACCTCATTTAGTGCCGTTTGGATATCTAATGAAAATGCATACTTCTGTTCTAGATTCCAATTTATCCGTTTTACCTTTTAGTACATGTGTTGGACAACCCCAAACCCGAATATGTCATAGACTAGGCTTGTGCCCATTCCACAATTCAAATGGGGTTAACGGAACAGATTTGGAAGGAAACAAATTCAGAATGTAATTCGCAATTTCCAAGGCATAACCCAAAAGCTAAAGTATAAACCATAATAACTTAACATTGATCTAACTATTTCCAAAAGAGTTCTATTTCTACGTTCTGCCACACCATTTTGTTGAGGTGTTCCTGGGGAAGAATATTGAGAAGTAATTCCCTGTTCTGATAAGTATTGAATGAATTCAGCAGAAAGGTATTCACCACCACGAACAGATCGTAATGTTTGAATATGTTTACCATGTCGCTTTTCCGTTTCAACCTTAAATTCTTTGAATTTTTCAAAGCATTCAGATTTATGGAGCAACAAATAAATGTATCCATATTTTAAGTAATCGTTGTTGACACCCAATTTTTACCTTCCACAATACGAATTAATTATAGAGCTTTTAATTTTGACAATTTGAAATAATTGATTTTCAAAATAGGGAATTTTTTTTTAAAATAAATGCCTTTTATTTTTAAAAGGTATTATTTCGGAATTAATTTGATTATTTCAGATTGATAATATTAAAAACTCTTAAGTTAATTTGTACTAATTCATTGTATAGTCAAATTAGTCAATCAAATTCAGTTTGATTACCTTTAATTGGTCGAAATTACAATCAAATTGGTCAAGTTTTAAATTAAATACCCCTACCCTTGAACCAAAATTCTCAGCTTTTTCTTGGACCCAATCTAATTTTGGAACAATTTTGGCCCAAAACCTACCCTTAACCCAGCCCATTCTTTTTTCAGCCAACATTTACACTATACATATATATAATATAATACATTATACATCCGCGCGTCGGGTCCACGCGCCCCCAATGTTCCTTTTCTCTTCCATTTCCCCCCTCACACATTACATTCTCTCTCCCCGACGCCCCCCTTTCTTCTTCATCTTCACGATGAACCCAGCAACCAAACCCAACAGAAAACGCCAAAAATCAAAATTCCCCTCAACGATTCCCGCCAATTCGTACATACGTGTCATCATCCCTCATACCCATCTTCCTTGCTCACTATTGAGCCGTCCACTTATCCCTTCCCCAACGGATTAAGGAATCATTTGGGATATTCTGGATTCCAAAACAGGATAGAATTTGGGGAGATTTCGGATTTGAAATTCGAAATAACTCCAATTTCCGCCCTTTTCGAATCTTAGAAAATACCTATATATATCCCCTTTTCCCCAATTTGAAGGAAGCGGTTTTTGATTTTTGAAAAAACCTAAGAACCTCAATCAATTGCTACAGCCGTGAAATCATCTAGAAAACCTGAAATTTCACAATCTTTCTGGAGCCAAAGGAAACCTAAAATTTCTAAAAAATTCTTGAAGAGATCATTCGTTTTCGAGGTCCTAAAAGCTAGGAGGATTCAGTAAGGACGCAAGGAGGTTCGAGGGTGTAACTGCTTAGTGGTGAAAGCTTCTCAGACTCGTCGACGTCTCACTTCCCTGCTCCTAAAGAGGTAACATTCTCAGACACTTTACTTGACTGCTGTTGAGAGGTTATGTATTTCGTTTTCAATTTGCTAAGTGTGGGCTTTTCTAAGCTTCTGGTCTGATTGAGGGTTGTAATACTCTTTAATTTAATCGAATAAGAGGCTGAAGTCTGGTGTTATGGTGGAATGTTCTTGATTCTGTCAAATGAGTTAGCTGTTGTTGTTGTCGTTTGAAGATTACTCTGAAGTACTATGCTGATCCTGTGATAGTGATAATCCGATTAATAGATGAAGTTCGTTTCGGCTCGAGTTTAGATGTTAAGTCACAAGTTGTCTCAAGTCTGCTTTCTTCTTGTTCTAAGTTCCATGTAAACCGAATCTTCCTTGTCTGCTCATGTCATTTTGTTTCAGTTTCACCCTCATTCATTCTGACTTTTGAGGTTCAAATGACAATGACATACATGTCTCCATTACCTTGAAATTGCTGAAAATGTTAAAAGCATGCTTCTGTTCTCTGTTTTTCTTTCGTGCTAAGGTGTAGCTGCTGATGTGTGTTGTGTTTTGGTTGAAGCATTTCTGGTTAAATAAGCTTTCAAACAATCTTGTTTTGTGGTTTCATCCTCGAGCAACCATTTTTCTATTTCTGGCTCACATCATCATGGCCTTTTCCTTTCTGATTGAGGGTGGTTTTATTCATTTGCTTTTCTGTTTCATGAAAGTAGCTTTGAATACATGAAAATGGTGTTACACTTTTAATAGTCGAACACACTGTTGGTTTCTGTTTACAGCTTCTTTCCTGTTTAAGGCTAGTTTTTGGTCACTTTCTCCTCTGATTCTGGCCTATACTGATGGTTTGAGTCTATTTACCTTGATTTCTTCCTGAGATTCTATTTTACAGTAGATAAACGATTGTGGTTTTGATAATATAAAGGCTGATATCTCTCTACTTAGTTGCTACACATTGTTTATAATTTGGTTAGGTCACTGGGTAAGGGTCTTAATAAGTCCCTTGATTTCTGTTCATGACGTTTGTGTTGAAACAAGTTCATTTTCCTAAAATACTATACTGTTCTTTTTTCAGGTTCCTTGTTGTTTATCCCTCTCATATTTTTGAAAACTCACTCTTGTTCCCATCCTTATTTCCTGCTTCAACCTTTAGTTTTCAAGCCTCAACGTCTTAAGTTGCTGTTCTGTTGTTCCGTTTCCTGTTGGTCTCTGGAAAATCTCTCTTTACTTCATGTGCCTAGGTTATATTGTTTCTATTTTCCCTTAATTTTTTGACTGCTTCTTACATGCTTTGAGGTTACTGTTTTTCTTTTTGAAAGTTAAACTCTTTTCTCTCAAGTCCTGTCTTTATGGAGGACAGTATAGCTCTAAGGTGCTATTGGATTTAACGTAATCTGGCATTTAGAGTTTGTTCACATCCTTTTCTTACTTTACATTAAACAAAGTATAGAAAATCAATCCTTATCAGTTAGTTGTATGCTTAAAACAGGAAAGCATGTCTTTATGCCTGTCTTACTCTGTTTCTCATGAATCTGAGCTGTTGTTGGTATGATACGATTATGTAGCTCTAAGTCATGTTAAATTGAGCTCCCATTTTGTTTTAATGTATTGAGAACACCTCTGTTCTGCGACCCTTTCCTTTTTATCTCCAAAATATGCAAGTGTGAGTCTAAAACTCTTTTGTTTGATGTCTGCATCCTTCTGGTTTGACATGTCCCTAATTTGTTCAAGTTTTCTGCATCTTCCTCTCCTAGAATGTTGTCTTCACTCTTATGAGCTGAAAATCAAGTTTCTGTTGTTGTGTGTCAAAAAGTGATTTTGTCTTAAGAGTCGAATATGTGATAATCTTATCGAAATAAGAAGAGAGCTTTGATTGGGAACCTGATCTATTACCTTTGATTAAAGTGAATGTGCAGCTCATAAATTTGGCAGTTTTTAAACATGTGAAAGTGTTCAACACTCATACTTATGCAATCTGTCCTCCTGTAATTCCTTAGCAATCTGTTTTCCTTTTCTGATTATGGTCTGTATCTAGTGTGTATGATGGTTTCCCTTGATTCCTATGAAACAATTTGAAATGTGTTGAGTGTTCTACCTACGACTGAGTGTGCAATCTCTAAGTTTCTCCTTATATTTCTTGCTATAATATCAATCTCCAGTAGGTGTTTTAGGGCTGCTACTATCATGTTGACTCAATCATTGTTTTTCTAGTGTGATCTGATCATTAAGCTGACTGTTAGCTCTTGAAACTTCAAGTCTTAAGTCATAAACTGTCGCACATGTCCATAAATGTGTTCATTTACATGTTATTGCTAGACTACATGCTGGTTCTCTGTTTAAAAATGAGTTTGTTAGAATTTGCTTGCATATTCTTCTTCCTGAGATGTTGCTTTACTGGTACGAGTCTTGGAGGTCATGGTTCTGCTTTCTTTGTTGGTTACTGACCTGTATGAGCATGTGAGTTCAACCAGAAAATATTATAGTTGTCCATATTGTTGGGTTAAATTTTGTGCTTACATGGATATATTTTC
>JAPFFP010000002.1:9941539-9951670 GCA_026153255.1 Solanum medicagineum
CATTAGGAACAAATATTTGGTTTGCTTTATTTCAATTATGGACTGGTTTAAACTAAACAGGAAACATTAATCGAGCTTAAATATGATTGACCGTATAACAACCAGATTGTTCTTATTAATGTTGGCTCCGACTCTGTTTCAACTCGTGTGAGTTATAATGTCATACATCAAGTCCTAGAATCTAAAGAGCTCTATACAAAAATAAATAAATACACAAATGATTGCGTTGTTAACAATACTAGTGATCAAGCCAAGTGGTTCGCTTAGGAACTAACAATGGTCTTTTAGTGTCGATCATGCCAAGAGTATCCTCTCGAGGCATGACAATAGACGTCGTGCTTTAATGACTAATGAAAGATATTAGGCACCCCTAATACCTTGAAATGTATGATGTATCAATGCAAATAATGAGTGTATCTAGTGCGCCTCATGTACATTTTGTCAGCCTTACGTGCATTTTGTGCTTCTTGTGAGTCTTATGTGGATCTTATGCATTTCACGTGCATCTTGTGAGCCTTATGTGCATTTCGTGCATCTCACATGTAGTGAGTCTTATGTGTATCTTGTGAGCATTATGTGCATCTCGTGCATCTCACATGTAATAGATAGATAAATACATTGATAATAATGATGTTGATGATGATGATAATGGATGGATGGATGGATCGATTGATTGATAAAAAGATGGATAGATAAATTGATGGTCTTTAGCTTGTCAAAATCATGGATAACGCTACTTTGACAACGCAACGTGACTGTAAAATGCATTTAGTTTATTTTTGGTTAAAACTCAAAAATCTATATTCTTCTCCTTAAATAGGTTTTTCTTGATTGCAGGAAATGAATTGAGTGGTGTAAAGGAATTTGTGCAAATATAAAAAAGAATATCTTCGTTATTATATCACTATCAAGAGAAACAATAGTAACAACAGAAACGAATATCAAATTACAAAATTCATAACAATTTAATAAAAACTCTAATTACATGGTATTATAATGTCAAAATATTACAACAATAATAGAATTATTACAATAGAAAGCAAAAAAATTACAAATACTTAAGCCACTAGCTGGCTATAGTCATGACGATATTCATGACATGTCATTCGTGTAGTCATCCAAGTAAAAATGCAATCATGATGATAACATGATTGTATTATAGGATTCGTACATATTCCCTCTGTTTGAATTCACTCAAACAGACATGACACACTGTTCATAAAATTTATTCCTTCTTATACTGAATATGGTACAAGAAGAAATAAATCTACTATACGCCTAATGCACTTTAGGGGGATAGCACGCCTATTCCTATCACGTGCCTTACTATACCATATAAATGCCAACATTTCTACTATGACAATGATCCCCATAATAATGAGGATCAATTTTGCTTAGTAGCATTGTGTTGGTCTACATCAATTTGAGCAGTGGTTATGCCACTGCAACATAGAGTTGTGAAAACCTGTTGAATCAAATAAACATAAATAATGTGAGTCTAATATTTTTTAACTCAACTTAAATGTTTAAAATTTAATATTTAAAGACTTGAAAAAAATTTCATGCAAGTAGGGAATTTTGTTTCAATCGGGAAAACATTTTATAAAATGCTAAATCAATAACATTACAACTGTCAAAATAGCACAAGTCTTGCAGGTTAATGAATTTGAAGAGTTAGGATGGACCGACCTTTCATTTAAATGACCAATCTAACCCAATCCTTGTAGAGCTGTGGGATGTGATAGGCTAGCCCTTTTCTTTTTTTTTTTTTTAGAATTATTTTTCTTTTCAATCTAAATTCAAACTTAAAATTTCATCAATATATTAAGTTTTCAACATGTATAATAAAATTACATAAAAGAATATAATAGTTACAATAAAATATGCATCATAGATATGATTAGTGCTACTTTCAATTACAATCTTATATTTGAAATATACAACATCAAGAATTGAGAAGACTTTCAAATCAAATATGATAAATAATGATAATGAATTTGAGTCATCTATAATTATATCTTCATGTTGTAACATTTGCGTATATATTGTTGGAATTTTCACTTTGTTTCTTCGTCCAAATTTAATTAGCAAAAAAGGAGAGAGGAATTCGAACCCTCGATTCCATACTCAAAATAATCGTAGGAAATCCTTTGATAATTGTTCAACTTGACTCGATAGTGATACGATCACTGGAGACGACTTAAGATTTATTTTGTTCAGTTTTCAACCTACTTCTTTGGCAAAAGTGAGTTAATTGTTTATTTATCGAATTCAAGGGTGAATCAACTTTTTCACGCTATCGTGAATTCAAAGGATTTCAACCCATTCCCTTGTGACTTGAATATTTTTTGACATACACTAGTATATGTCCCTGCGTTGCGCAGATATTTTAAAATAAAAAATATTTAATTTAAACATATATAATATGAATTTTACTGAGTAACAGAAGTCCATTGTAATCATATATGATCTTTGATTTTTATATAAACATCTGATGCTAATAAAATTTTATCCCAATTCGAAAATGATATATTCCTCAAAAACGTTAAACATTATTCTAACAACTTCTCTTTTGCATAATATAATAAAGAATAATAGCATACGTATGTGGCGTGCATTTAATTGATATTTCAGTTAATTGATCAAACTTTAATTTATAAATTAGATTTCGACCTAATATTAAAAATAATAAATCTATTATTTTAGTGACTACTTCTAACAAAGACGTCAAAACATTATTCTAACAACTCTTTTTCTCTAATATATTGAATATTAATAACATATGTAGTGTGTATTTAATTGGTATTTGTATTATTAATTAAACTTTAAATTCATAGTTCAGATTTGAACCTACAACTAAAAATATAATTCTGTTTTTAGCTAAAATTTTATATATAATTTACAAATTGCAAGTGTAATAATATTCTCCTAGAGTGTAGCAATAGGCGCTCGTGACAATGGCCCCAATAAAAAATATTGATGTTTATTTTGATTTAGAATTTCTTTTCAAAGCATCATAAATTTATACTCCCAAAACCTATGTGCATCGCACACACGACACACATATATATGAATGAGTAACAACAATTAATTAAAAGTAACTGAAATCTAGAAGAGTATTAAAGGTCATCAAACTTTGTCATGTTAATTTTGTTAGTATGATAAATATAAGTGGGTGATTTTTTAATATAAAAATCTCAAATTGAGTGATTGTGTTGATGAAACAAAATTCAACGATGTT
Source organism: Solanum medicagineum (assembly GCA_026153255.1). Taxonomy (NCBI): domain Eukaryota; kingdom Viridiplantae; phylum Streptophyta; class Magnoliopsida; order Solanales; family Solanaceae; genus Solanum; species Solanum medicagineum. The sequence goes on from JAPFFP010000002.1 coordinate 9,944,781, forward strand.
GCTATTTTTATAATCTAATGACATTTTAAGATATTAATTCAAAATATTGAAATAATATGTTAGTATAATTAGTCGTATTAAATACTGAAATACTGAGTGTAACTTGGGTGACATCAATTGAGTATTAGGGTAAAAGGTTAATAGGCTTATATGAGTAGGATGATGTCTAGCCTTGTGATATAGTAAGTTAGTATAATTAGTCGTATCTTTATATCTTGCGTTGTCATTGCTCGATGCTTAGTATGGTTAGTCATATCTTTATATCTTGTGTTGTTATTGTTCGGTTTATATTTGTTAGTTTTATTGTATTTATATATTATTATTGATTTTTCACTTTAGTCGATTATCTTTTCTCATTTCTAGTATCTTTTGTTAGAGTGAAATCAACATTCATGCAGCGGAAGCACAATTTAGAGGATCTAGACTCACATAATATTTTTTAATGTCAAACGAAATCAAGAAAAGACATACCTTTGGAAGCTTTGTGACAATTCGTTCTCTGTAGCAGAATCCAGGACCATCCAGGACCACGAACTTCTACTGCTATCTCATTTATACACTTAATATTATCTTGTGTGGGCAAGATTTTTCCTCAAGAAAACTGTCTCTCAACACCCTAGTCTTCTCCCCTATTTATCCCCTTTTTTCCAAGGCTCAAGGAAGAAGAAGAAGGGTCAGAAAACGTTTTTGGGTGTTAAGGGCCAATAATGACTATTGAATCAATAGTCATTGATCCCTAATATCTCCAAAATGTTTTTTTCATTAAGAACCAAATATTTCTTTTAATTTTGTTTTAAATAAATAATATATTTATCATAAAAATGAAATATATAAAAGGCCAGCTTTTAAAACTCCTACAATATTATTTACATTTTCGAAAATTGATCAATAAACCAGATGCAGTAGGGACCATGAACTTATTAATAGAGGCTTCCTATTATGATAATAATTCTTAATTAAAAAAATTATCATATCACAATAAATTATAAACTATTCCACTAAAAGTTTTTAACTGAATTCCTCAATTTAATTTCAAAATCCATCATCACATCTTATTTTAACTCCCCGTGTTAGGATTACCAACACCATTCAATAAATCAATTTTTCTGAAAATAATTTAATTTATTGATTAAATTAATCATTTACTACTTTACTTAACTTATTTCATGACAGATATTAAAATCCACCTACAGGGTTTTCATCTGAAAACTTATAAGTAACCGTAAAGGGGTGTCTTCAACTCGGGATCGAGACACGGTTCTATCAACCAATTATTATTTCACTAATATAATTCGTCATTATCCAATTTACTAGGATTTTATCCACTCATTGAAAAAGTCTCACCTTTCAATAGATTAAAATAATAAATCAAATCACATAGATCATAATAATTATATCAAGATTAGGAGTATAAGTACATGTAATAAATTTGAGAATTTATTTATAAAAATTCAGAACATAAATAAATTTCTCCAATTGGTCCGTTCAATACACACAAAATGTACTAGCACAAAAAGTCAGAATTTAACCACTCCCATAATCAAGATCAAATTATATTTAGTCTTGTGCTACGATCAATCAAGATGTTAGTCCCACTTCATCTTTGATCGTGAACAATATTTTATAACTTATATGAACCCATAATTTTAATCTTTTGTGTATGAGTTAAAATACTCCATACACAAAATTATCTACAATATAAGTAAAGGACACACATATGTACAAAATGATTTATTTAAACCAAGACTTTATTATAACAACACAAATAGTCTTTACAAGGGATTCAAAATATCATAATACAATTACATGGTTAATGTATATCCCAAAAATCTCCCACTTAGACTCATAACCATACTGCAACAATTTTAACACCCATTTCTTCTATATGATTATCGAAGACCTTCTGAGATAAGCCTTTCGTAAATGGGTCCGCCAAATTATTCTTCGATTCAATCTTCAAAACTCTCACATCACCCCTCTGAGTTATATCACGAATTAAATGATATTTCCTCTCAATGTGTTTACTTCTCTTGTTGCTACGTGGTTCCTTTGAGTTCGCAATTGCGTCACTGTTATCACAATAGAGTGTGATTGACGCTTCTACCAAAGGGACCACTCCAAGCTCTTTTAGGAAGTTTCTGAGCCAAACAACTTCTTTAACTACCTTAGAGGGAGCCAAATATTCAGCTTCCATGGTGGAATCAGCAACACAAGTCTGCTTGATACTCCTCTATACCACGACTCCACCTTCTGAAGTAAACACATATCCTGAGGTTGATTTTCTTGAATCTTTATCTGATTGAAAATATGAATCTGTATATCCAATAGGTACAAGATTTTCAGGATGAAAAACAAGCATGTAATCCCTAGTTCTTTTCAGATACTTGATTATATGCTTAACCGTTGTCCAAAGTTCTAGTCTAGGATTAGACCGAAATCTGCTAACCATACCTACAGCAAAATAAATATCTGGTCTAGTACATAACATAGCATACATGAGACTCCCTACAGTAGAAGCATAAGGGACTGTCTTAATTCTCTCTATCTCATCAGTCGTTTTGGGTGACTGATCTTTTGACAAAGTAATTCCATGTCTAAAAGGAAAAAATTCCTTTTTGAAATTTTGCATGTTAAACCTTGTAAGAATAGTGTCTATATAAAGTGCTTGAGACAAGCTTAATATCCTTTATTTACGATCTCGCATAAGCTTGATCCCAAGGATATGAGCCACTTCTCCCAAATCTTTCATATCAAAACGAGTCGACAACCATTCTTTGACCGAATTTAGCATGCTCACATTGTTTCCTATGAGCAAAATATCATCAACATACAGAATCAAAAATGTTACTCCATCTCCCTCCCACTTTTTATAAATGCATGATTGATTTTCAAGTTGACCAAAATCAAAAGTCTTAATCGACTTGTCAAAACAAATATTTCATGCCCTAGATGCTTGTTTCAATCCATAAATGGATCTTTTAAGCTTACAAACCATGTGTTCATTTTCACCTTCTATGAAACCCTCTGGTTGTGCCATGTAGATGCACTCATCAAGACTTCCATTTTGAAAGGCTGTCTTGACATCCATCTGCTAGATCTCATAATTGTAATGAGCAGCTATGGATAAGAGAATTCTAATGGATTTAAGCGTAGCAACCGACGAAAAAATTTCCTCATAATTTATTCCTTCTTTTTGAGTGAACCCTTTCGCAACAAGCCTAGCCTTATAAGTTTTCACCTTTCATCCACACCTCTCTTTTTCTTGAAGATCCACTTACACCCTATAGGTTTAACACCCACAGGTGGATCTACAAGATCCCAGACTTGATTAGAGTACATAGACTCCATTTCAGATTTCATAGCAACAATCCACATTTCATCATCTATATCATATAGTGCTTCGGCGTAATTTAATGGTTCTATATTAGGCTCTTCAAGGATTCTATCGTATGATTCTCCCAACAGCGTAAGCCTTTCAGGCTTTCTAATAACTCTCCCACTATGACGACTAGCAACTACAAGATCGACTACTTCTTGAACTAAGGGAAGATCACTCTGAATGTCCTCCCGAATAGGTTCCCCCACAATGGCAGACTGCCTAAAATTGCTCCCACTACTTTGTGGCAGTGACAAATTAGGAGTTGGCTCGAGTGCAGTTTCTTGTACCGCCTAAGCTACAAATTTGTTGCCTATTGACATGTCTCCCACTACGTGGTCGTAATGGAATGTCAACAACCGATTGTGGAACCCGTTCTGTTGACTCATGAGTAGTTACTCTTTGGGATATTTTATGTAACACAAGTTTACTTCTGGGAACATGGTTCATTAAATAGCCTTGTTCTAGAAACTTGGCATTTGTAGAAACAATCACCTTTTGTTCTTTAGGACAGTAATATAACCTCCCTTAGTGCCTTCTGGATATCCAATGAAAATACATACTTCTGTTCTAGATTCCAACTTATCCGTTTTACCTTTTAGCACATGTGTTGGACAGCCCCAACCTGAATATGTCGTAGGCTAGGCTTACACCCATTCCATAATTCAAATGGGGTTAACGAAACAGATTTGGAAGGAACCAAATTCAGAATGTAATTCGCAGTTTCCAAGGCATAACCCCAAAAGCTAAAGGATAAATTAGAATAACTCAACATTGATCTAAACATTTCCAAAGAGTTCTATTTCTACGTTCCGCCATACCATTTTGTTGAGGTGTTCCTGCGACAGAATATTGAGAAGTAATTATAGGTATTGAATGAATTTAGTAGAAAGGTATTCACCACCACGATCAGATCGTAATATTTTAATATGTTTACCATGTCACTTTTCCATTTCAACCTTAAATTTTTTGAATTTTTCAAAGCATTCAGATTTACGGAGCAACAAAATGTATCCATATTTTGAGTAATCTTCAGTAAAGGTTATGAAATACTCAAAACCACCTCGTGCTTGTATATTCATCGGATCATACAAATCAGAATGAATTAATTCCAACTAATTAGAGGTTCTATTCCCTTTAAAAGGGAAAGGTCTCTTCGTCATTTTGCCTTCTAAAAAGGATTCACAGGTTGGTAGTGCCTCCATTTTTAATGAACTCAAAGGTCCATCAGAAACCAACCGTGAAATTCAATTAATATTAATATGACAGAGACGTAAATGTCATAAGTAAGTTGGACTCAATCCACGAATATGCTTTCTTTTGTTGGAAACATCAATATTATTTAGTTCATTATGTTGTAGTATGGTATGCAAAATTTCACATATAAATAAATCATACATCCTTGGAGCACTATGGAGAAAAAGGTTATTACGCTTAATAATAGCACAATTATTATTAATGAAAATTGAATAACCAGCATCGATTATTTTCGAAACTAAAATTAAGTTCCTCCTTAGCAAAAGTACATAAAGGACATTGTTCAAAATGAGAATCCTAGAAGGACTAAAAGAAATAGAAATAACTCCTATAGCTAGAGCAGGTGCTGGTTCTCTATTGGCTTGAAAAACAGAGAATTCATTTTCACTTAATTGTCGTGTTAACTGAAACCCCTGCAAAGAAGTGCAGACATGATCAGTGGCTCCCGAATCTACAATCCATCATTGGATAGAAATAGCCCCTAAAAATAGGTTTCAATGACATTAAGAAAAGAATTACCTTGCAGGACAAAGCATTGCTTCTTCTAATGACCAGGATGCTTGCAATGGAAACATTTGCCTTTTGGCTTGGCTACACCACCCTTGGGACCTCTTTGTGTCACAGCTTTGCAGGGCCTTTTCTTCTTCTTATTTTGGGCTTTAGCCGATTTAGAAGAAGATGGGCCAGCGGTGTCTAGCAACAACGCAATAGGAGTGCTGCTTGATGATAGTCTTTGCCGCCTGCAACTCATTCAACAATTTCACCAATGATAAGTCCATCTTGTACATATTATAAGTCAAGCAAAATTGTTGAAAACTGTCCGGCAAAGTCTAAAGGACCATCTCAACTTGAGACTCCTTATCAATCTTAGCACCAAGTATTTCCAGTTCATTCAAGTAAATCATCAATTTTAGCACATGCTCTCGAACTGAGGAACCTTCAGCAATTTTGGTGGTTAAAAGTGTCTTCATCGCATTCTGATTTGCAGCATGATTCTGCTCCCCAAACATCTCTTTGAGAGATGCGAGCATATCGTAAGCAGAAGGCATTGACTGATGTTGATGCTGCAAGACATTCGCGATGGAGGCAAAAATGTAGCACCTTGCCATCTCATCAGCTTTTACCCACTTATCATAGGCCTCAACCTCTTCTGGAGTAGGATCAACTGGTTTAATGGGTCATTCTTCAACCAGAACAAATTTGTAGCCCTCAGTAGTAGAAACAATATCTAGATTTCTTTTCTAGTCTACATATTAGGACCTTCCAACTTATTTTGATTCAAGATAGTAGTTAAAGGATTGAAGGAAGACATACTTAGTTTAAGAGATAAAATAAAACAGATCATTAGACATATGCAATATTAAAAAAACACTAGACACATATAATCATGCATATGAACAGTTAGAATCGTTAGTGAAACTTAACTATTCCAATAAATATATGAGCATACTCAGGTATATTTTCACTTAAAACAGAAACATGGCCAACTCAATTAGAGAGTACTGTATTAAGTTGTGGTTGACATCTACTTAATCTTTTGAACAATGATTTAAAAAGCAACTTAGTTGGGAAGGTAAAACTGGTCATTAAATCAAAAGATATTACAAACAGGGCGCAATTAACATGATTATCCGATGGGGAAAAGGACCAAAGTCCATATATAAGCATATATTGCTGGTGTAAAACAATTTTAAAATCGAAAAACATCAACGCTTGTAACCCCACGGTGTTAATTTTTTTTTAAAAAAAAATTCAATTTTTCAAAAAACAGAAAGATGGCCAAAAATTCATCTAAACGACGTATTTTGGCCAAAAATCAGCGTACACCATGGCACAGCGGTGGATATTGCTCAGTGGGTCATTTTCAATGAACCAGCCAAAAATCATATCCATTGGAGTTCATGAAAATCAAAAAACTTCAATACCGATCAAATTTGACAATCATTGTCAGTTTAATGACGAGGGTAAATCAGACGGGTTATTCAACATGGCCCAACCGCTACACTACTGGTTTTAGCATTTTAAAAGCACTGTGGTTGGGCAAAGTCCAAAAACCAGACAGATTTTCCCTTAATCTCGAAAAATTATTTTTCTAGTTATCCGAAACTGTAAATTTTAGGGAAAAACTATAATCCTAACCAAGATTGTCCAGGCATGATGATGTTAAAAGAAACATTATAGTGTTAGACCCCGTAAATAATTTAATTGAGGTGAATTGTCACTTGGAAAATTTTGTAATATTGTGTATTTTACCTTG
>JAPFFP010000002.1:9969566-9985642 GCA_026153255.1 Solanum medicagineum
CTTTTACCCACTAGTGCAATTTTCATGGACCTACTCCACAGGGAGTAATTTTCTGGTCCAGTTAATTGAAAAGAAATCAAGGCATTACCCGGCGTGTCACATGGTTGTAGGAATAGCGGATGATTAGCGTCGATTACTGTACCAATTCTGACTGTCGTCGCCTCCGCAGTGATTTCTTCATCTTCAGATGCCATTGCCGTTGCTATCTGCTCCAATCGATTTTAACCTAGAACTCGTGAGGCTTAGACGAATCGTCAATTCCCTGGCGCTCTGATACCATGTAAAGAAACGACAGCCAAGAACCACAAAGAGTTTGAAGGGAACGGGATTGATTATTAGTCGAGGAAGAGCTCCGATAAGGGGGAGCTATCAGCTTCCTCTGTTCACTCGTCTATAAAGGGGAAATTTATATTTCTGATTAGGGATTTAATCCCTTTAATCCCCTATATATATACACTTCATAATAGTCCTCTCCTAATCCCATTACTTTATGGTTAATTAATCCTACTTAGACTAATATTTTGACTAGTTAATTTACTAGCCCCCCTTTTCCCTATATTATGTAATTATTAATTAATACAAATTAATTTTATCTCTAATTATTCACTATTCTCAACAGTTACATTTTTCTCACTATATATATATTATTTCTAAAAAAGCTGACCGTATTGTCAGTTTTGTAAAACAGGCGAAGCAAAATCGATAACGTAGAGTCTATTTATTTAGCATCAGTTTTTCTTAAGAAGTCGACCGGTTTTTCATCCTGTTTAGACCCATTGGTCAGTACGATGTACACAAAATCCTTTCCCTTTTATCCAAAAAAAAGAGAATGGATTAAACCTATCTAAATTATTACCTTTTTATTAGTTTCATATTAGAACTATCTAATTTATGTTATCCCATTGAATTATAACTTTCATGTGTTAAATCTCTTTAGCTATCACCTTTTCTATTGGTTTCATATTTGATCTATGTCTAATCCACTGAATTATAAATTTCAAGTGTAACATCCTTTTTCGTTTTTGTTAATTTCATATTTAAACAATGTCTAATTAATTTACGTTACTCCTTAAACTATTACTTTTAGGTGCTAAAACGCCTGGCTTGACTTTGGACCATCCACTAAAGGAAAATGAAGTTGGTGCAAATGTCATAATTAAATTCATTGAATAATAGTTTAATTGAAATCAATAGCTATTCATCTCCAAATTAAGTTGGTTGGTAATCTCATCTAATCTTTGAAATGATTAATATTTGAAAGGATTGAAGAAAAAATATTGAAAGATTTTTTGATGATGTACTCCATCCAAAACTTGGTATTTGTACAGTATTTACTATATCAAAATAAAGTAAAAAATAAAAAAAGACAAGACTATATATTTATCATTCTTTTATTTGTACAGTGTATGCTGGAAATAACCAACTTATTCGCCCACATGCTGGTCACATGAGTTGAGCTTCTTAGAAGCTTCCTTTCTCTGTACAACTAGCCTCTGATCCTATGACCATGATTTCATTTCTTTATCTTTGATCAAAGGCCTTGATTCTTCCACGTTATATTTAGATAGATACTTTGACTGCATCAAAGAAACATTTCTCTTGTCTGAAATCTAAAGCTTTCTCTTTGATGCTGCTTCTCAACCATCTACCAATCTCTCCTCATCTGAATAAGATTGCTTCACATATGAGGAAGATGATTTTATGTCAATATCCCCCCTCAAATTGGAGGGTGATGATGAAATTCCCAATTTGTTCAGTAGAAAATGATGGGAATCACTGGACAAAGATTTTGTGAAAATATCAACAAGTTATTGTTTGGAGGGAATAAAAGAGAGTGAGATTAAACCAGAAACAAACTGTTCTCTCACAAAGTGGCAATCCAATTCAACATGTTTTGTTCTTTCGTAAAAGACTAGTTCTTCACAGTGTGAATAAACCCCTGGCTATCAGAGTGGATAGGGATGGGCAAGGCTGGTGGAGTTAATAGATCTTTAGGAAGATGAACCGGCCAGGTAATTTCAGCAATTACCCTTCTCATTGATCTGTATTCTGCCTCAGCAGAAGACAATGATATGGATACTTGTTCTTTGATTTCCATGAAACAAGAGCACCACCAAGGGTAATAAAATAGCCATTAATGAAACGATGATTATCCCAACAAAAAGCCCAATCAACATCGCAGAAAGGTAGCAACTCAAATGAGGGATCTGATGAAAGAAGAATTCCTTGTCTAGGATCAGTGCGAAGATGCTGTAGAACTCGAAGTGCAACAGAAAAATGAGATTCTCAAGGTTGCTGCATAAATTGGCTAAAGTCAACATTGCAAAGCACAAATCCGACGTAGTGTGGCTTAAGTAATTAAGCTTACTCGCTAGATGCCTGTAAATGGTAGGATTGGAAAGAAGAGATCCGTCATCAGCAAACAATTTGGAATATGGATCAAGTGGGGAGAAGACTTCTGCACCAGAACAGTCAAATTCTTGCAGAAGATCTAAGGTGAACTTTCGTTGATTTATTATGAACCCATGTTTCCATGTTTTTCTTGAAGAATCTCCATGTCTAGAAAATAATTGATCTCTCCTAAATTCTTCACTTTGAACTCGATATGAAGAAAGGATTGAATTTGGGTGATTTCCTCAACGCCATTCCCACTAGTAAGAGTATCATCCACATAAACTGCTATGATTGAAAGTAGTAAGTAGTTCTCTTGAGTTCTTATAAAACAAAGAATAATTATTTAAAGAACTCATATAACTTTTGTAACACAATGCTCCAGCTAATCTGGCATACCATTTTCTGGATGCCTGTTTAAGTCCATAAAGGGACTTCCTCAACAAACAAACTGATTGGGAATTAGGAGGTATCATACCTGCAGGAAACTTCATGTAAATTTCATCTTATAAATCCCCATATAGAAAGGCATTAGACACATCGAACTAATTGATTGTCCAACCCTTTTTTGCAGCAATTATAAGTAGACATCTGATAGTGGTCATCTTGACCACTGGAGAAAATGTCTTAGTGTAATCTACACCTTCTTTTTGGATGTTTCCCCTTACCATTAGTCTAGCTTTTAGTTGTTCAATTGATCCACCTAATCTTTGCTTTACCTTATACACCCATTTACAAGGTAAAACTTTCTTTCTGGGGGGAAATTGAACTACATCCTAGGTGTGATTCAACTTCAATGCCTACAATTTCTATTTTATCGCATCATTCCAACCTGGATGTTGAGAAGTCGATGCATAACTATTAGGCTCTACAATGTTAGATATAGAGTGGAACACATATTGATTATAAAGAGCTAGGGAAACAAAAGAATATGATGATGCTTTAGTGGGATGACTGAAGCGAGAGGTAGTGACATCAGTGATGACAACAGAATTACATATGTAATCAGCAAGATATGCAGGTTTTTTAGGAACACTTCCTGATTTCCTTATTGGAGTAGTTATTAAAGGATTAGAACTAATAGGTGAAAGAGAAGGATTCAATGAAGTTAGTTCTGTAGGGATTGAAATTGGAGTGGTCGATGATTGAGGATCGTTACTAGTTGAGGAAGAAGTGTGTGATAGAGGTTGTGCACAAGCATCATTATTGTGAAATAGAGGGATGGTAAAAGAGTATGATGTGTGTGTAGGGAAACGACTAATGTGAGAGTGTTTTTTGGAGGCAAAGGGAAGATATGTTCGTGAAAATGAACATCTCTAGAGACAAACACTTTATTGAAATCAACATCCAAAAGCTGATATCCTTTTCTGCCCCTGAGGATATCCAAGAAAAATACAAGTTGATGCTCTTGGATCAAACTTTGTTCTGTGTTGGGATAAAGTATTAGAGTAACATAAGCAACCAAAACTCCTAAGTTCTTCATATTTGGGTGCTTTGCCAAAAAGGACTTGATAAGGTGTCTTTCCTTGAAGAAAACTGGAAGGAAGCCTATTTATTAGGAATGTAGCAGTAAGGATGCACTCACCCAAATAACTAATGGGCAGTTTAGATTGAAACATCAAGCCTCTAGCAGTCTCTAAAAGATGTTTGTGCTTTCACTCCACCACTCCATTTTGCTGTGGAGTGGCTATACATGAAGTCTGATGCAGGATCCCTTGTGATTGCAAAAACAAACTCTCTTGGGTTCCTTTGCCCAACTCTAGCATTGTCGGACCTAATACACCTCACTTTAAGGTTGAACTGCCATTTAGTCATAGAAAAAATATTCTTCAGAGCAGAAAAAGCATTACTTTCGGAACCCAACAAAAATGTCTAGGTTGCCCTGCTATAGTCATCTACAATGGTTAGAAAATATCTATAGCCATTGTAGGTGGAACATTTATAAGGACTCTATGTGTCAATATGAATTAAATCAAATATTCTCAGAGATTGAATTTTGCTGACAGGAAAAGGCAACCTAGTTTTCGTAGCTTTAGGACAGACGTCACTAACAAAAGAAGATTTGGAAGCAAAATGAATAAAACTCAACTTTTTCATTGTTGAATAAGAGAAATGCTGCAACCTTACATGCAACATTTACGATAACTGAAAAATAAACTGAAATTGAACTAGGATTAGACTTGGAATTGCTTCCTTTTTGAAAAGAAACCACATCTTCAAGATATTTAGAAAAGAAACCACATCTGCAATAAATATAATCTATCATCTACTTCATGGAAATCTTGAGTGTTCTTCATCAAAGGGTCCTGGAAGATGCAACCACTAGGAGTGAATAACATATTACATTTATATTGACAACATAACCTGTAGAAAGAAATAAGGTTATATTTGACGGTAGGAACATGAAGAACAGTTTCCAAAATTAAATTTGGAAGGATAGAAACACTTCCTATGTGAGTGACAGTGATTTTGAAAGAATTAGGTAGTGTTAAACTCAAAGGTACAGAAGGGTTTTCAAGGAAACAAAAGATCTAGAATCATAATACATATTTTTCAAAGCTCCTGAATCAATAATCCAGGTTCTCATATTGAACACAGAAAAATATTTTCCATGATATTTCATAATATTACCAGCTATGACAGTTGTGTTAAAGCCTGCATTTGAGGTTCCTGCATTTAAGGTTCCTATTTTAATATCCTTGGCCACCTGCTGAACTAAATTTGCATATTGATCTTTGTTCATGTTCATGTACGGGATGTAGTTGTTATTTACTACTTCTTCCTGCTAATTATTTCCTTTCTCTATTTTCTATCCTGTTGTAACACCATTTGCCTTTGCTAATCGTGGATAATTTTTTGTTTTTGTGAACTCAAAATCATCTGCAAAGCCATGAATTATATAACAATCAATCTCAAGATGACCTACCTTGCCACAGTAGGTACAAGACACATTGGCGTTATACTTTACCTTTCTTAGCTTTCCTTTCGACAGAGATTTCCCATTTCTTTGATTGTTTTTGCCTGCAAATTTACGTGTTTGTGTTGTCCCTCTTATAGTCTTGATTCCCTGACTTTTGATTGAACTTCCTTTGGGCTGCTGCGATAAAAGCACCAGATTCAATTGGGAAGGATGGATTTACATACACTTCTCTTTGATTCTCATCTTCAAGTAGTAGTGAATATGCATGATCAATACTTGGCAAGGGGATCATCATCAAGATGTTTACCCTTGCCTGTGCATATTTATTATGAAGACCCATTATAAACTTGATTATCTTATGATCTTTCAAGGATTTCTCCAACTTTGCTTTTCCTTCACATGTACATACACAAGTGCAGCAGATGGTATGAGTAAGAGAATTCAGTTTATCCCAGAGTCTCTTTAGCTTGGTAAAATACCCTGCTATGTCATTATTTGCCTGCACCAGACCTGAGATCTCTTTTTACAATTGATATAGCTTAGCACCATTAGATCTGCCAAACCTCTAGTCCAAGCTATCCCACAACTCCTTGGTAGTCTTGGAATAAATCACACTATCCCCAATATCCCTTGATAGAGCATTCAGCAACCATGATATCGCCATGTCATTGCAACAACTCCACTGCTCATAGTCAGTTGCAGTCAGATCAGGTGCCATACCTATTCCATTAATGAATCCAAGTTTCTTTTTTTTTCGCAGATAAAGCTTTGAGGACTCCTCTTTTCCACCCTGAAAATCCTATCCCATCAAAGATGGAGTTAACAATGGTCATTCCAGGTGAATCTGAAGGAGCAAGATAGTAAGGGTGATAGCTGTTGATTGGAGATGGAGCAGGAATAGGGGTTGCTGTTCCACTACAAACAACCTGTGGATCAGTGGTTTGAACCATTTTGAATCAATTTGATGATAGGATGAAGGTTGATAGATTGTATCGAGCTATTGCTCTGATACCATGAAAGGATTGAAGAAAAAGTATTAGAAGATTTTCTGATAAAGTATTCAATCCAAAACTTGGTGTTTGTACAGTATTTACTACATTAAAATAAAGTAAAAAATGAAAAAAGACAAGACTATACACCTGTCATTCTTTTATTTGTATATTGTATGCTGAAAATAATAAACTTATTCCCCCACATGCTTGTCACATGAGTTGAGCTTCTTGGAAGCTTCATTTCTCTGTACAGCTGGCCTCTGATCCAATTGCCATGATTTCATTTCTTTATCTTTGATCAAATGCCTTGATTCTTCCACGTTATATTTAGATAGATACTTTGACTTCATCTAAAAAGCATTTCTCTTGTCTGAAATCTAAAGCTTTCTCTTTGTTGCTGTTTCTCGACCATCTACCAATCTCTCCTTATCTGAATAAGATTGCTTCACACATGAGGAAGATGATGATTTTGTATCAATAATTTCATGCCATTTAACTTTAAATTCAATAACACATTTCACGTTACTGTAATATGCACTCCGCATGATAATTAAGGATGAAAGAAGAATTGACTATTTTTTTTCTAAAATTTTTTTATTTATGTAAAGATGATGGACACCTGTGGGCAGGAAAGGGGGGATGGGGGCTATTACACCTTAACATGAATAATAATATCACAATTTGAAATTTCAGAAGCGTTTTGGAGTCTTGAAATGAAATTTTGTCATTTCTATCAGTCTCGGAGTATGAAATTTGGTGTAGGAGCATTGCCGAAATCAAATTTGGAGTTACATTGTGGATTTGAGGTTTCAAGTTGGAAGTTTGAGTCAAATTTGATAAAGGATTAATTTTGGTCAACATTTTGAGTTCGAATACTCGAATTGAATTTTCATCAATTCATTGGTTCAAGAAGTGATTTTAGCTCTAACATGAGCTTTAGTAAAATTTTTGGATGTTTCGAAAGCATTTTGGTATTTTTAATGCTTTCAGTTGCTTTTGTTGTGACTAATTGGGTTCCGGGTCAAGAAGACCTCAGTTTCAATATTGAGTACATCCAACACCCTTATCTTGTAATAGTGGTGCTGTTACGCCCTAAGAGGCCGATACTCAGAGTCTATTGCTAGTCCCCAAACGAATCACTTAACCTCATCAAAATCATTCATCCAACAATATTTAAAAATCAGCGGAAGACAAAGAGAGTAAATGGGCAATCTAAGTCTCAAAATAACATATTAAATAACATGGTTAATCGAAAGGAAACTAGCCCAACAAGTCTCAACATCAGTACTCAACTCTAGTATATGAAGCCTCTATCACTATCAAGTGGTACAATGACAGACCCATGGGTACCCCAAAATAAAATAAAGCTAACTCAAATCTAACTCTAATAAGCAAGATGAAATAAATGCAATGATCCTCCGAAGTAAAGGAGGGTCACCAACTTAGCCCAAATGCTCAGAATTCTCAGCGGTACGCTTTTTGACGATCTCTAGTACCTGCCTCTGTATCATAAAATGATGCAGATCTAAAGGGGAAAACAGTACGTGAAATATACTAGTATGTAAAATAGCTGAATGAAACAGAAAATAAGTAGAATAATCTGGAGATAACATCAATTCATAATTATAACCAATCAGAATGTCAAATGTCTATCTAAACAAGAATAAAGAGTAGAAAAGTGACCCATCAACCAAATCAAACCTCATCAATCAACTCAGACTCAACTAATTAAAAGTCAACCAAACTCATCTCATCTTGACTCAGAGTACTCGATGTGGGAACTTTCTGGGAGTTTCTCTTATCCAACAATAATCACTTATGAGCCGTTTCGTACTTGCAAGGTAAAGAATGAATCGAATCTACTAGGGATCCGGCCATCAACAAGTCCTCTATTAGTTCATGGACTTCCAATCAAGAGGGTACCTTAATGTAATGTAATGGTTCTAATCCTTACCTAAGTTTGGTAACATAGTTAATGAGTGCGAGTTAGATGTACTCTTACCCATTTCAGTGCTCGATACTTCTCCCAAAACTAAATGCTCATAAAAGTCATCCATCTCAATCCGACTCATAAAGACTCTTATCATCTCATCAACTCTATTTCAATCAGGCCTTCCGACCTATCATATCAACATCTCATCAACTCAACTCCCAGTCAATCTCTCAAAGAGCTCAGACCAATCATTGGGGAAACAACTAATTAGACAAATTATCAGAGTTCGTTTATGAGTGCTTGTAGGACCATCAAGTTCTCTCAACCTATCATTATGCTCATATCACAATCACAACCAACATTCTCAAGTTAAGGCTCTAGACTCAATCCCTAGGTCCATTCATGCATGCTTTCAAAAAGTTAATGTATAAGGTTTATACAATATCTCATGAAAAGTATTCAATTCAATAAAACAAGTTTATGATGATCATCAACATATGAAAATATATGTAATAAACATAAATTTCAAGAAAATAATCAAGAAAGAATTTAAGAAACATGTATGGGGACTCCTGGACTCTCAACTACTCTATTACCATCTATGACACACATCAGAGAGCAATCACATGCTCTAATTTAGCATTACATACCTGATGTGAAGCTTTCGGACAATCAATCTTGAAGGACTCTCCTTGAACTCCTCAATCCCTCGCTCCTCTCCTCTTCTTTTCTCTTTAGGCCTAATCTTTATCAAGAACTTAGAAAGGCTTAAGAATGGGTTAAAGAAAACTTTTTTTATACCAAAAATGACTTATTTTAATCATATTTTGAGTCTAGGTTGGGTTGGGAAAGGTATGGAATGCCCTTTACGAAAAACTGAAAAAACGTTCGGCTCGAGACATGGGGTCCGCGATGCGGGCCTTGTGTATTTTTGTATTTTTTGCCAAAAATGTTTTGAACGAGGATTCTCTAATTTTGTAGAAAATTTTTGGACAAAACCTAAGTGTTGGTCCACAACTGGTGCATGTCGCGCACTCTTACTCAAATGTATTTTCGCATCGAAAAACTATCTTTTGATCTGATTGCTCTAAAAATCAACCGAGACCACTTTCTTGCTCAGTTTTTCATGTTGATCGTATATCCGACCTCATATTTTCCATCAGATATGGAAAAATGCATTATGCTCATATCTCTACTCTAGGAGTATTTTGGTAATTTTACCGAGTGTTACAGGTGCAGTTGTATACTCAGGAGGAGTCTAATCTCCTCCAATCTCAGACTTGATCTTGGGGGAGATGCCCCCTCATAATCTCAGGCTGGCCTGCTCCTCGACCCCAACCCCTATCTCATCCTCCAACTCTAGCCCTACCTCTACCTTGAACTGGGGCCTCAATAACAATCTTAGTGATTGACTCTCCTCTAACAAAAGATGATGCTCTAGTCCTGGC
Organism: Solanum medicagineum; assembly: GCA_026153255.1. Classification (NCBI taxonomy): domain Eukaryota; kingdom Viridiplantae; phylum Streptophyta; class Magnoliopsida; order Solanales; family Solanaceae; genus Solanum; species Solanum medicagineum. The sequence continues at coordinate 9,979,251 of JAPFFP010000002.1, forward strand.
CATCTTCAAAAGAATAAATGACACACAACACCAACTCAAGGGTTCACGCATGACTGATTTGAAAGAGATAAAAAAGATAATTTTTCTAACAGTTTCCATAGCCTTTCAAAGATAGGCAAGAAGCATTTCTGTGCCGATCCTTAAGACTCTATTTAGTTGGACCTGTACACATATAAGACCTATGAACCTAGGAATCTATTAGATTTTCTTCTTAGTCATTTGAGACTTTTCGAGAAGACATTCAGAGGTAATTGTTAGTCATTTGGTGGATCCTCTTGTTCCTTTATTTATACTTTGTTCTATTTTAGAAAAAAGACATTGAGATCTACATTTATCTTTTAATTTGGCTTTTTCAGTTGTGACTTGTACTCATGACAATAAGATTTTGGGGGTATTATTGAGAATGACGAAGTTTTACATACTTTTGTTATATTTATTAGTTTCTTTTTATTTATTTTCATTTGTATTTGTTGGGTTTTGATTGACTTGTCTAATTGGTAGAATAAGACTAGTGTCATCGTATCCACTTTTGAATCGTAATAGTTCTTTTTATAACTATCATATTCTTTGGTCGATCTACATATACAAAAAAAGATTGCTCATCTACTACATAATATGAGAGTACACAATATCGTGAGAAATCACCTCATAAATTCACTCAGAATAAAAAAGAGCTTCATATAAGTATTAGCTAACACTTGTTTTCTCTTTTTCTCCCATAAAAAGAACTCTAAATTTAACAACCTATCTTGAGATGAGAAGTCTCACATTGGCAAAACAGAGGAGAGATGTTGAGTATATAAGTAAACAAGTCTTACCTACTAGTGACACATTTTAAAGTCGTGCGAGCCGAGGCCCAAAGCTGACAATATCACTAGCGGGTTGGGCTGTTATAGATGGCATCAAATCCACTCCTGTGTCATCCTTGTCGATGTGGGATAGAGTTTAACTGAGTTTAGGTAAATTCCGATAAGGGGGGATAAACCTCAGTGCTGAGTCTAGGTGAATACCATACGGTGGGGCAAACCTTAGTGAGGATGCTGAGTCCATAGAAGAGGTGTATGTAACAACCCATCTTAAGATGAGAAGTCCCACATTGGCAACCCACAAGAGAGATGCTGGATATATAAGTAAATAGACCTTATCTATTAGTGACTCATTATAAAGCCGTGCGAGTATAGGTCCAAAGAGGACAATATCACTAGCGCGCTGAGTCATTACAGATGGTATTAGAGCCACTCCAGAGTCAGCCTTGTCGATATGAGCTAGAGTTTAACTGAGTTTAGGGGAATCCCAACAAGACGGAGCAAACCTCAGTACTGAGTCTAGGCAAATACCATATGGTGGGGCAAATCTCAGTGAGGATGTTAAGTCCATAGAGGGGGTGTATGTAAAACCCATTTGGAGATGAGAAGTCTCACATCGGCAAAACACAGGAGAAATGCTGGGTATATAAGTAAACAAGTCTTACCTACTAGTGACACGTTTTTAAGCCATGCAGGCCTAGGCCCAAAGCGGACAATATCACTAACGGGCTGGGTCATTACACTCAAAGACCCTATGACTACATTATAAATGCTACCAAGTGAGAAAGAGTGAACCTTTATTTTATCGAGTTATAAATATTTTTCAACAAGAGAAAAGGACTAGCTAAATATGAATACGTGGTGTTTTCATTCAGACAAAGAAAAATCTAATTATGATTAAAAACTCAGGACAAATATTCAATAACTTATAGTATTGTCCCACATATTGGTCCAAGGAATAAATTGTTTCCCGCCTAATTTTCAAAGTTAAATTATCATTGTTAATATAAGGTATTGAGTTGAATATTATAGATCCTTTTCCAAGATTCATTTATTCCACAAATAGAAAAAAATACAGGTCTTCTTATCTCTACCTTCTTTGAATTAAATAATCATGAAATATTATAACTATGGTTGACCTAAGGATAAGGTTTCAAAATTCATGGACGGATCTAGAGGTAGCAAGAAAATTTAATTGAACTTCCTCAATAAAAAGTTACACGATAAATATAAGTTTTTTTTATTTTTTTTTTTTTAAAAAAGTTTTCATATGTATAGATAAATTTTGGACCTTGCAACATAAAATTAAAAGTGACTTGATGATTAAGGGGTTTAAATTCACCTTAAGATTTTAAATTCAAATTTGAAGCACATATTTAATTTTTTGAACGCCTTGTAAAAATAATGAATCCACCAATTCCAACAATCGTCTATTCGATTTTCTTTTCAATCGACCAATATTGTAATAGTAGGGCCAATTGCATGATTGGACTTTGACCTCAATTTTTAAGATTGTGGTAATGACAATAGGAATTTCTCCAATAATTGGCTTTTGTTGGATCCTCTTATATGAGATGGGCTACTTCTTACATAAATGATAGGTGGAGAACATATATACTCCATATGCTTGCATTTATTTTTTTCTTGTCTTCTGCTCCTCCTTTCTTCAACCTGTTTTAAGGTGAAACAAGAAATCAAGCTAAAATAATAATATTAGAAAATTGCATGGTAGGGTCATGCACATTCATCCAATATCAAATACAGGGGTGGAGCTATATTCACCTAAGGTGGTCAGATGAACACTCTTTGTCAGAAATCTTTTTTGAATATATAGGTTAAATATAGATATTTTGATATATATCAATTGTTAAATACCTTTGATACAAAAATCACCAACCCATGTTTTAAAAATATGAATACTTGACGAAAATGCTGGCTCCGCCACTGATCAAATATCGACTTTGATCAAATTTTCAAAATTGAAAAACTTCTCCAAATTTCTTTCGATCAATTTGAAAATCATATCACTCATCCCTACAAGTTATAATACCAATTTAACACTATAGGATGAGTCAAACAAGAAAAACAAGCGAAAATCACAAAATGATCTTGAGAATCATCAATCACAATAATTATGATCTTCTACTATTTATCGACCTTACACAAAAATAGTAAAGAAAAGAAAAAGAAAGAATAAGACGATGTCCATTCATTATATGGAAAGCTAGCTTTCCATAATCTTCCCATTTTGATAGATTTGACATTTTAGCTATGTGTTTATCATCCTGAAATTGACATTAAGTGGTGCAGGGACACTGTATAAATGAGTATCATAGCCAATGAAGGAAAAAAAAAAAAAACGTGCAAACCATATTGAATAAAATAAACAAAAATTATTGATTGGGATTAAATTTTCAAAAATTGAAAATATTTTCCTTGGTGTTATACTTTTATTAAACAATCGAGGAAAAAATTGAAACAAATCAATAAATCATATACATAAATTTTACATATACAATATATAAATTTTTATATTATTATAAATACTTAGTATTATTAGGCTAATGAACTGTAGCCCTTGAGGTCATATCTTAAAGGGAAGTCATGGATTTAAATTTCTTTATTCAAAGAAAAAACTGTGAAAATTTACCTATAATATTTTCTTACGTTGTATTTCTTGTCAATTTCATTCACTTGATTAAACTTATCGATTTTAAGATATTTTGTCCATAATTCAATATTAGAACTTTTAAGATTGAAAAGGATGCAAAATTCTTTTCTAAAACCAAACTGGTGGATATTAATTATATCTCGTTAAATTGATTTTAATAATTAAAAGTTTTAGTAAATTGATTTGATTTTGATTTTAATTTTAATAAAAAATCATATTCAAATTGAACCGTGAATCCCTCCTAATTCCTATCTGATTTTGATTAATTCTTGCCTAATAAACTAGTTTTTTAGAATTTGAGTTAGACTTATAACAACAATAATATATCCAATATAATACCACAAGTGGCTGGGTTAGGGAAGATAGGATGTACATAGTTCTTACCCCTACCTTTTATGGGATAGAAAAATTATTTTCAATACATCCTTAACTCACGAAAGTGTAATGGTAGGAGGATTAGAGAAAAATAACGACATCAACTAGCAAAGATACACAACAATCGACGTAGAAAGAAATATTAAAACTGAAGAATAAAATAGCATGTCCATATTAGGTCAGACTACTAAATAAAAAGAAGATGAGAAAAGGAAAATAGCTCCCTGCTTCCCCCCTCATAAAAGTACTACAATACATGACTATCTACTATACTTCTATCGAATCTTCGACCTCTAAAATTTTTTATCTAAGGTCATATTTTTAGTAAGTTAAAAATGTGTCATGTTATGTGTGATTACCTCTTCCCAATTTTTATTAAACCTCATAAAATCTTCTAGAGCCTAACTTTCACACTTCTTTGTTGTACCTGGGTACACCTCTTCTTCATATGTCTGAATCATTTTGGCTTACTTTTCTCATCTTGTCTGCCACCAGAAGGGGATCTTCGTGGAAGGGTGGAATTGCAAATGCACTGTTTATTTGGAAGAAAAACTTTTTCATTTCTAGCTTGTCATTTATAACTTTGTTCCTAATCCTTCGTTCCTAACCCAAGTCTCTCTTATTAAGCCCACACCTTTTTTATTTTATGATCCATATTTTTTAAAAAAATATGATATCATCAAAACCAATAACCGTATATCACCATTCCATTTGTTTTCTTTGTTTTTTTTTTTTTTTGTTGCATAGTTTAGACTCCCATATTATGTTGTTCATGCTATGAATATCTAACCTTCTGCATACATGGGATGTTTAGAGTATTGTCCCATATATTGGTTGAAGAAATAAATTCTCTCCCGATTCTTCTACATCCTTATCTTTTAATTATGAGCTAATTTTTGGAATTAAATTAAAGTATATTTTCTTAATATAAGGTATTGCGTCTGAATATTTTAGATCCTTTCCCAAGATCCATTTTTTGCACAAATCGAAAGAAAAATCAAGTGCTCTTACTTCTACCTTCTTTGTGTGCAATTGTACTGGTAGGGTCAATTGCATGATTGGGCTTTGACCTCAAATTTTTCAGATTGTAGTAATAACAATATTTAGAAATCTCTCCAATAATTGGCATTTGTTGGATTCTCTTATAGGAGATAGGCTACTTTTTGCCACAAATGAAGGGGGGGGGGGGGAACATAATATATATGTTGCATTTATTTTATTTTCTTGTCCTTTCCTCCCTTTTCAACCAAGTTTTAAGGTCAAACATGAAATCAAATCAAAATAATAATGTCGGGAAATTGCATGATAGGAAGTGTCCTGTGATTTTTAGTGGTCAGAGCAATTATAGTGGTAATTGTACTTTGAAAGGGGTGACACATTAGTGTGCATATATTGGAAGCAAAGTGGAATTTCCAAAAACAAAATGCGGCTTACTTGGGTTCCAATTTGTGGAAGAGTCCTTAGACATCATGACTACAAATATGACTAAGAAAAGACTTAAAATAATGATGATAGGGACATGATTTGGTCCCAAATCTGAAGTATATAACTAAACACAACTATATATTTACTAGTGTGCTGTCATCTTTTATTGTATTCACTTTACTTTTCTTGGTGAAGTAGGGAAGGTCTGGGTATGAAAAAGGGGTATAACCTCTAAATTAAGCAATGTTTTGATTTTAACATAAGTTATGATGAAATTAATTATGTAATGATTAATTATGATGAGATTAATTAATCCGGTATTATTTCTTAGTGCATGTTTAGTTTTATTTACCAAAAGAATAATATGAATTGCATAATTAATTTATAAGAATAACTTGTTGTTTGCAAAAACATTTCCCGTAAATGTAAAATGTGTGAAGCTTTTGCCTGGTGAAACCTTTCAAACTTTAAAAACCTATTTTGATCCCCTAGTCCAGGAGCTAGAGTCCACGGCTCATAGACCCTTCAACGGGTAATGAAATCCTTCATGTTTTGACTTCCGGGATTCAAAATTTTATCAAGTCTAGTGCCTATCCTCGAGGACTATCTACGGTCCGTAAGCCCAACCATAAGCCATAGATGGTCTCGTACTTGCATATCCAAAACCCAATTCCTACACCTTTTCTAGTTTCTATAACTTTCCAATGTACGGGGTGTTACAACATCAATAGGCTGAACATAAGTCAAGTATGCTAGACACCCCTACCCGACTATTTTCTCAGCTCGAATATAAGATATAACCTTATATTGCTTAGACTCCCTTCCCACTCTAGTCTTTCCTTACTCGGGATTTCTAGAGTTATAATTTTAGTATTACAATTAAGCACTGCATGATAGAGAAAAATCAAGTCATGCCTAAGATCATGTCAAAATCGGTCAAGTCCAACAACAACAACAACAACATACCCCAGTACCTCAAAAGGCTCCCGCTCATTGCGGGGTGAGGGGGGGTCGGATGTACGCAACCTAACCTCTATATTTAAAAACATAAAGCGGCTGTTTTCAGATGACCCATGAGGAGCGTCGAAAGTTGCATTGACTAACTGCTACTTCAC
>JAPFFP010000002.1:10000706-10011524 GCA_026153255.1 Solanum medicagineum
AGATCAATGATAGTATCCCTATGATAAATGGACACTACACAAGCTCTATAGATTCTCTCAGCTTAAATGGGCTCACCCACTGGAGAAGAAACATCAAAGGGTTTGAGAAGACTCTCAGTGGTTCTATCAAATCTACTAGCCACATAAGGAGTTACAAAAGATAACATGGCACCTGGATTCATCAACACATAACAATCAATAGAAAAGACTCAAATTATACTTGTCACCACATCTGGGGAGTTCTCTTGATCATGCCGACTATCTATGGCATACAAATGGTTTGTAGCTTTGCTTGCACCCATTGTAGTACCTCTCTAGTTTCCCTTAGCTGGCAGGCTGGTACAGAAGATTGAACCCCGTCAGCCAACATTGGACAATCTCTCTGATAATGACCCGCCTAGCCACACTTATAGCATACATCACTCCCCTCATGGCATCTCCCTAAGTGCAGTTTACCACACTTGCCACATGCTGCCTTACCCAATGAACCTTAGCCAAACTTGTTTAGGACTAAGATACATGGGCTCCAACATTCTAGGACCTCTGATCATTTCTGACTCTAGGAGAAGGTGCACTTGTAGATGATGGTGCTAGAAATCGATTCCTATTCCCCTTTTTTCCACCCTCATGGGTGGAGGTTTTTGCCTTTTATTTCTAAATTCCTCTGTACCATGTTGCCTCTCCTGATCAGCCTGTTGTAAAAAAAATCATCAATCTCCCTATATCCATGTCAATCACGAGCATAGCTCCCCTCCCATCTCTCTTTGGCCCTCTATTCAACCCATCAACGTACATCCCGATCCTCCCTTTTATATCAGCAACCACATCCAGAGCATAGCGGGATAATTGTGTGAACTTCAGCCTATACTCCTATACAGTCATAGAGCCCTGTTTCAAGTTCAAGAACTCTCTTACCTTCGCCTCTTTTCTTTCCCTCGGGAAGAAATGTCCCAAGAAAGTTTCCTTGAACATAGCCCAAGTCATCACGGGGGCATTCTCCCCTCTACCTTTCCTCTATTGGTCATACCACAGTCTAGCCACACCCTTTAGTTAATAAGTAGCTAGCTCCACTCCATCAGCATCAACCACATGCATTACTTGGAACACTTTTGGAGCTCCTCCACATAGTTCTCAGGATCCAAAGTGGATGTAGACCTATGAACTCAGGCGGATTCATCCTCCAGAATTCCAAACTCTAGAAGTATCATGGGCATCCTGTTGGGCTACTCGTCTTGTGGCAGGTGATGTGACAGCCTGCTCTAGAGTTTGGATAGCCTGCCGAAGCTCAGCATTAAATACTTCATCTTGTGGGGGCTGCCCAACAGGGATAACTTGTTCCACGAGCTCCTCATGTTCTTGAGGCTCAGGTGGATTGACATTCTGTCTGGCAGGACGTTGGGAGGCATGATCACAATTTTGCAACGTGCAAAGCAAGAATTAGAATATAACTTTCATAGAGTATAACTCTATAGCATGATTTAGAACATGAATGAAGGGAAATAATTCCTAATTCCTATAGCTTTTTGTTTATCAAGTGTGGTCGACAACATATCCATAAACAAGACTCTACTAGATACTACTTCATAGACACCCTAGGACACTTGAACTCGTGCTCTGAAACCAAGTTTGTCATGCCCCAGAAGGGGACCCAAGACGTGGCCAGCACCTAGAGACTATCTTTAGTCCCCAAGCGAACCAATTGGCCTCATCACATTCATTCAATCAATCATTTTACTAATCAGCGGAAGTTAATAGAATGTAAATGACCACATCTATCATCTAGTGTCAAAATAATAGTATAAATGAAAGGCAAGTAGAAAGAACTAGCTCACAATCTTAACAATCAACATCCCGCTTTAGTCTATGAAGCTTCTATCACTATTAGGTGGTGCCAATGACAGACCTATGGCTACCTAAATCAAAATAAAAGCTAAGCAACTCTAACTCTAAAGCATGATGAAAATAAAGTAAATGAATCCTCCAAAGTAGGGGAGGCTCACCAATCCGCTGAACGTCCAAAGATCCGTAACAATGCGCCTGTTGATGATCTCTATCCCGTGTATCTACATCATAAAACGATGCAGTGCCAGAGTAGCATTAGTACGTGGAATGTACGATATGTAAAATAGCTGAATGAAATCGAAACAGGCAGAATAATATAGAAATAACAATCAACTCAATATAGAAACCAATCAATATGTCAAATGTCTATCTAAAGCAAGAATAAAGAGTAGACATATGATCCATCAACCAATTAACTTTTCAATCAAATTAGGCTCATTTTAGAAGGACTCTTGTCATCTCATCTCAGAGTACTCAGTTTGGGAACTTTCTGGGAGTTTCTCTTATCCAACAATAATCACTTATGAGTCAATGATTGTACAACAATTACGCTGATGTTGCCACAGACGTTCTGTACTTGCCAGGAAGAGAATGAATCGAAACCATAAGGACAAGTCCAAATGGAGACAACAATCTATAAGTCCTCTATCGATTTTAGGGACTTCTAATCAAAGGGAGCCTCAACATAATATGATATGATGGTCCTAATCCTCACATACACTTGGCTACGTAGTTTGACGAGTGCGAGTTGGTTTAACTCTTATTCATTCGATGCTCGATACTCCTCTCATGACTCAATGCTCATAAAACAATCCATCTAATGAAACAATCTCAATCTAATTATCTCAATTAGCCTCATGGAGGCACAATCTTTCAAATAGTCTCATAAAGACTCTAATCATCTCATCAATCAATATCTCAATCAATAGTTCAAGGCTAGGGACAATCATTAAGGAACAATCAATTAGGCAAATCATTAGAGTTCATTTGTAAAGACTCATGGACCATCAATTTCTATCAATCTATCATCATTCTCATATTATCAATCACAATCACTATCAACATTCTCAATCTAGGATCTAGACTCAATTCCTATCTTCTTTCATGCATGTTTGTAAAAAGTTAACACATAGGGTTTATGCAATGAAAATATTCAATTCAAGAAAAAAGGTTTATGATGAACATCAACATGTGAAAATACATGTAAAGATTACGATTATTTCAAGAAAATAATCAAGAATCATGTATGTAGACTCAAGAACTTTCAAATCTCATCTAAAACCATATATGGGGCACATGAGAGAACAATCTCATGCTTTTAGTTTAGCCATACATACCTGGGATAACACTCTTTCAATCAACTGTAAAGAATCCTCCTTGAATTCTTCAATTTCACATTCTTCTTTCTTCTCTAGCCCTAACTTTCAAGTGTTGTGAAGAATGACTTAGAATGGGGGTTTTAGACCCTATCTACTCATCAAAATGACCTAAAGTGATCGTGTTTTGAGTTTACAAGGGGTTGGGAATTGATCGAAATGCCCCTCAAATTAAAAGAAAAAGTTTCATCTCAAAAATGCCCAGTCTGAGTGCGGACCTATATATTTCCTTTCAAAAATTTCTCGTCGAAAATAAATAAAAAGAATCAAAGTGTTGGTCCGTGTCCCTGGCGTGTCGCGCCTCGGGCGCGCAGTGACACTGTTTTTTATTTAATTATAAGAAATTATTTTTTGACTCGGTTGCTCTAAAATTCGAACGAGACCATTTCCCTACTCAATTTTTCATGTTGATTGCATATCCAGTATCGGATTCGCAAACGGAGCATGGGAAGACGTGTTACGCACACGTCTCTATTTTAGGAATATTTTGATAATTTTACCACGTGTTACATTAGGATAAATTCTCTTTTCTAGTTTTTGTCGTTCTATTCTTCTTCCTTTTCTTTTATTTTGCATGTATCTTTTTTTTCCTCATAACCATTGAAAGAACAGAAGACTCTTTTCCCTTTTTCTTATGTAGGAGAGGTTGAACAATTATAAAATTGTTTCCTCTCCTTTTCCAAAAGGGATTTGAACAAAGTGTTCGCTCTCCTAAAAGACAAGGTTGAACAGTTGTAATTGTTCCCTCTCTTTTTACGTATGTGATTAAACAATTATAACTTAGTTGTTTTTTACTTAACCAAAATCAGATTATCCTTTATTTATTGCTACGATAATTAAGATTGGATCGGGTCGATTCACATGGCAGACCCACGATTCCAGACACTTACACAAATATTTTTGAATTATTAAATGCATAAATTAATGATCAAAAGTCTAGCCATCAGCCATTTCGTTATTTCATCGTTATTAATGCGTTTAATAGTTCATAAATTACAAAAAAATTTAAAATTTATTGTTCTTGAACTAATTAATTGTTAGTATCACTTTCAAAAATATAGTTGACAAATAAAAAGGAAATTCATAAATATTTCCTGATTTATACTTTTAGTACTCCTTCCAATTCTGTTCCCAATGTTTATTAGGTTCAAGTAATTCTAAAATACAGAGGTTAAATTTAATTAGTTGAATCCCAATTAATTGTCTAGGATGACGTTTTCATTAATTAAACAAACATGGCATTTGATATAATATTAATATTTTTATCAAATATTACCAACTATTTCAGCAATACAAAGTGTCTTATCTTTTATACTCTTTTCCAACAGAAAAGCGTCTTACCGTTAAATTACCCTCCCTTTACGCCAAACTACCATTCGTCTCCGTAAAACGAGAAGAATACACCTAGAATTCAGTCTTTTCTCTTTCTGTGCCATACTTCATTTTCAATTGATATTCAATCCATTCTGCCTCGATTCCATAGAAGAAGAAAAAAAGGAAGAATAATGTGTATATATATTTATGTAAGTTACGAAGCAGTTTCAGAACTGAACGTGATTGAATATTGGTAATTGTTTTGTGGCATTTCCTAATTGGTTTAATTTGGGATTTGTCAACTTTTGAATGGCGGTGGAGTACAGATGTTGCGAGTCGCAGTTCGTCATTCATATATTGATCATTCTGCTTCTGGTGGCGTTTGCCGGAATGATGTCTGGCCTCACATTGGGCCTAATGTCTTTAAGTCTTGTTGATCTTGAAGTCCTTGCCAAGTCTGGAACTCCAAATGATCGTAAAAATGCTGGTATTTTTTTTTCTTTTCTCATTGCATCTTTATGTTAATCAACCTTTCAAATGACATGATCACACAGTGACATCAGAGTAGACAGAGCCCATGTTATGCTTCAATTCTCATTGACAGAAATGCCTAGTCCGATGGATATTTGGCGCTTGTTAGAGGTGAAAAGAATTCCAGAAAACATTTCAGCCAAATGCAGTTAGAGAAAAATATTTTCAGTTTTTGCAAATACTGAATTGCTTTCAGGGTTCTTCAGTTTTTTGCAAAAGCTGAAAAAACTTGTGTGTTTGGCTGAACTTTTTTTCCCAGAAAAATTAGAAGACTTTTTTCTAATAGAAATAATTCAACACTTTCTTAAACCAAACACCATGAAGCTTATCCCTGTTAAGATCCACAAAATTAAAGAACAGTCCCTTGATTTGGCTCTATTAAATCTTTATGCAAGAACAAGTAGGTGTATATCTGTATTTTGCAATGAAATATTTTTGGTGTGTAGTTAAAAGAAACATGTTATTTTAGGGAAGAGATACTAGTTCCCAATCACTTCACAAATAGTGGTGGTGCCAGAATTTATAACATGGAGAAGTAAACACATAGAGAAGACAAAGTTGTTCAATGTCTACTTTTTATATATATACACACACACAGAGTAAATGATTTATATGTATAAACAGTGCAATTTTCCATTGAAGTCATCCAAACCCCCTTAGCTCTACCTTGCTCCGCCCTTATTCACATGTATCATTCGTACCTAACAATTTTTCACAAAATGGTGACCCAACGTATAACTTGTACAAACCTTTCATTTGTTAGTAAAACTACTTATTAGAAAGCTGATGCTTCTGGAACTCTAACAGAAGGATAAAAGCTCTTGGATTCTTTTTGCAATACTAAATGCTCACTTTAAAAGCAATCATTTTATCGTTGTTATAACTGTATGGCACTGGTCACTGGCTGGACCAGTTGGTTGCTAAGTGCGTGTAGTTCTCCTTAGTTAATATTAAATGTAAAGCTTAAAAATTTGAAATAGTGAATCGTGTTGCCTTGGTATGACCACATTTACTTTATTGTTGATCTGAATATTTAGGAGCTTTCTTTTGTCTTAACAGCCAAGATTATGCCTGTTGTACAAAATCAGCATTTATTGCTCTGCACCCTACTTATTTGCAATGCTGCTGCCATGGAGGTAAGCAACATTATGATAATGTATCGCTAGAGACACTATTTCTTGCACTAGTTGGATATCCTTTTAGTTTCTGAAATATGTCGAAATACTTGCAGGCACTTCCCATCTTTCTTGACAGCCTAATTACAGCTTGGGGTGCTATACTTATTTCTGTAACATTGATTCTTCTGTTTGGCGAGGTGAACTTATTTTTCCTGCAGTTAAGATTGAAATCCAACAATATGGTATGGGAAGTGGGCGTCCTTGCCTTTTACCTGCCCATGCATTACAAAAATCTCATCTACATGTTACTCTATAACAACTAAACTAGTTATTGTTAGAACTTATTAGGCTAATCAGAGCTGATTTATGCTTATAATACTGGTTTACCTTCTTTGCTCTTTCTGTAATTTGACGTTTGTTATGCTTAGTACTATGCATTGAGGATTGATGAATTCATCAAATGCTGTATTTAATTGAACTGATTGGTCACCATTCTGTGGTCGAGCAGATCATACCACAATCGGTTTGCTCAAGATATGGATTAGCCATTGGTGCAACTATGGCCCCATTTGTCCGTCTTCTTGTTTGGATCTGTTTTCCTGTCGCATATCCAATAAGCAAGGTGAACTTATTTATTTTAAGAATTTAGTTAACTTTCTTTGGCTGATAAGAAATGGTCTTCTGCATTAGAACCTTTCTGTTGTTGGCCTATCGAACAAACTGCTGATTGTATTACAAGTTAATGGGTCAAATTAATGCTGGCTTAAGCCTATTAGCTTCTATTATTTGCAGCTATTGGACTATCTGCTAGGTCATCAAAACAGTGGTCTTTTCCGACGAGCTGAATTGAAAACTTTAGTTCATTTTCATGGAAATCAGGTAGGTTTTTAATGGCTAATTAATTTCTGAGTATTTGCTCTTTTAAAATGCTGAATATTAGAGTTCTACTTATTATTTCCTTCTCTTTCCTATAGATCTTGATCTGATTTTGTTATGGCTTCGAGCCTCTTGCACTGTTTATGTTATGTTTCCCATTCCTTGGTCCATTTCTACAGGCTGGTAAAGGTGGAGAGCTAACTAATGACGAGACAACTATAATTGCTGGTGCTTTGGAGCTTCACGAGAAAAGAGCCGGTGATGCTATGACCCCCATATCTGAAACCTTTTCAATTGATCTTGATGGGAAGTTGAACAGGTTTTGCACACTCTGAATGTCCATACAGAGAAATATTTGCATGATTATTCGAGCTGTTTCATACTCCTATTATTTTTTACCCAGAGATTTGATCAAATTAATTTTGGAGAGAGGGCATAGCAGGATACCAGTCTACTATGGTCAACCTACAAACATAATTGGACTTCTTCTGGTACTATATCTCTTATTTCGACAGTCCTGGCAAACTATGCACGTTACATAATCGAAAGCATATTATTTTGCTAAAGTTATTAGTTAGTACTATGTATGAGAAAATATCCACTTTTTCTATTTTCTGTTCGTAGTTACGAATGTCACTTTTGCTTTGGAGCCAGTCGTCTTTGTCTTTTCATGACCCAAGATACCTGAAAAAGGTCTTTTATCCTCCAAATAAACTCTTTTCTTGTCCATAGTTAAAAGATAGTGGCTACACGAAGCCAAAGTAAGAAGAGATATCTTATTAGGCAAATGATATCTTACTCTTAAGTGACTGACAAATAGCAGCAAAATTTAAGAGACGGTTAAAGTTTACTAGGCAAAGTGTCAACTTTACTTTTTGCCCTAGTCATTTCAATTTCTCTTATTTTCAGTTACTCCAATCAAGTAGACAAGTTAGAATTCCATTTAATTTGCAATACAATTTCTTCTTGTATATGAACCAAGTACATAAGTCAGTAGTTCTGTTTCTCAGGTAATACCATAGTCCGTTCACCTACTTTTCCCGTGATCGTGTAGGTCAAGAACTTATTAACCATTCATCCAGCAGATGAAACCATTGTAAGAAATGTTGCCATCCGAAAGATCCCGAGGTATGTTTTGTGCTTCTTACGTGCTGGCACTAAGCATGTACTATTTGGATGCATTTGTCACACTATTTTGGAATGTATTATGTGTGAATATTCAGATGAGGAGGTTCAGAAAAGGATTACCTTACTGAATCTTATCAACCAATATTAAATGTTTGAACTACAATCAACTTAAGCTAACTCTATCTGCTAAACTTAAACTAAAGCGTAGGCAACTATCTCCCACACAATGGGAACTAATAACTGCTCCAAGACATGCTCCAAAGCATTAGAGACTTATTCAAAGTATAGTAAAATAGCAACAAGAGATAAATAAAAATAACAACCTATGACTTGGTGAAAATAGACAGAAGATAAGATATTGTCACGATCCAAACTAGGCCGTAGGTGTGACATGACGAATGAGATTCCCGAGAGAACCCCAAACTAGCCTTCTTATTATATGATAAACATTCATAAGCAATGAGTAGTACACATAAGGTAGAAGCTAAGACATAAACATAAATCTCAGTATAAAAACTTGAGAAGTATTGAAAATATAAAATCATACATCATGTCCAACAAGCCTCTAAGTAATAGACTGCGCAAAGGCTAAGACATGTCCTTAACTCACCCTTAAGAAAATAAAAGAGTCTTAAAAATGGCTCAAACATAATAGAAGAAGCTAGAAGATAGCAGCATCTGTCTCAGAAGCATGAGGGCTCACCCAAACAATCTATAAGGCTAGAAGATAGCAGCATCTGTCTCAGAAGCATGAGGGCTCACCCAAACAATCTATAAGGAAACCCGTATCCAGCCATGAGGATGAGGAGGAGGATAGTCTCTTGTCCCTGCATTGTGAAATAATGTAAGCATAAAGTATGCATTAGTACGTTTGAATGTACTAAACATGTGACCGTACAATACAATAGTATACATTTGATACAAGACTAAATAGTACATGAACAAGAGAGTAAATAGAACAAGAATAAGGGAATGGATCAATATACCAATATGCTATGAATAAAGTGATGCATGAAACATAATAAGTCATACATATACGTGAAGTCACCGTAACCGACAATAAGATCATGTGAGCTATAACATGGAATTGTGGTGTTGCCCCTACATTATAAAAAAGGGAATCTACTTGTCAAGGTAGAACTCTACCTCACTATGTGGGTGTCATAAGTTACGTGGATCCACTAGAAAACCATATTGGTTATCATAAATCCTATGATGGCATATAGTTAAAGGAAAATGAGATTTGCTACTAACAGGTCACACCTCAACTAGCGGGTGAGTCCCAATTCCAAGGTCCTCTCGGTGCTAAGTTAACATCCCATGAAAGACATAACATAGACATGAACACAAACTTGCATAATTCATACTTGTCACATAATCATAAGCTTGACCATAATCTCATAGTTCATAATTTCATGCATAGGAGTAGGTCATTTCATATCTAGTGTAAAGTAGGAGGTGCGCTCCCATCAACTATACATCATTCATAAGCATACTAGGGTCCTAGATCACCTCTTAGGATCCTAATTCTCCCCTAGGAATTTAGGTCACATTTAAGGATCCTAAATCCCCTATTCAGAAACTTGTTAAAGTCTTGTACATGCATAATCATGATCATGAGTTAAAACATAGGATGATGGCATGGGTTCATATTCAATAAGCTTAAAACCACGAAAGTAAGTTAGCTTCATACATAATCATGCAATTGAAGATAATTCAAATCAAAATTGAAGGAACCAATCATAATTTCTATAAATTTCAGTAGCACACTTAAGAAGATTCATGTAGATCATGTAATCCATGTAATTTGAAGTAATTCAAACACATTTGACTGTATAAACATATTCTACATCATAATTAGGACATTTAAAACCAAAGTCATGAAAACCCTCATTGTACATGCATCAAAATTAGCGAAGAATTGAAAAATAAGTTAGGCTCCATGGGAGAAACGTACCCATGGATGAAATAATAACCTACAGACCTTGAGGAAGAATTTAGAGGAATTAGTATAAACTTCACTTGACTTGTTAGGTCTTTAATGAACTGTTCAATTGGAGTATAGATGAGACCTTGAGAGTGAAATTTGAAGAGTGAAGTTATCGTTTTAGGTTTGGAGAGTAAATGGAAGACTTAGAATGGTTGGGATAATAAATGAAGGGTATTTTCGTCTAAAATCTACCTAAAATACCTTTTTAGGAGTGAGTAAATTGACCCAAAAACCCCCCACTTAAACCCAAATATCACCCATGGAAGGACTCTTTGAAGGTAACCCACTATGACCCATGGTAAACACCAAGAGTTGTGGTGTGAATCGTGAAGTGCAATGGCAGACTGACCTGGGAGGGGTGCCTCCACGAGCCCCTCCACAATATATGGTGGAGACCACGACTCATGAAGGGTGTTGTGGTGGGTCAACCACACAAGGAAGTCCCCAAAACTCACAAGGCACCTACCACGCGTACCTACCACGACACGTGATGTGCACCACAACCAATGGTGGCCTTAGTGGCGAGTTACGTAGTCAAATTTTTTGGAAATTTCATTTCTTAGGCCTTGATTTCCATCAATCTTGGATGGAGCCAAAGATTCACTATTTTTTGGCTTTGGGGTATGATGGAATAAAGCAAAAT